>SRSE01000625.1:600000-1023215 GCA_005024645.1 Planiliza haematocheilus | reverse complement strand
TTTAAAGTTTTGAAAGACTGCAGAATGATGCCTGTTGGTTTCACTGATCACTTTTTAGTTATTAGTAATGTTTTACTTTCTAATTTAAAGTCCAAGAGTGCTTACTGGCATCTTCACACTGCTCTGTTGGATGATTGCCATTTTAAAGATGTTTTTAGATTCTTTTGGAGATGTTTGAAAAACAGAAAGTCTGTCAACAGTAAACTTTTAATGTCACACGGGACATCACCAGATCTATGAAGGACCTGGAGACTGAAACTGTGGAATTACAAAGTTTAGTAGATACCACTGGAAATCGAGGTCATGTTGAAGACCCCAAGTCTAAAAAGATAGCTCCTAGAGACCTACTGGGCACTAAGGCCCAAGGAGCACTGGTTCACTCACGGTTCCAGACCAACACAATGATGGACACACCAACCAAGATGATATATGCCGTTTGATTTTCACCACAGAATCAGTGAACACGGCAGCAAAGACGTGACTTATGTCCTCGTTAGATTGAAATGAATTGTGCCTCACCACAGTATGGAGAACCTTTTTTCTTTCATAGTCGACTGAGAGGTGGCATCTGAACTTGTAATGTTAGGTCATACTGCAAACAATGCAGGGATTCGACTGACCCCGGCTATGGCTAGTTGCTGCTGTGTACCACTGGAACTTTCATCCTTTCAGCCCCATGGTCCCTAACCAAAAAGCACATTGTCTCATTCTTATTCTCACCAGGCACCAACCACCTCTTCCATCCATTTGTTGTTAACTTTACACACAGAGCCTCTCATTTACTACACGGTATTTTTACAAAGTTAATCAAGCAAATACACGCTATTATATATTTTACAATAAGTAGGAAAACTTCTACTTCAGCAAATGGAAAATATAGAGTAATACTGTTTGTACTTCAGGATACGTGTAGAGCTGAATTCACAAGAACCAGTTTCAGACATGAGACCTCTCAGTTTGATCTTCATGTGTCCAGGATTATCCAGATATAAGTCATCATCAAAGTCAGTCCAGTTCTTCCAGGAGTTCAGTGGTTAGGAGATCATTTCACTACTTCTAACACCAAACATATTCTGACCTGATCAAATCACAATCAGTGATTCAACTGGAAACCAAAGAGAAACATCATCCACCATCAACATTTAAAGCTCAGAGTTGAAGCTGCTGTCACTTCAAAGACTCTCCTTCCTACAGAGAACACAGAGACAATGAGGAGCCAGATGACCAGACTGTAAATCCAGGATAGAGAGGTTGAGTGAATGTGGTGTTGAAGGTGTAGAGGTGGATCAGTTTGTCAGAGGAGACTCTGTAGAAGGACAGAGTTCCAGCAGGACAGTCCACATACACTGATACTCTGTGAGAGACAGAGGACGAGGAGATGGATGTTAATCTGTTATTGTGAGAGACAGAGTAACCAACATCAGAGCAGCTCAGACTCCAGGACCGATCATTTCCTCCAAACCAGCTGTCATCCATGAATCCTTTCCTTCTGATTCCTCTGTAACTCACTGATATATCAACATCTCCTCTGCACTCAACCTCCCAGTAACAGCGACCAGTCAGAACATTTCTACACAGCAGCTGAGGACGATCAAATCTGTCTGGATGATCAGGATATGGCTGCTTCTCCTTCACATATGTCACCTTCCTGTTGTTGTCAGACAGTTTGAGGTTTCTGTTGACTGAGTTTGTGTCCACTTCAAGTTGACAGAAATCTGATGGAGAGAAAAAGACACAACACAGCTGCAGTTTATCATCTGACACATCTGATGGATTTCTTCTTTCTTTCCTCACTGATCAGGCAGAGGTGAGAGGCAGAAGGAGACTTCAGCAGCAGCTGGCCCTGGTAAACTGGACGACAGCACAGTCAAACTTTCCACAGGAAGTTTCTAGTTATTATTACTCTTGTAGTTTATTTATTTTAGCAAATCATTCTTGCAGCTGTTCTTCATGTAAATGAATGGTATAATTTTAAATATAGATCCATTTAAGGGGCCTTTATTTTGAAAATCCAAATGAGAATATCCTGATATTTGCTGGGTGACATCCTGAGAGTGTCTACTATCAGGGTGAAGTGGAATCAGTCTGTGGAAACGGACAGTTTTCTTTAAATGTTATATTTGATTTGAATATTATTGATTCGTTTGACACATACTCATATTTACATTGTTAGTTACCTTTTTATTGTAATTCATCAGAACATTGTTGCTAATAATAATTCAACATTAGCTGTTATTTATTTCTATTTCTCATTAGATTTAAATGAGTTCACCATTTACTGATTGACAGCTTGCATGAATGATGCTTTTATTTTGAAGGGCTGTTTTTGCAGGCGTTTACCGTAACGCTTCAAATAAGGACAAAGAGCAAAACAAGGTGGAGGCTGGCTTTAGCTCAGTGAGAAACTGGTGTGTTTCAGGTGAAAGAAGGTTATCTGTTGACAGAATGTAAAGTAAACCTATGTGCTTAGTCTGTTTAGAGACGTTATCTGACATGAAGGATTCCAGTCTAAGTCGCTGCTACAACACGATGCACAAAAGATAAATAGGAGAAGTTTAGTGAAGCTGGAAGGGCTGCTATCGTAGCGGACCTTAAATCAGAAGTACACAAACAAAGGCAGCTTTTTACCAGTGACCAAGCCACAGTCCAACGTCTGCAGTGGATCACTTCACTGAGGATGATGAGAAACAAAGGTCACTGGCTCTGGCTCGCCATCGTGTGTGTGTTGCCCGCACACCACAGATGAATCTCCGCTCTGACCGAGCTTCAACCGGAGCAACAAACCTGAGCTGAACGACAGGTCCTAACAAAATAAATCAGTGGAGCTACTCAACTTTACATCAACAAGGTTTCACAAACTGTGTCAATCACAACGTTACCGCTACCTCATTCTTTCAGGCACAAAATGGCGGCGGAGCGGTGCCTTTGAACTCACAGCTCCGTCTTTGACACTAAATAATTCGACACTTTTCCTCTGACACAATATACATTCACTCTCTGGTTACATTCACAACAATAATTCCTGAATAAACCGGATAATATTAACTAGCTAACAGTTTATGTTCATTAGCTTTAGCTCTCCGCTAGCGCTCAAAACGGAAACAAAAGCTCAATAAAATTAGATAAAACTCACCAAAACCGCTGTGGCTTCTTTTTAATATGCTCTGCATCAATTCCCGACCAGTTAGGTGTTGTTTTACAGGTCCTAGATCAACTTTTTATCAAATATTTACTCGCTAATGTCCGTTTGTCTTCTCTGCTTTCTTCTTGTACGTCTTTTCTGTGCAGCATCACTTCAGTGCTGGCCCTAGTGTCTGAAAGAGGCACTAACTGTAAATACAGACTTTTAATTGTCTGCATTAAATTACTGTTGTTTAACATTTTAGACATTGATGAACTCAATGAAAATAGTTTAACTTATTTAACTATTGCATCTTAATGAATGATTTATTCCTGTTAATATCATATTTTAATGTTGGTTCCACAAACAAAGAAACATCACTACCAACCAACATGAAGACATCAGATACCTGGCCTAGTCAACAGCAGTATGCAGCATGTCATTGGGCTTTTCAAGTGGGCACCTCCCTTCACCCATGTTTGGTTAAGTTAGGCCCACGACACCTCAAGAAGGCTTAACCCCCCTCCACGCTGACACTGCACAACCCCGTTTATCTCACCATTCAGTGACTATCAACAACTAATATTTCAATCATTAGCCTAGTCCTTTATGAAGCACGACCCAAACAAACTAATCTACCAACATAAATAACAAAGAGCATAGGCTCAGGAACAGATAGAAGAAGAGGATCCATCTGAGGATTTTAAAGAACAGAGCAGGTGGTTCAGCTTGGTGTACACCAGTGACGTGTGATGAGGTTCATGACAGATTTACAATCATCAACCCAATGGAATAGCTTCCATTCTCCAGAAGCCGTGGATGACAAAGGAGGTCAGAGAGCTGTTGAAGGAGAGGAATAGCACCTTCAGGTCTGGGGATGAAACCCAGTACAGGGCTGCCAGAACCAACTTGAGAAAAGGCATCGGGGAGGCCAGAACAACATAGAAGAGGAAGACTGAGGACCACTTCAGCAGCAACAACATACAGCAGGTGTAGCAAGGATTCCAAAACATCACCAACTACAGGTCCAGCAACTTAACTGCAGCTGAAGGTGACGCCTCACTGGCCCAGGAGCTAAATCACTTCTTCACCTGCTTTGAGGCTGGGTCACCAGAGACAGAAAGACCACATTCACCAGCCCCCAGCAGCCACATCCTCACAGTGCAGCCACAGGAGGTAGGACACACTCTGCAGGCAGTGAATCCCAGGAAAGCTGCTGGACCAGACGCTGTCACTGGGAGGCTGCTGAGAGACTGTGCTGACCAGCTGGCTGGTCTATTCACCAGCATCTTCAACCAGTCCCTGTCCCAGTGCTTGATCCCCCCCTGCCTCAAGTCCTCCACCATCATTCCTTTACCAAAGAAGACCAACACCAGCCTCAACGACTACCGGCCAGTGGAGCTCACACCATCATAATGAAGTGTTTCCAGAAACTGGTTCAGAGTCACATCACAGCAAGCCTGCCACCCACATTTGATCCCTGACAGTTTGTTTACAGGACAAACAGGTCTACAGAAGAAAACAGCTTCTCCTCACACTTACACTTTTCTTATTGTACTATTACAAGAGGAATGTTCTGCTTTCTATTGTTTTATATTCATTGATACAGTTTGAAGTTAAACAGGTCTCTGTTCATTTTGTTGTATTAAAACTAAATTGTTGAATAATAATTATTTTTTCCATGTGTTCATATCACTCAAAAATATGAATCTGATTCAATTCAGGTTTGAGTCATATAGTCAAAAAATAATTTCACACACAGATAAGGGCTAAAACATTCACCACACCAGGAAGGGTGAAGGCAGTGGGGTCAGCCGGCCCTGCCAATGAGGTGTCCCTTATTTATTTTGATGTTTTATCATCATTAGTCAAACTTACACTTCCTCAGACCAGGTTTTAACCACTGCTCTCCACCATGGTCCATCCTGGAGGAAGAAACACAGTCAGAATGATTTTCTATCCAACATGAGTCCTAACTACTGTTCAACATGAAGCAGAGTTCATCAGTTTATCAGTGAGACACAGAAACAGACTGAAACTCATCATTATAGACTGTCTCTGATGTTTCACTGTCTGACATCAACAGTTTGACCAACATTCACACATCAACAACTAAACAGTTTTCAGACTGTTCACAGATCAGTCTAACCTCCACATTCAGTTGACTGTGTTCATTTACATATTCCAGATAGAGGCTCTAATGATGGAAAGTGCTTAGTCCATATCATAAAGACTGGATTTGAAAGTTAACCCTTAGATAAATCTTTGAGGTTACCAGAGAATAAAGGAACCAATACAGGATTTCAGCAGCAGCTTATTTGTAACATGTCATTTTATCACTGTTTATAAATCTGCTCATTCTTTCTGCCTTAAATGTAGAATACTTAAGATGAAAGTGTCTTTTAAAAGAAACAGAAGTTGAATCCAAAGTCTTGGACATATTAAAATTCTCTGAATAATCACAGTCACAGAAGATTATTCTCTCTACACTTTACACCAACAATCCATCCATCAACATTTGTTGATATATTTCACTAAAACCTAAAACTGTAAACCAGCTGATAGAGGAGGGTTCATCCTCTGAGGTTTACTGTGACTCCAAAGAATTTAGATATTGGACAAGCTCCTGTTGTCTGTCCATACCTGAGAGTGTCCAGTCTCCAGAGTGGATCCTCCAGTCCAGCAGACAGCAGCTTCACTCCCTTGTCTCCTGGATGGTTGTAGCTCAGGTCCAGCTCTCTCAGATGGGAGGGGTTGGAGCTCAGAGCTGAGGCCAGAGAAGAACAGCCTTCCTCTGTGATCAGACAACCTGACAGACTGGAGATAGAAAAATATCAGAAACTCAAGAAGAAGAAGGAAAATCCTCCAGATGTTGAACTTCTGCACCAACATGAACCTAAATCAGGATTTAACTGATCAACAAGCAGCTGTACCCTGACCTGAGAGTTTCCAGTTTACAGTGAGGACTCTCCAGTCCAGCAGACAGCAGCTTCACTCCTGAATCCTGCAGGTTGTTGTTACTCAGGTCCAGCTCTCTCAGACTGGAGGACTGGGAGCTGAGAACTGAGGACAGAGCTTCACAGCTTCTCTCTGAGAGGTTACAACTGCTCAGCCTGAAACATGAAACATACACATCAAGAAAAAGAGCCTAAACATTCAGAGTCATAAAGAAGTATCTTCAACAACAACAACAAAAACTAGGAGTCATGGAGTCAGTCTGGATAACATGAAGAGTCAGAAGACACTGAGACAGACAGAATCCACAGAAGAACAGTGGAAACGTTCTCTAAGATGCTAAAGCAACCAACTTGATAAGTTACTGAGAAACTGAGCACAAGTGCTGTAAACACTGATCACACAGAAAGTGATTAGATTCAGTTTGTCTTCTGTTCAATACATTTTGTATCAAGTTATATATAATTCAACCAAAGCTGAAAGTAGGTTTTAACTAGACTTAACACTTTAAGTCTTTAACTTTGATTTCTGATCAACAAAGCGACTCTATCTCAGTGTTGTCAATGTTTCTATCAATATCCCTCTTTCCACATTAATTTCAGTGATATTATGTGAGTGTTCTCATGAAGGAACCACACGCTGTACTAACCAACCTGGCATCAATCATGGTGCGTTCATAGTCCACAGCTGTGAGCAGTGTTCAGACTGTTGCAGCCTCTAAATAGTTACTGTACTGTTCTAACTTCATCTGATCCTTGAAGAGTTTTCCTTCAGTGAGATAGCATCTGAAAAAAAAAGCCGTCCACCTGTGCCCTTGAGCCTTTGCCATCTCTCCATTCATCACCAAGATCATCAACCACTCCCTCCTGGCCGGCCATATCCCATCTGCATTAAAAACTGCGGTCATCAGACCTCTACTGAAAAAACCCACCCTTTATCCAGAAGTTCTCTCCAACTACAGACCCATTTCAAATCTTCCATTCCTATCAAAGGTTCTGGAAAAAAATAGTTGCAGCACAACTCCTTGATCACCTCAAACTCAATAACCCGTATGAGAAGTTTCAGTCTGGTTTTGGCCCTGGCCATAGCACAGAAGCAGCCTTGGTCAGGGTCACTAACTACCTCCTGATGGCAGCAGATGCTGGTTTCCCATCACCACTCATCCTGGACCTCACAGCTGCCTTTGATACAGTAGACCACAACATCCTTCTCCACCACCTGCAATGCACCATTGGACTCTCAGAAAATGTTCACAACTGGTTCACCTCTTACCTGACCGACAGAACTGAGTGTGTTGGCCTGGGCAAACCCAAGTCACACACCCACAACATCTCCTACGGTGTTCCACAGGGCTCAGTGCTGGGCCCCACACTCTTTTCCCTCTACATGCTCCCCCTTGGCAATATTATTAGCAGACATGGCATAACATTTCACTGCTATGCGGACGACACACAGCTCTACCTCAGGACAACCCCCACTGCTTCTGCTCCCCTGCCAACTTCCACACTGACCATCTGCCTGGAGGAGATAGAGGCATGGATGAGGCTCAACTTTCCTCAGCTTAACAGCTCCAAAACGGAGGCCATCCTGGTTGGCACACCACATCAGCTCCACTCTTCCACCATCTCTAATATCACTTTCTCTGGCCAAACCATCTCCCTCTCCACTTCTGTCACCAACTTGGGTGTTAAAATGGACCCACAACTCACCTTTGACATCCACATCAAACACCTCTGTAAGACAGCTTTTTACCACCTCAAGAACATCGGCAAACTTCGTCCAACACTCACCCTAGCAGATGCAGGGAAGCTCGTCCATGCCTTTGTCTCCTCCAGGCTGGACTACTGTAATGCACTACTCACTGGGATGTCTGGCAAGAACATCCAGAGACTCCACTAAATACAGAACAGTGCTGCCAGGATCCTGATGAGGGTGCACAAGCATGACCACATCAGCCCCCATTCTGAAATCCCTTCACTGGCTCCCTGTCCCACTCAGGATTGGGTACAAGGTCTCCCTCCTCACGCACCAGTGCATTCATGGACATGTTCCCCTTTACCTACAGGAACTCCTCACCCCCCACACCTCCTCATCCACCCGGTCTGAAACCTCAAACACCCTTCAAACCTCCAGAACCAAGCTCTGCAGCATAGGTGATAGGGCCTTTGCTTCTGCTGCCTCCAGGCTGTGGAACACCCTCCCTGACCACCTGAGTGCCCCACAGACTACACATACTTTTAAAAAGGACTTAAAAATATATATTTTAAAAAAAGCCTACAACTAAAATGTATTTTTGCTTTCTTCTATTTTTTTTAACCTTAATTCTAATTCTAATTCTTGAGCATGGTTGTTTTAAATGACATTATTTTTAAACTGCTTGCTCTGTAGCACTTTGAGATTGCTTTAAATGTAAAGTGCAATACAAATAAAATGTATTTTTATTATTATCTATGCTAGCTAACCTGACTCACCGGCTAGAACAATATCTGGAACAGTCTCCAACCCATAGTTCTTTCTGCTTCAGACAATAACTTCATACTAGATCTCTGGAATCCAGATAATGAAGTAGTAACCTAAATCCATGTTTAATGTGTTTTATGTATTAATATCATCCTAATAACCAACAAGATTTATGAATCAGTATCTTAATACCAACCTGAGAGTGTCCAGTCTCCAGAGTGGATCCTTCAGTCCAGCAGACAGCAGCTTCACTCCCTTGTCTCCTGGATGGTTGTAGCTCAGGTCCAGCTCTCTCAGATGGGAGGGGTTGGATCTCAGAGCTGAGGCCAGAGAAGAACAGCCTTCCTCTGTGATCAGACAACCTGACAGACTGGAGATAGAAAAATATCAGAAACTCAAGAAGAAGAAGGAAAATCCTCCAGATGTTGAACTTCTGCACCAACATGAACCTCAATCAGGATTTAACTGATCAACAAGCAGCTGTATCCTGACCTGAGAGTTTCCAGTTTACAGTGAGGACTCTCCAGTCCAGCAGACAGCAGCTTCACTCCTGAATCCTGCAGGTTGTTGTTACTCAGGTCCAGCTCTCTCAGACTGGAGGACTGGGAGCTGAGAACTGAGGACAGAGCTTCACAGCTTCTCTCTGAGAGGTTACATCTGCTCAGCCTGAAGAAGAATCAACATCAAATGTTTTATTTGTCATTTACTAAATGAATCATGTTTCAAATAGTTCCTAAATCCACCTACAGAGCTTTGTTGGAGGCTTTGACCACTGGCAGCAGCCTCAGAAGAGCCTCCTCTAAAGCAGAGTATTTCTTCAGGTCAAACACGTCCAGATCTTCTCCTGATGACAGTAAGATGAAGACCAGAGCTGACCACTGAGCAGGAGACAGTTTATCTGTGGAGAGACTTCCTGATCTCAGGGACTGTTGGATCTCCTCCACTAGAGAACCATCATTCAGTTCGTTCAGACAGTGGAACAGATTGATGCTTCTCTCTGCAGACAGATTCTCACTGATCTTCTCCTTGATGTACTGGACTGTTTCCTGATTGGTCTGTGAGCTACTTCCTGTCTGTGTCAGCAGGCCTCGTAGGAGAGTCTGATTGGTCTGCAGTGAAAGACCCAGGAGGAAGCGGAGGAACAAGTCCAGGTGTCCATTTGGACTCTGTAAGGCCTTGTCCACAGCACTCTGATAGAAGAACATTGGATCAGGTTCATGTTTGTATATCAGAAACCACAAGGACAACCAGGACCACCAGTAGGTGTTTTCTTCCATCAGGTTGACATCAGAGTTGATGAAGGTCAGATGGACATGAAGAGCAGCCAGAAACTCCTGAACGCTCAGATGGACGAAGCAGAACACCTTGTCCTGGTACAGTCCTCTCTCCTCTTTAAAGATCTGTGTGAACACTCCTGAGTACATTGAGGCTGCTCTGATATGGATGCCACACTCTCTCAGGTCTGATTCATAGAAGATCAGGTTTCCTTTCAGCAGCTGATCAAAAGCCAGTTTTCCCAGATACTTAATCATCTTCCTGCTCTTTTTATTCTTCCAGTGTTGATCTGTCTCAGCTCCTCCATCATACTTGACCTTCTTGACTTTGGTCTGAACCACCAGGAAGTGGATGTACATCTCAGTCAGGGTCTTGGGCAGCTCTTCTCCCTCTCTGGTTTCCAACACATCCTCCAGAACTGTAGCAGTGATCCAGCAGAAGACTGGGATGTGACACATGATGTGGAGGCTTCGTGATGTCTTGATGTGGGAGATGATCCTGCTGGCCTGCTCCTCATCTCTGAATCTCTTCCTGAAGTACTCCTCCTTCTGGGGGTCAGTGAACCCTCTGACCTCTGTCACCATGTCAACACACTCAGGAGGGATCTGATTGGCTGCTGCAGGTCGTGTGGTTATCCAGAGGCGAGCAGAGGGAAGCAGTTTCCCCCTGATGAGGTTTGTCAGCAGCACATCCACTGAGGTGGACTCTGTAACATCAGTCAGGATCTCAGTCTTGTGGAAGTCCAGAGGAAGTCGACACTCATCCAGACCATCAAAGATGAACACAACCTGGAACTCTTCAAAGCTGCAGATTCCTGCTTCTTTGGTTTCAGGAAAGAAGTGATGAACAAGTTCCACCAAGCTGAACTTCCTCTCTTTCAACACATTCAGCTCTCTGAAAGTCAATGGAAATATGAAGAGGATGTCCTGGTTGGCTTTGTCTTCAGCCCAGTCCAGAGTGAACTTCTGTGTTAAGACTGTTTTCCCAATGCCAGCCACTCCCTTTGTCATCACTCTTCTGATTGGTCCATGTCTTCCAGGTGAGGCTTTAAAGAGCTCTTCTTGTCTGATGCTTGTTTCTGGTCTGTCTGGTTTCCTGGATGCTCTTTCAATCTGTCTGACCTCATGTTCATCATTGACCTCTGCAGTCCCTCCCTCTGTGATGTAGAGCTCTGTGTAGATCTCATTCAGAAGGCTTGAGTTTCCTGCTTTAGCAATCCCCTCAAACACACACTGGAACTTCTCCTTCAGAGTAGATTTAACTTTACGTCCACACTCTGCAGCACGAGTTCCTGAATGAAGAAGAAATGTAATGAATCAGTGAACTCATTCATTTTAATAACATTCACATGTGACTGTTTTCAGTCCAGAAGAATTCATAGATGTGATTCAGATGTTTTCATCATATTAACATCAGAGTCTAGAAATAGAAACTTCTCCCATGTTTCCTCCATTTCCTCTTTCCATCAAGTTAAAGCTGTTAAATCCTCTTACTGCTCTGCAGACAGTCAGCCAGCTCCTCCTGCTTCATTCTCCTCAGGAAGTTCACTGTGATCTTCACAAATAAATCTCTGCTGCTCCTCCTCTGCTCTTCATCCTCACCCTCCAACACCTCCTCATCCTCCCTCTGACTCTCTACGCATTCTGGGTAATCTGGACTCAGAACCTTCTGGATCTTCTTCAGCTCGTTCGTCATAAAACTGATGATGTTCTCCTCCAGCAGCTAGAACAGAATAACAAATTTAAAGTCACAGGATATTTCATCAGGTACGTAACTGAACATATAGAAAGGTCTTTGATTAAATCTTTTCTAGATTAAGGATCTGGTATTAAACATTTGTTTGTTTATTAATCCTTCAAGGAAATTGTTTTTTTTTCTGTAGCTCCCATAAAGTGACAGTTGCCAGTTAACAGAGCAAATACAATAGAATAAAAGTTGTACAAAAATATATAAAAATAAGTAAGATGCATTTTAAAGTAAAAGAACAATATTGCACAAGTATTGACAAAATACAGAAATAAGAGGTTGCAAATAAATTAACGGCATCTGAGGTGTTAAAGGTGAGTGACTAACACTCAGCAGGAGGAGTTATCAAGTTTGATGGCCACAGGTAGGAATGACCTCCTGTGGTACATTTTGGTAGGATGAGTCTGTTACTAAAGGTTCTCCTTGGACTGGCCAGTTTGTTGTGGAGTGGGTGAGATGAGTTGTCCAGAGGGGTATCACACAAAACTAGGATAAGGAATTAAGCCGGGATATGTTGATTATCTAAAGGCTAAATTATCTCTGATAGGCTAAATTCAGCCGGGATAATCAACATATCCCGGCTTAATCCCTTATCCTAGTTTTGTGTGATACCCCTCTGGGGCCTCATGTACTAACAGTTGCGTAGATTTCCTACTAAATCGTGACGTAAGCTCAGATTTACAGGCATTTTGAAGCACATTTCCTTTGTACATCCCGATCGAACGTACCGGACTCCTCCCCGTCCACGCCCCTTTTAAATATGCAACTCCGTGTCCACGCCTCTTTTAAATATGCAAATTGTATTTAAATTAACCCTGCACCTGAGATTCCCCTGTCTGCGCAATCAGAAAACGAAAACATAAGAATGAGCCACAATGTTTACTTGCATTTGCGCATTACATATTACAAATTCATGCGATGGCGCTTTTATAGAAATGTGTGTGCAGTCGATAGCTCCGATTACATTCAGAAAACCGTCTCTCGCTGCAGATTGCTCTTAATGTTGACCTGTTCAGATTGTATCTGATCTACCTGGCTGACATGCGTATAATTCCGTCCCACGCGGCTTGTATGGTCCTGCACAGCGCCGGCACAGTCCCGATCGGTCGGCCAGCTCCCTCTGGAATGCCCCTGTTGCGAGGAACCCCAGTGTGGTCAGTACCTGTACGGACACAGGTAACGCATGGCTCTGCCGTGTCGCGCTCCAATGCCGGCCGAAGCTCTGCGCACAGTTCCAGAAGGATTACCCTCGGGAACCTAAAGCGGCTGATGAGCCAGTTGTCGTTATTAGCCAGGAAATCATCTCTGTCTCTGAAT
Organism: Planiliza haematocheilus; assembly: GCA_005024645.1. NCBI lineage: Eukaryota > Metazoa > Chordata > Actinopteri > Mugiliformes > Mugilidae > Planiliza > Planiliza haematocheilus. The sequence goes on along the minus strand of SRSE01000625.1, from coordinate 1,010,341 downwards.
GCATGCACCTCTCTTCTTATTGTACCTTTTGCGATATCTTCTAATAATGCTAAGGCTGCCATTGTTGTTAACGACATTTTCTGCACCTCTGTGCGCTTTTATATCCACTCATATAATTACGGACACCTGGGTGTGTTAATTGTTCATCAGTGCAAATTTGTCGTGTTTCTCTGATGTGCACATCACAATAGTTTTCACAGTTTTATGATGACAGTTTCCCGGCATGACCTCTAAGTGTCGCCAAAGGATCCACATCTGTAGAATCATACGTACGCCAGCCACGTCGTTGCCGTTGGCACGTACAAAATTCACGGACATTTCTCTCTTGATACATCTGAACTTTTACGTGAGCGAGTACGTACGGAACGTTTTTGTACGTACGCAACGTTAGTACATGAGGCCCCAGGATGGTCTCCACTCTTGCCAACATCCTTCTCTCTCTTACTGGCTGCTATTGTTGGTCAACCTCCAAGGGGAGGGGCCCAGGAGGAAACTTGGATGCCTGAACCACCTAAGACTGAGCGTAGCGACCCTTTCTTTCAGTCACTATCCAAAGTTCATGACTTTAGGTAAGGCTTGGAACATAGATTGACTGTCATGATGACTAACTTCTTCACCATGACAGTCATACGGCACCTGCATTACTGCAGCTGCTACAGTAAATAATTTCTCCACCTCTCATTCCATTGTACCGTCACTTGTGAATAACACCTGAAGAAACTCCTTCCCTTGGGAAATGTCTGTGAAGGTTCTCAGTCATCCAGGTCATGGTAATCCAAAAAAGGTTTCAAAAAAAGGCAACTGGACTTGTAGATTTTTGGAGAAGCCTTTTTTGGGCTTCCCTTGGGAAGGAACTTGCCCCCAACCCAGGAAAACAATCCATAGTTTTCCAACAGAGTACCATGGCCCCAGACTTTGAAGTGCTTCTGCTCATCCCAACTTCACGTTCTGCAGACACACCCATTACCACCAAAAAACAGTGTACCAAGAAACAAGCAGTGTCCAACACCCAGTGGAAACGTGCTTGACTTAAGTGTTAAGGATCAAGACAGCGCTATCTCTTTTGTTACATAGGGACCGGATGACTTGTAGAAATGGCCCTGGTACCCCACAGTACCTCTCCAACTCCACAAAGCACATGTAGACTGTAATGGTACAATTTTGTACTGAGTTTGTAGGATATTTTGTCACTACAACTGCAGAAGCCATATAAAGTATTGTTCATACAGTAGGTCAGGGTGGACTCCTTGAAATTCACTCACCATGAATATGGAGTTGAGGTCTATTTCATGCTGTTGACCATACTGAGCACTAGGAACCGTTGAGGTTTGCCTGTCGAGAAAAAAAAAAAAGTGAAATCAGTGGTAGAGATGAGTCTTCATGAACACTTCTGCTCTCTGATGATGAATGCTCAGACTAACAACACTGACAAATATTTTGAGTGAAAAGATCATAAAATGCAGTTGAGAAAGGTTTTAAAAACCTAACTTTATTCAACAGATTGTGGTCCACCTTTGTTAAGGTGTTGAATGAAACTCTGACCAAAGGACTTGAACTCTTCTCTTTGTCTTGGGAATCTTGCATATTCATAGTGAATCGTTACCTTTCATCAGCTAGTGAGTGTTGTCTCTGTTTGAAGACAGTTGGATGATGCATAGACCAGTCACTCTTCAATGAAACACAGCTGGGTTCAGGAGAATCTGTCCTCTGCTGATGGATCCTGCTACAAAGACAAATGGATTATTTAAAGATTAAGAGTTGACAATATATACAAATCAATGATGGGACTGAAAAAAATTAATCAAACTAATTAGAGGCTTTGTGAAAATTAATCTCGATTAATCACATTTGACAAAGAAACATTTTTTAATTTACATGTATTTTAGTGGACAACAAATCAAATAAAAGACACAGACATCAATACTGTAAACTCACACTTCTTTAAAGTCTGGAAAAATGCATTTAATTGAATTTCAACTAATTAAACAGTAAAAAGAGAAAGAAAATATCACTGAACAGAACAAGGTATCTGCTACAATCTCCATGTGCAGCAGTTACCAGCAACTAAAAGTTTCCATCAGCTGCTAATAAGTTCTTTACAGCCTGATGGGGAATCCATGAACATTAACATTAACCAATGTGAGAGAGGCTTTTAGCTGCTTAGAAGTTCCCCTGGGTTCCCTTGGGACCTCTTAAGCTGTGTTTCCACCAAGCAGTACAGTACAGTTCGGTTCAGTTCGTTTCGTAATTATTTATGTCTCCATGGTGAGAATTTTTGAAGAGTACCCAAATAAGCGTACCGAACCGTACCATTTTATGGCACCCTTATGTTGGGGTACCAGTTTGTGGTACGGTTTAGAGACACGCCCATTGCTGTTCAGTGAGTGAATGAGGGAGAAGTCATCATCGTGCGCGTGCGGTAAAGTCCTCAAACTATAAACACTGGCGCCATTTTTAAACACCCAGCAAGAGCGGGTCTCTAGAGCGGTACCTTTTTCAGTGGAGACACAATCTGTACCAGACCGCACAAAACTATTCCGTACCAAATGGTTAAGTGCCGAACCGAACTGTACTGTACTGCTTGGTAGAAACACAGCTTTAGACTATCAGGGAGTGATCTTTGTTGGTGGACCACTCCTGTGGAGGGGAACAGTGGTCTTCAGTCTGTCTGACTGTGGATTATTGTGGGTTCCAAACTCTTTAGAGATAGTTCTGGAACCTGTAAAGATCAGACTGAGACAATCCCCTGATTTATTTCAACTAAAACAAAAACTGAATCACACTTGAGTCTCATTATATTGACGGAAACACTTCTGAACACATGGACTCTGACTGGACCTGGAAGTTAACTAGTAATCCTAGAGAAGCACCTCACCTCTGATATGCAATATTGGCCAATTTATCTGAATAAACACAGACCAAAGCATATCTTTTTCATATACCTGTACATTATTCAAGTCATTTTGTGTGTTTTCTCAAACTTTGTTGAGTTTGAGAAATGAGTGTTCTCTTACGTTTCATCAACTGAGTGGTGGCTCTGTTTGAAGACAGTTGGATGATGCATAGACCAGTTACTCTTCAATGAAACACAGCTGGGTTCAGGAGAATCTGTTCTCTGCTGATGGATCCTGATACAAACATGAACATGATTTTATTTAAAGATGAAGAGACAGTTGGTAAAATATTCAAATACACAATTGCATAAATAAAAATAAAATTCAGGTACTTTTATAATACACATATAAGTATTTTGTTCACTAATGAGCTAAAACATTATGACCCTCTGCCTAATACTCTGTTCCATGTTTTACTAAACTTGCTGATGAGTGGACTCAACCAAGAGTTCACTGAACATCCAACACATCTATACATGTTAAACATTCTTCAAGTCATCTTTGATGAATTGGCTAAAACTCAGTGTTTGAGAGAACAAGGAATTTGATTGAGTGTTCTCTTACATTTCATCAATTGAGTCGTGTCTCTGTTTGAAGACAGTTGGATGATGCATAGACCAGTCACTCTTCAATGAAACACAGCTGGGTTCAGGAGAATCTGTCCTCTGCTGATGGATCCTGATACAAAGACAAAAATTATTATTTATTTTAGAGTGAGATCACATTGCACAAGTGTTCAAGTTAAATGCTGAAAGACATTTTACAAACGTGTATTTCTGGACAGTTAGAGATATTCATCTCACCTCTGAGCTTCGGTCTGGATCTCATGTTCCTCACTCACAGTGGGTTTAGAGGGAAGGACTACCTCCTCTCTGTCCTCACAGTGATCCATTGCAGAGTGCACACCTTTACATAAACACACGACCTGCTGAGTCATTTCAGCAACAGTTACATAACATTATTTCTCATCACTGTCAGTAACATGGCATTGATATTCAGAGCTGATAAAAAAAAAAAAAACCTCACTGGAGCTCTGAGAAGGATGTCTGCAGGCAGACATTTTGTGAGGAAAGCACAGGTAAATAAATAATGGCTGCATGCCACTTGGGGGTTAGGGTTCTGCTTTTGTATATTCTTGCTGTGACAGCCCCAGGGCCATGCTGGTTTGGTGTTGGTGTTTGTGTTTTTGTCATTTTTTTTTTTTTTTTTTTTTTTTTTTTTTTGTCTTTCAAGGTGCTGGTAGCTGGTTGGCCATTGTGGGATTGGAGGCAGCTGGCCACTGTCTCCAGACCCATAAAACCCCACCCTCCTGTGAACTCATTCTCTCTCTCTCTGTCCCGGACACCATGCCGTGTTGATTTGAGTTCTTCTAATTTCTTGTATGGTTTAGTTTGCGTCGTTTGCGTAGTTTCATTTTGTTGAATGTCATGGCTAATATTTCTTTTTGGAGTTTATCTTTGTTAAAATAAATATTTTATTTTGATGCAATTCCCTGTGTGTTTCCCTTATGTGTTAAGGTCTCAGAGCCGGGCCATAACATTGTTCACTGTCATGTATTTCCTGGAACAGCTAATGGAACTCAGCCAACATTAATACACATGTTGTTTCTCAAGTGACAAGTTAAAATGTCTTCATGTAAGGGTTGATTCTAATCTGCTAAAATGCATTTGGTACAGTGCCCGACAATTTTGATTTCCATTGTTAGATTTACCATTTAAATAGTGGTAAAAGTTGCTTTACCACCCATTCAATTGTTATATTAGGTTTGATTTGATTCTCACAGTCATGAGATATTTAGTTACAATTACAACTTTGCAACACAATCACTGTGTGTTTGTTTAAATGTTTAATACACACACTAGAATTCAACAGAAGGAACAACCAGTGTAGCCATGTTTGATCCAAGCTGTCAAACCAGTTCTGACTCTCCCTGCATAGTTTAACAGTCAGGTGAACTCAGATTAAAATCACTTCACCTTTTCTCCACCAGTAAAACACATAAATTACTATTCTTTAACTCATTAAGTCTTACATGTCCTACATGTCTTACATGTCATGTACACCAGCAAATGTCAAATAGATATTTAGAAACAGAAAATCATGATCTAAAAAGAGTAAAGAAGTGACATGAACTGAATCTAATCACAGTGATCCAGTTAATGAGACATTTCCAGATTTCTCTGGTAGGATTCTCACCTGTTGAACTCACTTCAGGTCGACTTTCAGACACTTTCCACCTTCATGTGTTGAGAAGAAGCTGCTCATTCTCTCTCATCAGTCCTGGATTTGATCTGAGGACGTCGTCACATCCTCATAACTTCAGAGTCTGTAAACACATCAGAGTGATGTTAAAACCAGTTTAACCAGTGGGAGGTTCCCTGCAGTCAGAGGGAACTGTTTCCTCGTTCCTCTCTCTTACCTGACTGACATGATCCATATGAGATGATGTAGATCTACATCTGTCCACTAGATGGTAATAACTATATAAACATTAACTAAACTAGAAGCAGATTCACCTGAGGTTCAAAGTAGTTCCTGACAGTCAGTAAAAGTTGTTCACAGTCAGTCACATCCTGCAGAAGAACTTTAAAACCTATTTATTTTGTTCATACAGTTTCAGTTGAGTCACTAACAAGTCAAAAGAATCAGTACCAACACATCTCTCCACAACTGAAATCACTCTAACCTCCACTTTCTGTCAGAATTATTAATGAAACCAAAATGTTCCCATATATTTATTTAGAAATGAATACTATGAGGACGTGACGCCTCCCTTACTCCCTCCAGATTGTTCAGATTGTCAGATTAAGTGATATATAACAGTTGTTCTATAAACAGTTTGGAAGACTGGATCTATATATCATCACCACCACCCCTTCACACCTGCTGAGATACCAAACATTTTTAACATTTTTTTTCTTTTGGATATTCACACAAATTAAAGTATTTAAATAAACAGATGAATTAATCATTTCGCCAGAATTCACTTTGTGGTTCCATAACGGCAGCCTTATAAACACATCTGTTAATCTGAATTGACTGTATTTGTTTGTGTAAACTATAAGCAATCACAAAAGTGTGTCGCTGTTGTGGAGGAATCAGATCATTCAGCAGAGAGCTTCAGAAATCCCTCCATCAACATTTAGTCATTCTGTTTTAAAGGTTGAACTGGCTTCATTAAATTGAAGGATTCAGGAGATTATTTCTAATTCTTCTCTTCATGTTTCCCTCCAGTAAATTCATTCAGTCATTAAACAGTCTGACTTTATTTTTTACAAATCACTAAACTTTAACTGGATTACCATCAGTGATCCTGTTTGAAATGAAGCTGCCATTAAATGAGGAACTTCTTTTCCACATGTGCAGGGAAATCCTCAGTCAGTCTTCTGCTGCTGAGCCTCTGAAAGATGCACAGTGTTCAGTCTGCTCTGCTTTAGTAGGATGACCACAAAGTATTTGTCTTTAGATGATGTTCTTGTGCTGATGCTGGGGACTTCTTTAATAGTTTCTAAATTCTGCCTCATCTGGATTGAGACTTCTAGGAGTTTTCTTCTCCAGGTGCTGAGTCCAGAACAAGTAGGAAGGACGCTACAGGAGTGTGGGAGCAAGGCCAAGCAGACTAAAAAACTATTTCTATCCACAGGCCATCAGACTACTGAATCACTAGTATTAAAAGACACGTCCTGCTATCACCAGTGAGAGGAATTCATTGTAATAATCAGTGAAATAGTCCCATCAGTTCTCTCTGTCAAACATATTGGTCAGTGCTTGTTCTTTGGGATCCTGCTGATCTCTGAAAGAAAAACACAGAATAAACTTCATCTACAGCGTCTTCTAAATAATGTCAAATGATTATATGATCAGAGTTGAGTCTCACCATAGCAAACAGCGTTAAAGGTTAGCCAACGTATGGGACCTTCCAGTGAGTCCAGCCAGAACTCTGCAGGTACCAGGCTCAGGTCCAACAGGGGTCTGGATCTGCTGATCAACGCTGTCCCTCCAAGACAGAGTAGGTGTGCTTCAGAAGCAGGCAGATGTGGAAGGAGACCTCTTGTAGGTCTGGTACTGCTGTGTTTGACACAAATGAAAACTTGACTCCTTGATCTTACTTAGTGGTAGAATGTATTTCTGACATAAACGTATGTGATTACAAAACTAGGAAAAAACTGGATGAATAAAAATGAAAATACAGAAACAGTAGAGGATTCTTGCACCATTTTAATAGTCAGTTAATGCCAGAAGTGGAAGAAGAAGAAGAAGAAGAAGAAGCGAGTGAGTGTTGAACAACAGACTGAGTCTTCCTGTGACAGTCTGCAGAAAGTCTGACCTGTCAGGATTGGCCACACCCACTCTCATAAATGTGGGCGTGGCCTAAAACAAACTCAGGTATCCAGAGATCAGCTGTGATCCTGGTTCAGAGTAAATCTGGTTCATTTCTACTTTCAAACTCTACTCAACAACAACTACAACTCCCATCATGCACTTCACTGTCAAACGTCCAGTCACAGAGCTTCACACTGACGCTGAGCCGAGGTCAAAGGTTTGATTCTCTTTTTATCTCCAAACACCGTGACCTGATGAACCTGATGCTGAGGTCTGGATATTTCCTACAGTCAGTGAACGCTTCATGTACATTTGTGCGTTCATGTAACTGCAGCTTGTTTCTGATCTAGTTTGGATCAGAAAGCTAATGCGCTAACAAGCTAGCTTTAAAAAAAAAAAAAAAAAAAAAATCTGTTGTGTTAGCTAGCTTTGTTCAAGCTAGCTTTGTTCAAGCTAGCTACTCGACACACCTGGACTTACCTGGAGCTGGTTCAGAGGTCAGGGAGGTCACAAATCGACGACAGATGAAAGTGACGCACAAAGGTTTGATTTTATTTTGAAGGTTTTAGTTTTTTAGGTTTGATTTTATTTTGGAGGTTTTAGGTTTTTAGGTTTGATTTTATTTTGGAGGTTTTAGGTTTTTAGGTTTGGTTTTTTGAGTTTTTAGTTTTGTTTTTTCACACAGGTTAGTTTGTGACATACCTCCAGGTATGACCCCATGTCTTCTGAGTTCTGATGCAGCGTCGCTCCTCAGTGGGCCATCTTCAGCACTGAGAGACAGAAGGAGCAGGAGGAGACAAAGAGGAAGAGGAGGAGGGACAAGAGGAGGAGACAGAGGAGGAGGAGGAAGAACAAGGGGAGGAGACAAAGAGGAGGAACATCTATTCATGATGGTCCTTGTGTCTGTGGCTCAGAGGAAGAAGACGCTGCTGCTCTGTTCAGAAGGTTGTTGGTTCAACTCCCGTTTGCTCTTTCTCTATTTTGTCAAAGATATAGAAAACAGATATTGCTTGTTGATCAGGCCCTAGAGGCTCCAGCTGGAAGAAATGTTTCTTCTTCTATTTGTCATCAGCTGCTTCTTCTTCTTCTACAGAAGATGTTGTTTTGTTGTTGTTGTTGACAGAGAATGTTTTCTGTGACCCTGTTTGTTTTTTATTTTCTAAAGTTCTTCCTCAATGTTTCTTGTCTTGTTTAACTTCCTGTGTTTTCCCTCTGATTTATTTGACACCTACCAGGAACTAACTCATCCAGCTACAACACTGCTGAGCTAAAAGGCACTGCTGGGATTTGAACCCAGGATCTCCTGTTTACTAGACAGGCACTTTAACCAACTAAGCCACAGCGCCTGTGAGTCTGGATCATCTCAGACCAGGGTCTGAGAACTGGTCTGTGATCCAGATGATGTGTTCAGTGACAGGTTCTGGTTTCTTCTCAGCTCTGCTCTGGAACCTTCAGGGTCTGGGTTCTGGTCTCAGGTCATCCTCGCTGCTGGAGACGCCAGCGACCCAAGCTTCTGTCCAAACGGCTGGAGCCCAAAATGATCCTGAGGGAACCACAGAGGCCGAGTGAGCCCTGCCAGCTCCTCCACGCTGTATACATGTGACATAAATACATGGAGCCGCCTTAAATAGACAGCAGCCAGTCAGTGTAAACACAGCGGCTCCACTATTTATACCTCCAGACAGAAACACCAGAGAACATCTGAACTAGCTAAAACTGGTTCAGATGTTCTCAGGACATCTCTGATGAACCAGCAGAACCAACAACTTTATTATCACACACACACATGCAGTGTAATGTCTCCAGTCTCTGATGTCCATTCGTCCTCCAAACAACATCAAATGTCAAAGCTAAACATTTGTGAACATTAATGTCTCACCTGTGATTCGTCTCTAATTCTGGACAAGATGACTACAAACAACAAACTGAGATTATAAATACAGCGTCCTCTAGGAATGTCCCATTTCACTCTGAGACAGATGATGAAGAGGACACATTCTCTTGTCTCCTACTGTCCCAAAGACAAAAAAAAAAAAATTGCTTCTCATGCATTGGGACACTGCTTTCAGTAGCAGCATGGAAGACTAAAGATCCTCCTTGATTATAACGAGAACAAGAGGGAGTCCACAACTTAGACAAGGTGTTGCACTTTTGACATTCATTCAGGTCAATGCATTTCATTCTTGTGTGAAATAAGAAAAAAAAAAGAATAAGAAATTTACTTTTTGTTTAAAAGTCTTTAAAAATGGCAACTAAATGTTTTGTTGAGACTGCTGGGAAGTTTGAGGTTCAAATAGGAAACTCTGTGGGTAGAACTTGACTGATAATGGGTTGTTATAGCACCATTCATAGGGAAAGAGGACAGGGACAAACCCCCCAGTGACAGGTAAGTATCTGGCCGTTAATGGACACTAGTTGCACCAGTTTCTGGAAACAATTCAATCCAGTTTCTGATGGGTTGTCCACAGAGTTTCCTATTTAAACCTCAACTTCCCACCAGTCCCCTAGAACAGATGAAGCTACTCGGATGAAACGTCTTCTCAAAACTCTACAAGTCCAGTTCCTTTTAAAACAGTTTTTGGATATACCATGACCTGGATGACTGAGAACCTTCACAGACATGTGACAACCAGATAAACACAATAAACACAGAGAGTTAACACAATAGGAAACACATTACAGTGGATGTTTTGCATTCACCAGTAGGTTTATGTAGATCTTTTCTCAAATCAGACCATGTTCTGCTTTTGGTCCTACCTCCTTGTTGCACTGTCGGGACGGCTGAAATAATTAGGACACCAGTCTCCGACATGAACTCTAGGTTGAATAGTTGTGAGTAACTGATTTATTGTAAATACACAAGGAGGATGGGATGGAGCGGGTCGAGGTGAATCCGAAGTGAGCTGAGAGGTAGGCTGGCAGGCTGACGGGGCTGGTGAGGATCCAACGGTGAGGAGATGGGTCCGGGAGCTGGAGAACAAAGAACAAGGGAATAAGCACACGGTGCTAAAGAACAAACTCGAATATATAACCAATACTCTGTACCACTGAGGTAAGCAGACGATCTGGCGACGAGTGGAGGAATGAACCAGGATAATAAAGACCAGAGGAGTAGGTGGCTGATGAGGCTCTATTGCTTGCAGGTGTGCTCGCAGGTGTGCTTGCTGATGACTGCAGCTCCGCCCAGCTCCAGCCCAACCTCAGGGAGAGACAAAACCAAACACACACAGAAACATGGATCCTGACATGCACATTGTGACAGTAAGACTTGATCCTATATGGACCCAGAGGACATCGGTGGCCTGAAAGCTAACCTGCAAGAGCCTGTTTCCACTTTGATGAGCATGTGCATAATGGCTCAAGACGAGACCCAGAAGGTACAGCTGAGGTTGTAATCCTTGATACGTTGTTTTTGTTGGGACAATCTTTTGTGATGCAATCAATACAAAACACTGTAACAGGCAGGTAAAAGTCACTTAATTTAAATTCACTTATAAGTCAGACACACAAGGCAGAAAGAATCAGGGAAATGTCAAGTAGTTCATTTACAGACAGAGGTAAAATATTAGGAGAGGACAAACAGACTATGACGTGATGGAAAGATCTGGTGAAGGGAACAAAGACAATCAGGTGGAGAATAGATGATGGAGCAGGTGTAGATAAATGAGGAGACAAATGAGGGAGGTGAGAAGAGAGATAAGGAAGAGGAGGTGGGAAACAGGTCAGGTGGGAGAAGTTGGTGTGAAATTAATAAATCTGATCAGCCACAACATTATGACAGTAGAAGTAAATAACATTGGCCATCTAAAGACAGTTCAATGTTCTGCTGGGAAACTTGTGGACCTGGCTTCATTCATTGATGTGGATGTTACTTAGACATGTAGCATCCACCTAGACCAGACCAGACACCCCCACCCCATAGCAATGACACTCCTTGATGGCAGCAGCCATCCCCAGCAGGATGCAGCCACAAAAACACTTTAGGAAGAAGAACAGCACAAGGTGTTGACCTGGCCTCCACATTCACTAGATCCCAAACTGTATCTGTGGGTTGATCCACAGAGGCCCCTCCCCTCAAAGACCCCCCCACTAACAACAGGACACCCTCAGAAGACCCATGTCCATTCTCTGATGAGTCACAACTGTTCTGGATCATGGACTGAATATAAATATGGACAGCTGGACTCAAATGTGAGGATACAATCTTCAAACATGCTTTCTTGCTCTCAAAAGTCCGTCTCTTTAACCTGATGGACAGAGACTTGATGTGCAGGTTAGGCCTTTGTCTGATCTCAACACCAGAGGGTGTGGACGTTCACAAACTATCTGATCTGGACGGAAATGTCTCACATTCTTTTGTTCATCATACCCCAAACCTGCAGTGTGCATATCAATGGAAATGACAACCATTAACTGCCTCTGAGCTTGTTGGAGAAACAACTGCAACAGATTTCATGTCACCAGAGGATCTGCATTGCACCTCTCATGTTGGTTGTTTTTGTAGATGGATCTGTTTCACGGGACCCACAGATTGGTCGCAACAAAGTTGGATTTGCTGTTGTCACTAATCATGTAACTCTTGCCTCAGGTTCACTCCCCTCTCACTGGCAAACAACAAGACTGTAACTGTTAACACTTACTCTAGTTACTATTTAACCTACATCAGAATCAAGTATTCACACAGACCATGGTTTAATTGTCTGCGTTTCCACAGAGTACCAAAATCATGCACAACACCAGTTAATGTACACCCAGGAAAGACGTTCTGTCAAGTTGCCTGATGACAGTTCTAAATTATTGCACTGGCTCAAACGCTAGATGGTAACCATGGCAACAGAGGTTGCCGTTGTTTCACAGGTTATTCATCACAACAGCAAGACAGACAAAACAAGTGATTTTATCATTTCTTCTAACTTATTTGAAGACTGGGATGCAGCAGAAGAAAAAGAAGAGAAGAGAATATGAAAAGAAAAAGGAGAAGGGACACAAGGAGGATGACAAGGACGAGATAAACACAAAGAAAACCATGAAATGGGCAGTTTAAACATCTTCCGCTTCACGTCGGGTGGTTCACGCCTCCGCGTCGTCCATTCATTTCTGTTAATGGACACCTCATTGGACATTACCCCTTACATATCTGATGGAAAACCCATTCTCCACCATGACAAGGTTGCAGCTCTTCTAGATGCCATTTTGCTCCTTTGCCACAACACAAGAAAAGGTGCTGTGAAGTTTTGTCAGTCATATTTGGTTTGAGCAAAACCCAAAACAATCACACGCGTTGCTCACCCACCACCAGACAGACCATTTGAACATGAGATTATGGATTTCATAGAACTGTCACAGCAGAAGGGAAAAAATGCTGTTTGGTGATGTTTGATATGTGGTCACAATGGGTTGAATCATATTCAGCAAAACACCAGCAGCGAATAACTCATAGCTTTCTTGGCTAAAGTCTTGGGGCTAAGGATGTCTATCTTGGTGGTATCGTGGATGGTTATTCCAGTCATAATTGTTTTGTTTTTGATCATCACCTTAATTCCGTGTGTTGAAATGGTTGTCTTAATATTTTCACTAAAAAGATAACCCAGTCCTTCACATACGTTCATGTAAATGTTAACAACGGTTCACAGCACGATAAGAAAATCTATTACTAAGAAAACTCAAAATCTCTCGTGAGAAGAAACGTGATTCATGGTGAAAATAACTAAATATTTAATAGACAAGGAAAACAACACTAACTCAAGGAAAACTAAGACCTGGTCAGAACAAGGCTTGAGACAGAGCTGGTTCAACTGCATAAGACAAGACGAAGTGACAAAGGATTAAGAGAGACACAGGTAATATATACACACTGGAGAAATGAGACACAGGTGGAAACAATCAGGACGGAGAAGACAATCACAAAGACAGGAACACACAGGAAGGACAAGACAACGATGACACAAAAGGAAACAGTTAACAAAATAAAAGCAGAGATAACAGAGAAATAAAACACAGGGTGAAACATGAGAAGCTTTACTTCCTCATCATTTCTCCAACTCAGACTCTGATGATGATGATGATGATGATGATGATGATACTTTGTAAATAATGTTTTCTTTTATTCTAATATTTTTCTTTCTCTTACTATAATTCCTAATTGTCATCATTATTATTTTTCACTTTTATATTGTGTGTGAAACCTACGTGACAGTGATGTATTACAAAAAGGAAGATGACAAATTTGTTAATTAAGGTTTATTGTGAAATGATTAAAGGTTAACAGAGAGCGCAGCACTAAGGCTGGATTAGGGGTGTGGGGAAAAAAACAAGAAATTAATAGAAGAAAACCAAACTAAACATATAGACTGAGTTATTTCTAAAAATGAAACCTCAAAAGAAAACCCTAAACCCAATAAACACCCCAATCCCAAAAGTGAAACAACATCTAATCAGAGTGAACCAAAAGCTCTTTCACAACAAAACAAAGTGCTTAATTAACAAAGCTTTCACTAACTAAACATTTCAGAAGTGATTCAAACTAACGATAAGCACAGGTTCAAATACACTGTCGGTCACACCAGTGTCCTGCAAACTGTAGGAGATCTTCCAGATCAACATTTAAACAGGAACACCAACCAGTTGGTCCTTTGAAGGGGCGTGGTGATGAGTCTCTACAGGTAAATCTGCACACCTGGGAACTGACAGGACAGAAACGGCAGGGGCCATAACATGGACAATGAGGCTGTTTTGTTTAAAGATAGGATCAAGAGACAGAACTTGTGTTCACCTTCAAAAGCTGACCCTCAGTGTCCAAGATGCAGCACATAGATATGATGATATTTTAGTGGTTTGACACCTTTGGTTCCTCAAAGAACGTCTCACAGAGACAACGAGGAAGCAGATAACCAGACTCCAAATCCAGGACAGAGAGGTTGAGTGAATGTGGTGTTGAAGGTGTAGAGGTGGATCAGTTTGTCAGAGGAGACTCTGTAGAAGGACAGAGTTCCAGCAGGACAGTCCACATACACTGATACTCTGTGAGAGACAGAGGACGAGGAGATGGATGTTGATCTGTTATTGTGACAGACAGAGTAACCATGACGATCAGAGCAGATCAGACTCCAGGACTGATCATTCTCTCCAAACAAACAGTCATCCATGTCTCCTTTCCTTCTGATTCCTCTGTAACTCACTGATATATAAACATCTCCTCTCCACTCAACCTCCCAGTAACAGCGACCAGTCAGAACATTTCTACACAGCAGCTGAGGCCAGTGATCAAATCTGTCTGGATGATCAGGATATGGCTCCTCCTCTCTCACATATTTCACCATCCTGTTGTTGTCAGACAGTTTGAGGTTTCTGCTGACTGAGTTTGTGTCCACTTCAAGTTGACAGAAATCTGATGGAGAGAAAAAGACACAACACAGCTGCAGTTTATCATCTGACACATCTGATGGATTTCTTCTTTCTTTCCTCACTGATCTGTTGTTCATTAACAGAAAGTTTAATGATGATACTTTTAGTCAGGATTCTCTTGTCAGTGATGTTTGAATGAATAAATACCACAACTATCAGCTTTGGATTTAAAGACAAACTGACACTTTGATGTTTTATCATCATTAGTCAAACTTACACTTTCTCAGACCAGGTTTTAACCTCTGCTCTCCACCATGGTCCATCCTGGAGGAAGAAACACAGTCAGAATGATTTTCTATCCAACATGAGTCCTAACTGCTGTTCAACATGAAGCAGAGTTCATCAGTTTATCAGTGAGACACAGAAACAGACTGAAACTCATCAGTATAGACTGTCTCTGATGTTTCACTGTCTGAAAGATAATGAAATGTAGAAATAAACAGAGCTCAGTCTCCACTGTCAAATATTGATCATGAAACCAAAATGTGATTCTTTGTATTAATATTGTGTCTAAAACAGACACCTTCTTGTCACTAACTGTTAAAGGCCTGCTAAATGTATGTCAGTGGTGTCTTACACAAGTCAATATAGTTTACTTGTACATTCATTTGACTGTGATTGTCAGAAATAAGCCTGGAACTAAACAAGAACAAACACTGTCACACTGAGAACAGAATCTGATGACTGTGCAGGACTTCTGGTCAGTGCAGACAGAGGCGGTCCTGGCTAGATTTACACCCTGGGTGAACCATCCCTTGCCCCCTCCCCAAAAGAAAAATGTAAATTACACAAATGATCTAATAACCATGCTTGAAAAAATCCCTGAAGAAAGCTAAATAAATAAATAACTACTTAAAAAAAAGGTTCCTGCACTGATACAACTGTATTTTACATACGAGTTTTGATTTGCATCATCCTAATTCTGAAATTTCCCAGTTTGGGATTAATAAAGAAAATCTAATCTAAATCTAATCTAATACCTTCTGAACAGTTCCAGTTATGACAACACACAAGTGTACATATAGAAACAGCAGATAATTGACATAATCTGAATTCAGTAGAAGAGTTTTTCAACCTGGATTTTTCACCCTGTTTATAACTGCCATTATCATTAACAACAGGTATGAAGTGCAATTACCTTAATTCTTATAGTTGATAGTTAAACAAAACTAAAAAACAAATACAATCGTCTTCTGTGGCTAATAGCTACATATTAGCAAGAGACTAATAAATAGCCTGTTGCCTACTGTCACTCACGTCACTCATAGAAATCTCTATACCTTTATCTTTTGCCCGTTTCTCCTCTTCTCCTCTAATTCTTTTTAATGAACTGGGCACCTGATGCTGTTTGGTCTTTTACTTTGATCCATGATGAAGATGAAGACTCTACATCATTAACTTTTGCATTTTTGCCGACACCGTCCGTTCGCCTGTCAATCAACCGGAGTTACGTGAGTGACGTAGATGACTGCGCAGATTGTTTATTTTATTTTATTTTATTTTTTGGTCATTTTTCACATAACCCAATGAACTAATGTGGGTACAGACGACAATGAGGACGCCCCAGCGCCCAGTCCACTACCGTGACGTGCGCTCTCACATGGATTGCGCCCTGGGTGGTCGCCCCACATTGCCCGTAGCAAAAACTGGCCCTGAGTGCAGAGAACAATTTGAAAGTCTTCACTTCATCACTGATTCCTTGTTACAGCCCAGATGTGTTAACTTTAATATTGATGTTTATCTAAATGTAGGATTTGACTTTAAATTGTTAAACTATTGCTTGAATAGCAGTAACAATATAATGTTAAATGATAAATGTAAATTTGAAATAAATATATAGATGGTCTGTATCACTGAGTTGTATTTATTTCCTGTTAACTGAGCCTTTATAAATGCTTTATAAGGCATAAATAGTCTTCACTTTACATTCATTTTTCTGACAATCAATAAATGTTTAACAACTACCTTAATTAACCACGAATTACAGTAAGATTACATGTTTACAAACATCTGTTAACTCACTTAGTAACTATTAATACATGAGTCAATAATAAGATGCATAAATGTACATTTAAGTATTTTATTATTCCTTTACTTACACTTTGTAAATTGTCTTATGGACCATTGAAAACTCATTAATAACTAGTTTGTCAATACATTAATTTTGCATAAATGACAAACTAATAATTTGTAAAGAATGAAAATACAAGTATTAAACATGTTATACAGATGCTTATAAATGGTTAGTGAAGTGTTTATTAATGCTTTACTAATGATTCATAGTGTGACATTATCATAAAGTGTTACTGACAAACCTACACTGTGTGAGCTCCTGTTGTCTGTCCATACCTGAGAGTGTCCAGTCTCCAGAGTGGATCCTCCAGTCCAGCAGACAGCAGCTTCACTCCCTTGTCTCCTGGATGGTTGTAGCTCAGGTCCAGCTCTCTCAGATGGGAGGGGTTGGAGCTCAGAGCTGAGGCCAGAGAAGAACAGCCTTCCTCTGTGATCAGACAACCTGACAGACTGGAGATAGAAAAATATCAGAAACTCAAGAAGAAGAAGGAAAATCCTCCAGATGTTGAACTTCTGCACCAACATGAACCTAAATCAGGATTTAACTGATCAACAAGCAGCTGTATCCTGACCTGAGAGTTTCCAGTTTACAGTGAGGACTCTCCAGTCCAGCAGACAGCAGCTTCACTCCTGAATCCTGCAGGTTGTTGTTACTCAGGTCCAGCTCTCTCAGACTGGAGGACTGGGAGCTGAGAACTGAGGACAGAGCTTCACAGCTTCTCTCTGAGAGGTTACACCTGCTCAGCCTGAAAAAGTAAATAGTACATGTTTAATATAATTTATATTTACATTTTATCCAATTATAAATTACATTTTCTACTATATCAAGTTAAAGAGTACCCATACTGTAATGTGAAAAACACTAAACGGGAATCATTATGCAAAACCAATGTGCTACTTAAGAAATGTTTTTATTTTTACCTTAGAGTTTCCAGTTTCCAGTGAGGACTCTCCAGTCCAGCAGACAGCAGCTTCACTCCTGAATCATGCAGGTTGTTGTTACTCAGGTCCAGCTCTCTCAGACTGGAGGACTGGGAGCTGAGAACTGAGGACAGAGCTTCACAGCTTCTCTTTGAGAGGTTACAACTGCTCAGCCTGAAGAAGAATCAACATCAAATGTTTTATTTGTCATTTACTAAATGAATCATGTTTCAAATAGTTCCTAAATCCACCTACAGAGCTTTGTTGGAGGCTTTGACCACTGGCAGCAGCCTCAGAAGAGCCTCCTCTGAAGCAGAGTATTTCTTCAGGTCAAACACGTCCAGATCTTCTCCTGATGACAGTAAGATGAAGACCAGAGCTGACCACTGAGCAGGAGACAGTTTATCTGTGGAGAGACTTCCTGATCTCAGGGACTGTTGGATCTCCTCCACTAGAGAACCATCATTCAGTTCATTCAGACAGTGGAACAGATTGATGCTTCTCTCTGCAGACAGATTCTCACTGATCTTCTTCTTGATGTACTGGACTGTTTCCTGATTGGTCTGTGAGCTACTTCCTGTCTGTGTCAGCAGGCCTCGTAGGAGAGTCTGATTGGTCTGCAGTGAAAGACCCAGGAGGAAGCGGAGGAACAAGTCCAGGTGTCCATTTGGACTCTGTAAGGCCTTGTCCACAGCACTCTGATGGAGACGTGTTAGTTTAGGTTTGTTTCTAAAGACTTTAGACAACAGAGATGTATTTTGTTGATCTTCCATCAGGTTGACACCAGAGTTGATGAAGGTCAGATGGACATGAAGAGCAGCTAAAAACTCCTGAACACTCAGATGGACAAAGCAGAACACCTTGTCCTGGTACAGTCCTCTCTCCTCTTTAAAGATCTGTGTGAACACTCCTGAGTACACTGAGGCTGCTCTGATATCGATGCCACACTCTGTCAGGTCTGATTCATAGAAGATCAGGTTTCCTTTCAGCAGCTGTTCAAAAGCCAGTTTTCCCAGAGACTCAATCATCTTCCTGCTCTCTGGACTCCAGTGTGGATCTGTCTCAGCTCCTCCATCATACTTGACCTTCTTCACTTTGGTCTGAACCACCAGGAAGTGGATGTACATCTCAGTCAGGGTCTTGGGCAGCTCTCCTCCCTCTCTGGTTTCCAACACATCCTCCAGAACTGTAGCAGTGATCCAGCAGAAGACTGGGATGTGACACATGATGTGGAGGCTTCGTGATGTCTTGATGTGGGAGATGATCCTGCTGGCCTGCTCCTCATCTCTGAATCTCTTCCTGAAGTACTCCTCCTTCTGGGGGTCAGTGAACCCTCTGACCTCTGTCACCATGTCAACACACTCAGGAGGGATCTGATTGGCTGCTGCAGGTCGTGTGGTTATCCAGAGGTGAGCAGAGGGAAGCAGTTTCCGCCTGATGAGGTTTGTCAGCAGCACATCCACTGAGGTGGACTCTGTAACATCAGTCAGGATCTCAGTCTTGTGGAAATCCAGAGGAAGTCGACACTCATCCAGACCGTCAAAGATGAACACAACCTGGAACTCTTCAAAGCTGCAGATTCCTGCTTCTTTGGTTTCAGGAAAGAAGTGATGAACAAGTTCCACCAAGCTGAACTTTCTCTCTTTCAACACATTCAGCTCTCTGAAAGTCAATGGAAATATGAAGAGGATGTCCTGGTTGGCTTTGTCTTCAGCCCAGTCCAGAGTGAACTTCTGTGTTAAGACTGTTTTCCCAATGCCAGCCACTCCCTTTGTCATCACTCTTCTGATTGGTCCATGTCTTCCAGGTGAGGCTTTAAAGAGCTCTTCTTGTC
This sequence comes from Planiliza haematocheilus, assembly GCA_005024645.1. Classification (NCBI taxonomy): domain Eukaryota; kingdom Metazoa; phylum Chordata; class Actinopteri; order Mugiliformes; family Mugilidae; genus Planiliza; species Planiliza haematocheilus. The sequence continues at coordinate 990,892 of SRSE01000625.1, read as the reverse complement.
TGATGCTTGTTTCTGGTCTGTCTGGTTTCCTGGATGCTGTTTCAATCTGTCTGACCTCATGTTCATCATTGACCTCTGCAGTCCCTCCCTCTGTGATGTAGAGCTCTGTGTAGATCTCATTCAGAAGGCTTGAGTTTCCTGCTTTAGCAATCCCCTCAAACACACACTGGAACTTCTCCTTCAGAGTAGATTTAACTTTACGTCCACACTCTGCAGCACGAGTTCCTGAATGAAGAAGAAATGTAATGAATCAGTGAACTCATTCATTTTAATAACATTCACATGTGACTGTTTTCAGTCCAGAAGAATTCATAGATGTGATTCAGATGTTTTCATCATATTAACATCAGTGTCTAGAAATAGAAACTTCTCCCATGTTTCCTCCATTTCCTCTTTCCATCAAGTTAAAGCTGTTAAATCCTCTTACTGCTCTGCAGACAGTCAGCCAGCTCCTCCTGCTTCATTCTCCTCAGGAAGTTCACTGTGATCTTCACAAAGAAATCTCTGCTGCTCCTCCTCTGCTCTTCATCCTCACCCTCCAACACCTCCTCATCCTCCCTCTGACTCTCTAAGCATTCTGGGTAATCTGGACTCAGAACCTTCTGGATCTTCTTCAGCTCGTTCTTCATAAAACTGATGATGTTCTCCTCCAGCAGCTGGAACAGAATAATAATCCAACTTAAATGATCAGAACACAATCATGTTGATGTGAAAGGCTGCTTGTTGACAGCATTCAACATGAAGACTTCTCCAAGCAGAATGCTAGTTTGTGCTTGTTGAGGTTAGCAGTAGTAGCTGTGATTGAACATTTATTCACCATGAATATGGAGTCCAGGTCTTTGTGATGATGATCACTGGAAACCACTGAGATCTGCTGCTGAAGTCTGTGGAGAAACATCTTTGATTCAAACTAACTTCTTTAACAAACACACTTTGGTGATGATCATCATTTTATTGATGCCACAAACACAAGATGAGAACAACAAACACTGCTCTGATTACTGAATGTGGTGTTTTAACAGAGGAAACTAAATGACAGATAAACTCTGGACTAAAACATGACAGTCTAATGAACACAACTGAATAATGATTAATAGATCTGTGTTCATTCTGACCCTGGATCAGCAGACTGATGTTCATCTTTGAAGTCAGGAGGGTTACCCATAGACCAGTCACTCTTCATGGACGCAGATGTGATTCCAGAGGGATCTGGTCTTCGCCGAGGGAGCCTGTTAAAATAAAATACAGATTAATACACATTCTGAATGAACTGAATTTTACACGATTAAATGCAAAGTCCTATCTTTGTCAGAGAAATGATTTTTTTCTTTTCTTACCCTGGATCATCTGACTTCTGTCCATGTTTGAAGTCAACAGGTTGACTCTTAGACTGGTCTCTCTCCATGGACACAGCTGGATACAGGAGAGTCTTATTTCTGCTGTTAGATCTTCCTACAAACACAAGACATAACATTTTAACAGTGACATGTTCCTTCTAATCAGTTCAGAGTGAAACTTTAATCACATGGAGTCTGATGTAGAATCTAATACAAAGAATGAATTCTGGATCAGCTGAGACATTTCCAGATTTCTCTGGTAGGATTCTCACCTGTTGAATCACTTCAGGTCGACTTTCAGACACTTTCCACCTTCATGTGTTGAGAAGAAGCTGCTCATTCTCTCTCATCAGTCCTGGATTTGATCTGAGGACGTCGTCACATCCTCATAACTTCAGAGTCTGTAAACACACCAGAGTGACGTTAAAACCAGTTTAACCAGTGGGAGGTTCCCTGCAGTCAGAGGGAACTGTTTCCTCGTTCCTCTCTCTTACCTGACTGACATGATCCATATGAGATGATGTAGTTCTACATCTGTCCACTAGATGGTAATAACTATATAAACAATATAGCTGCAAGCAGCAATGAAGGGTTCAAGCAGTTCATTTGCAATAGTGCTGATAGCATCAGCATGATTCAAGGAGTCCAACAGTACCATGTTTTTGTAGGGGAAAACGCAATGTTTTCTAAGTAAATAGTCCCCCTAGTGGCCGAATGATATACCATTTGGAGCCAAAAAGAGACTTTTGCTAATCGCAGCGCCCCCTAGTGGCCGAATGACACCAAATTTGACATGTCCCCTCAGGACGGGGTCTCCAAACAAACCTCCAAATTTAGTTTTGATACGTCACACCGTTCCCGAGATATGAGCTTGTATCACGGTTGCCGCCTTCACCAGCGATTTTGATTGGCTGTAGCGCCCAAACGGTTTCGAAGCTGAAGACGCCTGATAGTAACTTTTGTGCGCTTTGGTCAGAAGACGGTCTGTGTTGATTTTGGAGAGAATCTGACAAAATTTGCGAGCGCTGAAAATTTAGTTTCACTTTCACCAAAATCCAGTATGGCAGACAATCCAATGGGGCGAAATGAACATCATCGGTATCGTTGATCCCGGCATGCTCCAGGGAGTCCAACAGTACCATGTTTTTGAATATCAGGCATACGGGTCAAAAGTTATAAGCAAAAACGCAATGTTGCTAATTACATCGCCCCCTAGTGGCTGAATGACACCAAATTTTTATTGCGCACTTCTAAGGGAGTCTCAAAGCATGTGACTAAGTTTGGTGTTCAGACGTCAAAGCGTCACCGAGATATAAGCAAACTTCCTGTTTTGGGGCTTCGCCGCCAACTCCAATTGGCTAACACGAAATGTTGGTGTGAACTGTCACTGGGGCAACCCACGGTATGTGCAGATATCACAGTTTCATTTCAAGTAAAAACACATCAAGAGATATGAGCAAAAACAATGTTTTGCTAATTATAGCGCCCTCTAGTGGCCACAAGACACTAGATTTTGTTCGTGCACTTGGGACAGTGTTTGGAAGCGTGGTACCAAATTTGGTTACAGTGCACCAAATTGTTGCAGAGATATGAGCTCAAATGTAAAACGCCGCCTTCGCCGCCAATTTTGATTGGCTGTAGCAGCCAAACGGTTTCGAAGCTGCAGACGCCTGATAGTAACTTTTGTGCGCATTGGTCAGCAGACGGTCTGTGCTAATTTCCGTGAGAATCGGACAAAATTTGTGACCCGTGAAACTTTTTTCGTGTTTTTGATATAATCCAAAATGGCGGAAAATCCATCATGGCGGAAATTGACGCCATATGGTGCATTGAACTCAGCTTGGACCAAGGATTCCAGCGATACCTTGTTTTCAATTATCCGACACGCGGTTCAAACGACTACAAATGTAGTTGAAGATTTGACCTGTTGGTGGCGCTAGAGCTTTCTTAGTGCTTACATGAAACTCAGCCAAAGTAATATGGAGACTGTCCTTAAGCTATGTGCAAAATTTCACAACTTTTTACCATACGGTTCTATGGGCTGCCATAGACTCCCATGGCGGAAGACCCTAAAATCATACAATCCCTATAGGGCTTCTCGCAGCTTCGCTGCTTGAACCCTAATTAACTAAACTAGAAGCAGATTCACAAAACATCCTGAGGTTCTAAGTAGTTCCTAACAGTCTGACTGTTAACAGGCTGGTTCCATAACACCAGCCTTATCAACACATCTGTTAATCTGAACTGACCTGCCAGTTTTTTTAGTTTTCATTTTATTTATTGAACTGTGTCAACTTTTAAAAACAGAACTTAAAGCAGATCTACTGATATCTGTCCTCTAGATGAGTGGGTTGGGTTTAAATGAACAGAAACTAATAGTCAGGAGAGCAGCGTTAGAGAGGAAACCAGTCTGATCTCATTTGATTAAAGTCATTTACAAACACCACATGTTGGAAGTTTGTCTGCATCGTTTTTAAATGACATTAAATGTTTAAACCAGGTTAACTTGATCAACTTGAAATGGTTTCTAACCTGAGGCCACGTTTCCTCCGTGTTTCAGTTAAAGATGAAGAAAGATGATGATGATCCAGTTAATCATTTACAGATGTTGGACTCTCACCTGCTGAACTCACCTCAGGTTGATTTACTGACTCTTTCTACCTTCGTGTGGGGAGGAAAGAAGCTGCTTCTCTTCTGTTCACAGGTAGTTTTAATGGGCGGGGCTTTTAATTCACCTGGACTTTGTTCAGGAGAGGAAATGAGGTGTGTCCAGAGTCTCTTCAGAATAAAATCGACCAAAAAAACTGAATAATACAGTGTTGAAGGTTGTAACTCCAGCTGGAGAGAGTTTACTGAAATAATTAAATTTTAATCAAAGAATAAATGTAAGCAGCTGTGAAAGTGAAAAGCTGCTCTGAGTTGGAGATACTTCTTTAGAGTGTCAACAGTCTGTCCTTCATGTGCTGACATGTTCTGAAATCCTCAGAACAGGAAATAAAACTCTTTGTTTTCTGTGTCTTCATGCTGTGATGCAGGTTTTCCAGCAGGTGTCGCTGTTGTAGAGGAATCAGATCATTCAGCAGAGAGCTTCAGAAATCCCTCCATCAACATTTAGTCATTCTGTTTTAAAGGTTGAACTGGCTTCATTAAATTGAAGGATTCAGGAGATTATTTCTAATTCTTCTCTTCATGTTTCCCTCCAGTAAATTCATTCAGTCATTAAACAGTCTGACTTTATTTTTACAAATCACTAAACTTTAACTGGATTACCATCAGTGATCCTGTTTGAAATGAAGCTGCCATTAAATGAGGAACTTCTTTTCCACATGTGCAGGGAAATCCTCAGTCAGTCTTCTGCTGCTGAGCCTCTGAAAGATGCACAGTGTTCAGTCTGCTCTGCTTTAGTAGGATGACCACAAAGTATTTGTCTTTAGATGATGTTCTTGTGCTGATGCTGGGGACTTCTTTAATAGTTTCTAAATTCTGCCTCATCTGGATTGAGACTTCTAGGAGTTTTCTTCTCCAGGTGCTGAGTCCAGAACAAGTAGGAAGGACGCTACAGGAGTGTGGGAGCAAGGCCAAGCAGACTAAAAAACTATTTCTATCCACAGGCCATCAGACTACTGAATCACTAGTATTAAAAGACACGTCCTGCTATCACCAGTGAGAGGAATTCATTGTAATAATCAGTGAAATAGTCCCATCAGTTCTCTCTGTCAAACATATTGGTCAGTGCTTGTTCTTTGGGATCCTGCTGATCTCTGAAAGAAAAACACAGAATAAACTTCATCTACAGCGTCTCCTAAATAATGTCAAATGATTATATGATCAGAGTTGAGTCTCACCACAGCAAACAGCGTTAAAGGTTAGCCAGCGTATGGGACCTTCCAGTGAGTCCAGCCAGAACTCTGCAGGTACCAGGCTCAGGTCCAACAAGGGTCTGGATCTGCTGATCAACGCTGTCCCTCCAAGACAGAGTAGGTGTGCTTCAGAAGCAGGCAGATGTGGAAGGAGACCTCTTGTAGGTCTGGTACTGCTGTGTTTGACACAAATGAAAACTTGACTCCTTGATCTTACTTAGTGGTAGAATGTATTTCTGACATAAACGTATGTGATTACAAAACTAGAAAAAAACTGGATGAATAAAAATGAAAATACAGAAACAGTAGAGGGTTCTTGAACCATTTAAATAGTCAGTTGATGCTTTTTAAGACCTTTTTAAGACCTCAATAAACATAATTTAAGACCTAAAAATGTCATGACAATTTCTGTGGTAGAAAATAGAAGAAGCTGGAAGAAGCTTGTGAGTGTTGAACAACAGACTGACTCTTCCTGTGACAGTCTGCAGAAAGTCTGACCTGTCAGGATTGGCCACACCCACTCTCATAAATGTGGGCGTGGTCTAAAACAAACTCAGGTATCCAGAGATCAGCTGTGATCCTGGTTCAGAGTAAATCTGGTTCATTTCTGCTTTCAAACTCTACTCAACAACAACTACAACTCCCATCATGCACTTCACTGTCAAACGTCCAGTCACAGAGCTTCACACTGACGCTGAGCCGAGGTCAAAGGTTTGATTCTCTTTTTAGCTCCAAACACCGTGACCTGATGAACCTGATGCTGAGGTCTGGATATTTCCTACAGTCAGTGAACGCTTCATGTACATTTGTGCGTTCATGTAACTGCAGTTTGTTTCTGATCTAGTTTGGATCAGAAAGCTAATGCGCTAACAAGCTAGCTTTAAAAAAAAATAAAAAAATCTGTCGTGTTAGCTAGCTACTCGGACACACCTGGACTTACCCGCAGTCGGTTCAGAGGTCAGGGAGGTCACAAATCGACGACAGGTGAAAGTGACGCGAAGCGATGGACAAAAGCTTTAGTTTTTGAGGTTTGGTTTTATTTTGAAGGTTTTAGTTTTGTTTCACACTCACACAGTTTTGTTTGTGACATACTTCCAGGGACTTGAACCCACCTCTCCCGCGTCCCGATGCAGCGTCGCTCCTCAGAGGGCCATCTTCAGTACTGCAAGACAGAAGGAGCAGGAGGAGACAGAAAGGAGTAGGAGGAAGAAGAAGGGGAGGAGACAATGAGGAGGAGGAGACAATGAGAAGGAGGAGACAATGAGGAGGAACATCTGTTTGTGTTGGTCCTCCTGTCTGTGGCTCAGAGGTTGTTGGTTCGACTCCCCTCTGCTCTTTCTCTCTTTTGTCAGATATTGAAAACTTCATGTTGACCTTTGACCTCCACTTAATCCTTCATCTTTGTCTGACCTTATAAAACAGTAACATGCTGCCTGATTACTAAAACGAGCTAAAAACTACTAGTACTAATACTAATACTAGTTTTGACATCTAAATTTTAGAAGGTTCTGGCTTGAAAGCGGTTTGAGATAGAGACAAAGTGTAAATGAGACAAATACTGAGAATGACCTAATGTTTATCTAGAGAGTAAATTTCCCCATCTAATTTGCATATTATGGTGTCATATGGTGGCGGCCATATTGGAATATGTAATTTCCATGAAATACTTGATATTTTGAGGTGAGAGGTGAACTTATTTCTTCAGATTCATCCCCTCCACCCATTTGTTATGTTGTCCACACATCAATTGAACAGGGAAAAAGTAAATTGTAAGCCAACAGTCATAAACTATTACTACACAACAAAACTCATGCAAACAGTATGCGTTTTTTTTGTTTGTTTGTTTTATACCCACCACCACCCCTCCGTTGGAGGACACTTTTTCTTTTCTTTTTTCTTCTGTTTTTCTTGTTTTGTCCTCTTCTTTATTGTATATATTATTATTATTATTATTATTATTATTATTATTATTATTATTATTATTATTACTGACATCTGGGTTAGGCTCCAGCAGACCCCCGCAACCCTTGACAGGAATAAGCGGGTTCAGAAGATGATTATTATGAATATTATTATTATTGTTGTTGTTATTATTATATGATGATAATAATTATAACAAAGAAGAGGAGAAAACAAGAAAATAAAAAGTGTCCTCCAATGGGGTGGTGGTAGGTAAAAAAAGAAACAAAATTAAAGCTGCGAGCAGCATTGGACGGGCCCTTGCACGTCCGTGCCCGTCGGGGGGTGCGGCACGTTGGGTGGGAGATTTGATCTTCTGCTGCATTAGGCCAATTTTTGTGAATACCTGAGCACGACAAGCCCATCGGCAGGTGCTTCCCCTTTCATGATGGAACATCAAACTTGGCCACGCCCCGACAGTTTCATCAAAATACGGAATTTTGATAATGCTTACTCAGGAAGTCTACATGAACACACCTAGCAAGACAATTGAATAAAATCTATAATCTAAAACAGTTCGATAACTTTGTGCCGAAAACTGTGGCAGGGCTGCCTCAAAGAAAATTTGCAGGGGGCGCTATAGAGCGATTATGCCCCGCCTCCTAATTAATTATGAAGCCGAATTTTAGGGAATATTGCTCTTAATAACGTCAAGAAGTTTCAGACAGCTCTGAGAAAGTATATGAAAGCCGCACACTTTTGCCTTAAAAACTAGCCAAAAAGTCAATGGAGTTCCAATTTTGGAGCAGAGGCTCAAATTTGATGGAGCGCCACGCCCACACAGTTTCCTCAAGGGAAAATCCTACTGATAAGATTTAATCAGGATGACCTAATGAACACACCTACCAAGTTTGAAGGCAATCGGATAAAATCCATAGGAGGAGTTGGTTCAAATATGACCCCTTGTCAACTAGGCCGAATCACCAAAAATGGTGATATTCATGCATAAATATCTCGCTTCCTATATAACGGTTCTATAACTCTGTGTCGAAAACTGTGGGGGGGCTGCTAGAGAAAATCTCTAGGGGGCGCTATAGAGTGATTACGTCCCGCCTCCTAATTCATTATGAAGCCGAATTTTAGAGAATATTGCTCTTAATAACCTCAAGAAGTTTCAGACAGCTCTGAGAAAGTATATTAAAGCCGCACACTTTTGCCTGAAAATGATCCTAAAAGTCAATGGAGTCTTGGATTTTTGGAAAAAAATCGGGACGCTTGACTTTGATGGGCCACCGTGTCCGCATAGTTTTTGGAAAAGTTTCTATTTTTGGAGGGTTTCTTACCAAAGGTGTTTCTGATAGTTCCTCTGAGTTTCAGCCCCGTATGGTCAATATTTTCCGAGCTGGACGCCATCTTGTAAAAATGAAATTTTTGTATCGCCACTAGGTGGTGCTCTGAAAATCACCAAATGTTGTGATGGAAATGGGTACTAGGCCAGACTGGCATTATATATCAGAGGTTTAGTGACGGTTGGAGTATTTTCCGCAAAGTTACAGCACGTCAAATTTTCATGAAAACACGCCACATTTCGTGGCCCCGCCCCTCCCCCATAGTAAATCCAAGGAATACGGTTTGAGCAACTTTTCATCGTCAAGGCCTTAAGAATACACACGCCAAGTTTGGAACAGATAGGACGAAAGCTTTAGGAGGAATTCGTTCAAATACGAGGTGTGGAAATGTGCACACTTGTGACCAAATATGATTTTTGATGCAAGATGGCGGACTTCCTGTTGGAGTTGGACTATGGCTCCAGGAGGCTTTTTTGTGTGTCTCTGTCTGTTACATACTCCCTCCAAATGTCGTAGACGTACGTGAAACCGTGTCGAGGGGCTACTCCGAAAACGCACATCTAGGTGGCGCTATTGAGCCATTTTGTTACGCCCTTGTGCGAGACCCCCAAAATACGTAATTTTACACCCGACTTTGGGGGGGGTAGGCAAATTTTCGTGAGTTTTCAAGTACTTTTAGGCTGTCAAAAAGGCGATTTACTTTGGGGAAACTGAAGAAAGAAAAAAAAAATAATTAAAGCTGCGAGCAGCATTGGACGGGCCCTCGCACGTCCGTGCGCGTCGGGGGGTGCGGCACGCTGGGTGGGAGATTTGACCTTCTGGTGAATTAGGGCAATTTTTGAGAATTTCTAAACACGACAAGCCCATCAGCAGGTGCTTCCCTTTCATGACGAAACATCGAACTTTGCCACGCCCCGACAGTTTCACGCTTACTCAGGAAGTCTACATGAACACACCTACCAAGTCAATTGTATAAAATCTATAATCTAAAAAAGTTCTATAACTCTGTGTTGAAAACTGTGGCGGGGCTGCCTAAAAGAAAATTTGCAGGGGACGCTATAGAGCGATTATGCCCCGCCTCCTAATTAATTATGTAGCCGAAATTTAGAGAATATTGCACTTAATAACCTCAAGAAGTTTCAGACAGCTCTGAGAAAGTATATGAAAGCCACACAGTTTTGCCTTCAAAACTAGCCAAAAAGTCAATGGAGTTACAGTTCTGGATCATAGGGTCCAATTTGATGGAGCGCCACGGCCACACATGTTCCTCAAGGTTCATACTTTTGAGAAGTTTTACTCAGGAAGTCTATATGAACACACCTACAGAGTTTAAAGTCAATTGGATAAAATTCCTCTGAGGAATCCATTCAAATTTTACCCCTTGTCAACCAGGCCAAATCACCATAAATGGTGATTTTCATGCATAAATATCTTACTTCCTGTTAATTGTAGCCCATTGCTCCAAGAGACATTTTGTAGGTCTTACCACGGTCTACAATTCGGCTGAGGTTCTATAACTCTGTGTCGAAAACTGTGGGGGGGCTGCCTGAAAAGAAAATTCCAGGGGGCGCTATAGAGCGATTATGGGCCGCCTCCTAATTAGTTATGAAGCCGAATTGTAGAGAATATTGCCCTTAATAACCTCAAGAAGTTTCAGACAGCTCCGAGAAAGTATATTATAGCCGCACACTTTTGCCTGAAAATGATCCTAAAAGTTCAATGGAGTCTTGGATTTTTGGAAAAAAATCGGGACGCTTGACTTTGATGGGCCACCGTGTCCACATAGTTTCTGGAAAAGTTTTAATTTTTGGAGGGTTTCTTCCCAAAGTTGTTTCCGATAGTTTCACTGAATTTCAGCCCCGTATGGTCGATATTGTTAGAGCTGGACGTCATAATGTAAAAATGAAATGTTTGTATCGCTAGTAGGTGGCGCTCTGAAAATCACCAAATGTTGTTATGGAAATGTTTACTACGGCAGACTGGCATTATATATCAGAGGTTTGGTGACTATTGGAGTATTTTCCGCAAAGTTACAGCACGTCAAATTTTCATGAAAACACGCCACATTTCGTGGCCCCGCCCCTCCCCCATAGTAAATCCAAGGAATACGGCTTGATCAACCTTTCATCGTCAAGGCCTTAAGAACACACACGACAAGTTTGGAACAGATAGGACGAAAGCTCTAGGAGGAGTTCGTTCAAATACGAGGTGTGTAAATGTGCACACTTGTGACCAAATATGATTTTTGATGCAAGATGGCGGACTTCCTGTTGGAGTTGGACTATGGCTCCAGGAGGCTTTTTTGTGAGTCTCTGTCTGGTACATGCTCCCTCCAAATGTCGTAGACGTGCGTGAAACCGTGTCGAGGGGCTACTCCGAAAACGAAGATCTAGGTGGCGCTGTTGAGCCATTTTGTTACAACCTTGTGCGAGACCCCCAAAATACGTAATTTTACACCCGACTTTGGGGGGGTAGGCAAATTTTCTTGAGTTTTCCAGTACTCATTGGCTGTCAAAAATGCGATTTACTTTTAGGATTCTGAAGAAAGAAAAGAAAAAGAAAAAGTAAAAATTAAAGCTGCGAGCAGCATTGGACGGGCCCTCGCACGTCCGTGCCCGTCGGGGGGTGCGGCACGTTGGGCGGGAGATTTGACCTTCTGGTGCATCAGGCCAGTTTTTGTGAATTTCTGAGCACGACAAGCCCATCAGCAGGTGCTTCCCCTTTCATGACGGAACATCGAACTTGGCCACACCTCGACAGTTTCATCAAAATATGGAATTTTGATATTGCTTACCCAGAAAGTCTATATGAACACACCTACCAAGTCAATTGAATAAAATCTATACTCTAAAAAAGTTCTATAACTCTGTGTCGAAAACTGTGGCGGGGTTGCCTCAAAGAAAATTTGCAGGGGGCGCTATAGAGCGATTATGCCCCGCCTCCTAATTAATTATGAAGCCGAATTTTAGGGAATATTGCTCTTAATAACGTCAAGAAGTTTCAGACAGCTCTGAGAAAGTATAAGACAGCCGCAGAGTTTTGCCTTAAAAACTAGCCAAAAAGTCAATGGAGTTCCAATTTTGGATCAGAGGGTCAAATTTGATGGAGCGCCACACCCACACAGTTTCCTCAAGGGCAAAGATTTACTCAGGATGACCATATGAACACACCTACAGAGTTTAAAGTCAATTGGATAAAATCCCTCTGAGGAATCCGTTCAAATATGACCCCTTGTCAACCAGGCCGAATCACTGTAAATGGTGATTTTCATGCATAAATATCTTACTTCCTGTTAATTGTAGCCCATTGCTCCAAGTGACATTTTGTAGGTCTCACTACGGTCTACAAGTCGGCCAAGGTTCTATAACTCTGTGTCAAAAACTGTGGGGGGGCTGCCTGAAAAAAAACTTCCAGGGGGGCGCTATAGAGCGATTATGCCCCGCCTCCTAATTAGTTATGCAGCCGAATTTTAGAGAATATTGCTCTTAATAACCTCAAGAAGTTTAGACAGCTCTGAGAAAGTATATGAAAGCCGCACACTTTTGCCTGAAAATGATCAAAAAAGTCAATGGAGTCTTGGATTTTTGGAAAAAAATCGAAACGCTTGACTTTGATGGGCCACCGTGTCTACATAGTTTCTGGAAAAGTTTCCATTTTTGGAGGGTTTCTTCCCAAAGTTGTTTCCGATAGTTTCCGAAAGTTTCAGCCCCGTGTGGTCGATATTGTCCGAGCTGGACGCCATCTTGTAAAAATGAAATGTTTGTATCGCAGCCAGGTGGCGCTCTGAAAATCACCAAATGTTATTATGGAAATGTGTACTAGGCCAGAGTGGCATTATATATCAGAGGTTTAGTGACGGTTGGAGTATTTTCCGCAAAGTTACAGCACGTCAAACTTTCATGAAAACACGCCACATTTCGTGGCCCCGCCCCTCCCCCACAGTAAATCCAAGGAATACGGCTTGAGCAACCTTTCATCGTCAAGGCCTTAAGAACACACACGCCAAGTTTGGAACAGATAGGACGAAAGCTCTAGGAGGAGTTCTTTCAAATACGAGGTGTGGAAATGTGCACACTTGTGACCAAATATGATTTTTGATGCAAGATGGCGGACTTCCTGTTGGAGTTGGACTATGGCTCCAGGAAGCTTTTTTGTGCGTCTCTGTCTGTTACATACTCCCTCCAGATGTCGTAGACGTGCGTGAAACCGTGTCGAGGGGCTACTCCGAAAACGCATATCTAGGTGGCGTTGTTGAGCCATTTTGTTCCGCCCTTGTGCGAGACCCCCAAAATACGTAATTTTACACCCGACTTTGGGGGGGTAGGCAAATTTTCGTGAGTTTTTCAGTACTTTTAGGCTGTCAAAAATGCGATTTACTTTGGGGAAAACTGAAGAAAGAGAATAAAAAAAAAAAAATAATAATAATTAAAGCTGCGAGCAGCATTGGACGGGCCCTCGCACGTCCGTGCGCGTCGGGGGGTGCGGCACGTTGGGTGGGAGATTTGACCTTCTGGTGAATTAGGGCAATTTTTGAGAATTTCTAAACACGACAAGCCCACCAGCAGGTGCTTCCCTTTCATGACGAAACATCGAACTTTGCCACGCCCCGACAGTTTCACGCTTACTCAGGAAGTCTATATGAACACACCTACCAAGTCAATTGAATAAAATCTACAATCTAAAAAAGTTTTATAACTGTGTTGAAAACTGTGGCGGGGCTGCCTAAAAGAAAATTTGCAGGGGGCGCTATAGAGCGATTATGACCCGCCTCCTAATTAATTATGCAGCCGAATTTTAGGGAATATTGCACTTAATAACCTCAAGAAGTTTCAGTCAGCTCTGAGAAAGTATATGAAAGCCACACAGTTTCGCCTTCAAAACTAGCCAAAAAGTCAATGGAGTTACAGTTCTGGATCATAGGGTCAAATTTGATGGAGCGCCACGGCCACACATGTTCCTCAAGGTTCATACTTTTGAGAAGTTTTACTCAGGAAGTCTATATGAACACACCTACCAAGACAATTGAATAAAATCCCTAGGAGGAATTGGTTCAAATATGACCCCTTGTCAACCAGCCCGAATCACCAAAAATGGTGATATTCATGCATAAATATCTCGCTTCCTGATAATTTTAACCCATTGCTCCAAGAGACATTTCGTAAGTCTTGCCATGGTCTACAATTTGGCTAGGTTCTATAACTCTGTGTCGAAAACTGTGGGGGGGCTGCCTGAAAGAAAATCTCTAGGGGGCGCTATAGAGCAAATATGCCCCGCCTCCTAATTAATTATGCAGCCGAATTTTAGAGAATATTGATCTTAACAAACTGAAGAAGTTTCATACAGCTCTGAGAAAGTATATTAAAGCCGCACACTTTTGCCTGAAAATGATCCTAAAAGGTGAATGGAGTTTCGGATTTTCGGAAAAAAATTGGGACGCTTGACTTTGATGGGCCACCGTGTCCACATAGTTTCTGGAAAAGTTTCCATTTTCGGAGGGTTTCTTCCCAAAGTTGTTTCTGATAGTTTCACAGAGTTTCAGCCCCATATGGTCAATATTTTCCGAGCTGGACGTCATCTTGTAAAAATGCAATGTTTGTATCGCCACTAGGTGGCGCTATGAAAATCACCAAATGTTGTTATGGAAATGGGTACTAGGCCAGAATGGCATTATATATCAGAGGTTTGGTGACGATTGGAGTATTTTCCGCAAAGTTACAGCACGTCAAATTTTCATGAAAACACGCCACATTTTGTGGCCCCGCCCCTAACCCACAGTAAATCCAAGGAATACGGCTTGATCAACCTTTCATCGTCAAGGCCTTAAGAACACACAAGACAAGTTTCAAACAGATAGGACGAAAGCTTTAAGATGAGTTCGTTCAAATACGAGGTGTGGAAATGTGCACAAGATGGCCTCTGGTTGCGGGTGTATCAAAATGGCCGCTAGTTGTGGGCGTGCCAAGATGGCCACTGGTTGTGGGCGCCAGGTAGTCTGCTAACAAATAATAACTACTGTGGGCCTGTTCTCCTCACACGGGGCACCATTTATGTTGGGCCTGGGTACTAAGGCACTCAATATTGGGGTTTGGCTATCATGAATAATTAATAATTAGCAGAAATAATAATTTATTATGGCCAGTTGGCCTTTCTGTGTGGAGTTTGCATGTTCTCCCTTTGTCTGCGTGGGTTCTCTCCGGGTATTCCGGCTTCCTCCCACCATCCAAAGACATGCTCATTAGGTTGATTGGTGATTCTAAATTGCCCGTAGGTGTGCATGTGAGTGTGAATGGTTGTCTGTCTCTGTGTTGGCCCTGCAATGGACTGGCAACCTGCCTAGGGTGTACCCCTGCCTCTCGCCCAATGATAGCCATGACCCCTAACAGGACTAAACGGGTATAGAAGACGAACGAACAAATGAATTATTTATTATTAAATAATTGGACCAGATCACCTCGGGGCACCACCCTTGTAGGAAGGGAAAAGATCGCCAATTAATCAAATCAGTCTCATAGATTATACTAAATTGTCAATTTGGATTTCTGATTAATAATTAACTTAATACCTCTAACCAAAATGACCATGTTAACAACTAGTTAAAGTTGAAGGAATCTTGAGTTCTTGACAGTGCAGAGGTTTGCAGTATTCACTCTTGTGCAACATTAAACAGACAACTGGCATGTTTAAAAGATATTTATTACAAGAATAAAAAGGTAAACATACAATCTAAGTACAGAGTACTTTATATAGGTGTGTGTGTGTCAAAATGGCCGCTGGTTGTGTGTGTGTCAAGATGGCCGCTGGTTGTGGGTATGTCAAGAAGGCCGTTGGTTTTGGCGTGCCAAGATGGCCGCTGGTTGTGGGTACCAGGTAGTCTGCTAACAAAGAGCAACTACCGCAGCCCTGTTCTCCTCACATGGGGCACCATGTATGTTGGGCCTAGGTACTAAGGCACATACAATCATAAACATAAACATACAATCTAAGTACAGAGTACAAGATGGCCTCTGGTTGTGGGTGTGTCAAGATGGCCGCTGGTTGTGGGCGACATGATGGAGATGAAAAGGACATGAAGGAGATGAAGAGAACATGAAGGTTCCTCAGCTAAACAGACAAACCAGAAGCAGCAGTGGAAGCTCTCAGGCTAAAAAGGAACAGTGGACAGAGAGGTGACAGTAGAGGACAGTGACAGTGACAGTAACTGAGGAGAAAGTGGTTGGTAGTTACTGGTAGTTACTCAATTACTGGTGCCCACAACCAGTGGCCATCTTGACACACCCACAACCAGTGGCCAACAAAAGGAATCAGTTAACAAAATAAGAGTAGAGATAACAGAAAAATAAAACGCAGGATAAAACATGAGAAGATTTACTTCCTCATCATTTCTCCAACTCAGACTCTGACTCTGATGATGATTTATTGTGAAATTATTAAAGGTTAACAGAAAGCGCAGCACCAAGGCTGGACAAGGGGTGTGGGGTCAAGTTCCTTCTAAAAAATTAAACCTCAAAAGAAACCCTAAACCCAATAAACAACACCCCAATGCCAAAAGTGACTATGCAAACAACATCTAATCAGAGTAAACTAAAAGCTCATTGACAACAAAACAAAGTATTTAATTGACAAAGCTTTCACTAACTAAACATTTCAGAGGTGATTCAAACTAACGATAAGCACAGGTTCAAATGCACTGTTGGGCACACCAGTGTAGGGCAAACTGTAGGAGATCTTCCAGATCAACATTTAAACAGGAACGCCAACCAACTGGTCCTTTGAAGGGGTGTGGTGACGAGTCTCTACAGGTAAATCTTCACACCTGGGAACTGACAGGAGAGAAACGGCAGGGGCCATAACATGGGCAATAAGGCTGTTTTGTTTCAAGATAGGATCAGGACACAGAACTTGTGTTCACCTTCCAAAAGCTGACCCTCAGTGTCCAAGATGCAACACATAGATATGATGATATTTTAGTGGTTTGACACCTTTGGTTCCTCATTCCTCATTCCTCATGTTCCTCATGCGGTCTGCTGGTGTAGTGGAGTCACAGAGAGGGACAAGAACAGACTGGGCAAACTGATCAAGAGGGCAAGCTCCATCCTTGGCTGTCCTCTGGATTCAGTGGAGCAGGTGGGGGAAAGGGGGATGTTGGCTAAACTGTCCAATATCAGGAACAACCCAAATGCATCCACAGTGCAGGAAGGAACGCTTCCGCAGGTCTTTTGTCCCCTCAGCAGTCAGACTCTTTAACATCAGCATTTCCTAACTGTTCTGCTGCTGCTGGGCTTCTTCTCATTGACTTACACTATATTACCAAAAGTATTCGCTCACCCATTCAAATGATCAGAATCAGGTGTTCTAATCACTTGGCCTGGCCCCAGGTGTATAAATTCAAGCACTCAGGCATGCAGACTGTGAAACAAGACATTTGTGAAAGAATGGGCCGCTCTCAGGAGCTCAGTGAATTCCAGCGTGGAACTGTCATAGGATGCCACTTGTGCAACAAATCCAGTCGTGAAATTTCCTCGCTCCTAAATATTCCACAGTCAACTGTCAGCTCTATTATAACAAAATGGAAGCGTTTGGGAACAACAGCAACTCAGCCACGAAGTGGTAGGCCACGTAAAGTGACGGAGAGGGGTCAGCGGATGCTGAAGCGCATAGTGCAAAGAGGTCGCCGACTTTCTGCACAGTCAATTGCTACAGAGCTACAAACTTCATGTGACCTTCAGATTAGCCCAAGTACAGTACGCAGAGAGCTTCATGGAATGGGTTTCCATGGCCGAGCAGCTGCAGCCAAGCCACACATCACCAAGTGCAATGCAAGGCGTCGGATGCAATGGTGTAAAGCACGCCGCCACTGGCCTCTAGAGCAGTGGAGACGCGTTCTCTGGAGTGATGAATCACGCTTTTCCATCTGGCAATCTGATGGACGAGTCTGGGTTTGGAGGTTGCCAGGAGAACGGTACATTTCAGATTGCATTGTGCCAACTGTGAAATTTGGTGGAGGAGGAATTATGGTATGGGGTTGTTTTTCAGGAGCTGGGCTTGGCCCCTTAGTTCCAGTGAAAGGAACATTGAATGCTTCAGGATACCAAAACATTTTGGACAATTCCATGCTCCCAACCTTGTGGGAACAGTTTGGAGCGGGCCCCTTCCTCTTCCAACATGACTGTGCACCAGTGCACAAAGCAAGGTCCATAAAGACGTGGATGACAGAGTCTGGTGTGGATGAACTTGACTGGCCTGCACAGAGTCCTGACCTGAACCCGATAGAACACCTTTGGGATGAATTAGAGCGGAGACTGAGAGCCAGGCCTTCTCGACCAACATCAGTGTGTGACCTCACCAATGCGCTTTTGGAAGAATGGTCAAAAATTCCTATAAACACTCTCCTCAACCTTGTGGACAGTCTTCCCAGAAGAGTTGAAGCTGTAATAGCTGCAAAAGGTGGACCGACATCACATTGAATTCTATGAGTTAGGAATGGGATGGCACTTCAGTTCATAGAATGAGTAAAGGCAGGTGAGCGAATACTTTTGGTAATATAGTGTATGTACTGTGTACAGTATATATATATATATATATATATACATAACCATCATCGCACACCTTCTAGTTACAGTACGTGGTAATTTAACTCCTATTGGAGTTCGATGCTGTTTTATTCATGATATTCATGAATGTCAACATAAATATATTATAAAAATCGGCTGCTTCAACTCAGATTAGACACTGTGAATGCAACATGTAAATATTTTATGTACATAACATATTTGTCTGCCATATTCTATTTTTTATTTTTTACTTTCTTGTATCTTCTGCATCTTGCACTGTTGTTTCCTGCCGCTGTAACGCCCTAATTTCCCCACGGGGATGAATAAAGTCCTATCTTATCTTATCTTATCTTATCTTGAACGTCTTACAGAGAACACAGAGACAATGAGGAACCAGATAACCAGAATCCAAATCCAGGACAGAGAGGTTGAGTGAATGTGGTGTTGAAGGTGTAGAGGTGGATCAGTTTGTCAGAGGAGACTCTGCAGAAGGACAGAGTTCCAGCAGGACAGTCCACATACACTGATACTCTGTTAGAGACAGAGGACGAGGAGATGGATGTTTTTATGTTATTGTGATAGACAGAGTAACCATCATCAGAGCAGATCAGACTCCAGGACTGATCATTCCTCCCAAACCAGCTGTCATGAAATCCTCTCCTTGTGATTCCTCTGTAACTCACTGATATATAAACACCTCCTCTCCACTCAACCTCCCAGTAACAGCGACCAGTCAGAACATTTCTACACAGCAGCTGCCAACAGTCAAATCTGTCTGGATGATCAGAATATGGCTGTTTCTCCTCCACAAGTGTCACCTTCCTGTTGTTGTCAGACAGTTTGAGATTTCTGCTGACTGAGTTTGTGTCCACTTCAAGTTGACAGAAATCTGATGGAGAGAAAAAGACACAACACAGCTGCAGTTTATCATCTGACACATCTGATGGATTTATTCTTTCTTTACTCACTGATCTGTTGTTCGTTAATAGAAAGTTTAATGATGATACTTTTAGTCAGGATTCTCTTGTCAGTGATGTTTGAATGAATAAATACCACAACTATCAGCTTTGGATTTAAAGACAAACTGACACTTTGATGTTTTATCATCATTAATCAAACTTACACTTCCTCAGACCAGGTTTTAACCTCTGCTCTCCACCATAGTCCATCCTGGAGGAAGAAACACAGTCAGAATGATTTTCTATCCAACATGAGTCCTAACTGCTGTTCAACATGAAGCAGAGTTCATCAGTTTATCAGTGAGACACAGAAACAGACTGAAACTCATCAGTATAGACTGTCTCTGATGTTTCACTGTCTGAAAGATAATGAAATGTAGAAATAAACAGAGCTCAGTCTCCACTGTCAAATATTGATCATGAAACCAAAATGTGATTCTTTGTATTAATATTGTGTCTAAAACAGACACCTTCTTGTCACTAACTGTTAAAGGCCTCACTTTACATTAAGTTCACTAACAATCAATAAATGGTTAAGAACTACCTTAATTAACCATGAATTACACTACGATTGTTTACAAACCATCTATTAACATACTTTGTAACTATTAATACATGTGTAAATAATAAGATGCATAAATGAACATTTAAATAGTTTACTATTCCTTTACTTACACTTTGTAACTTGTCTTACGGACCACTGAAAACTCCTTAATAACTAGTTTGTAAATACATTAATGTTGAATTTATAAATGACAAACTAATCATTTGTAAAGAATGAAAATACAATTATTAAACACGTTATACAGATGCTTATAAATGATGAATGAAGTGTTAACTAATGCTAACTAATAATTACTGCTAAAATAATAATTTCTAATGCTTCATAGTGTGACATTATTATAAAGTGTTACTGTCAAACCTTCACTGTGTGAGCTCCTGTTATCTGTCCATACCTGAGAGTGTCCAGTCTCCAGAGTAGTTCCTCCAGTCCAGCAGACAGCAGCTTCACTCCCTTGTCTCCTGGATGGTTGTAGCTCAGGTCCAGCTCTCTCAGATGGGAGGGGTTGGAGCTCAGAGCTGAGGCCATAGAAGAACAGCCTTCCTCTGTGATCAGACAACCTGACAGACTGGAGATAGAAAAATATCAGAAACTCAAGAAGAAGAAGGAAAATCCTCCAGATGTTGAACTTCTGCACCAACATGAACCTAAATCAGGATTTAACTGATCAACAAGCAGCTGTATCCTGACCTGAGAGTTTGCAGTTTACAGTGAGGACTCTCCAGTCCAGCAGACAGCAGCTTCACTCCTGAATCCTGCAGGTTGTTGTTACTCAGGTCCAGCTCTCTCAGACTGGAGGACTGGGAGCTAAGAGCTGAGGACAGAGCTTCACAGCTTCTCTCTGAGAGGTTACAACTGCTCAGCCTGGAAAATAGAATTGACACATTTGATTTAATTTATATTAGTATGAACCAAAATGGTGGCGTGGGTGCACACAACGGCTTGGAGCCTTCAGCTTTTTTTACCTTTTTATTTGTGTTTTTGTTCATGTTTTCAGGCTCTCAAGGCCTTAATCTGGTACAGAAAGGCTGAACTGTGGGAACTGGGGAAAAACTGGATTTTATTTCACCCGAACTACTGCAGACCACTGAGACTTTTAGCATTCCTCTGTGGCATAGGAGACGGAGGAGACAGCGTAAACAAAAGCGGGGCAAGTTTAGCAGGCTCTGTCCTATGCTGCATGCTAAACCACACAGACTGGCTCTGACTAGTATCTTTCTCACCAATGCCAGGTCACTAGTCAATAAACTGGACAAGAATTGACTGAGATTCGTCTCACATAAAAGGACAGTTGTATGACGATCTTCACTGAGACTTGGCAGGATAACAACATCTCGACGCAGCAGTGGAGCTAGCGGGGTGCTCTCTGTTCCGTGCCATCGGGACTGCAGCTTCAGGCAAGACCAAAGGTGGAGGTTTGGCACTTTATATTCACGTTGTGCAAAGCCACGAACATAATTGGACATTTTTGCTCCCCCGATTTGGATTACCTGGCAGTGAAGTGCAGACTGTTTAAACTGGTTAGAGAACTCTGTTATGATCGTAGTGGCCTACATACCACTGGGGGCTAATGCTAAGTTAGTGTTGGAGGAGCTTTACTGCCTGATTAGCAGCCAAATGATCGCTAATCTAGCGCAGTGACCACAGATCAGCCATGACTCCACTCTGCCCGACACCTTAAACAGCTTCTTCGCATGCTTCAACTCTCCAAGCAGTAGAAGGACTGTACACCTTCCTGAGCCAGAGTTGCAATATCAACCTCTTGTCCTGCAGCGGCACCAAGTGACCTCCACCTTGAGGAGGATCAACACCAACAAGATCTGCAGGTCCAGATAAGGTGTAGGGTTGGACCCTGAAATCATGTGCTGACCAACTGGCAGAAGGTTTTCTGGACATCTTCAACCTGTCCATGCAGGAAAGAACACACTCCTCTTTGCTTACATGGGGAGGCAGTGGAGCGTGTGGACAGCATTAAGTTCCTGGGCATCCACATTTCCTCCGACCTCTCCTGGACCGTTAACACTTCACACCTGAAGGCTTAGCAATGGCTCTTCTTTCACAGGAAGTTGAATCTGTGGACTGAGTGGACTCTCTTCACAGCTATGATTAAACTTTTACAGAGCAACCATCGAAAGCATCCTTTTCCTCAGTGTGACAGTGTGGTATGGCAGCTGCACAGAACAGGACAGGAAGGACTTAGCGCCGGTAGTGACAGCACAGGGGATTGTGGGCTGTCATCTATCAGATCTGGACACGGCGTATGCTGCCCGAGTCCAGAAGAGGGCAACAGACCCCACCCACCTGGGCCATGGACTGTTTGTACCTGTTCCTTCATGGAAAAGCTCCAGAAACATCAAAACAAACACACTGAGAGACAGCATCTTCATAAGTCAATCACTCCCCCTCCTGCACTGCACACACACACTATCACATTTAGCTAAACAAGTACCAATATTTTAAAGGACGTTGTCATTTTGATTACAGTAAAAAACACTAAATAGGAATGGTACAATATCACCGTGGTACTTAAGAATTGTTTTTAATTTTACCTGAGAGTGTCCAGTCTCCAGAGTGGATCCTCCAGTCCAGCAGACAGCAGCTTCACTCCCTTGTCTCCTGGATGGTTGTAGCTCAGATCCAGCTCTCTCAGATGGGAGGGGTTGGAGCTCAGAGCTGAGGCCAGAGAAGAACAGCCTTCCTCTGTGATCAGACAACCTGACAGACTGGAGATAGAAAAATATCAGAAACTCAAGAAGAAGAAGGAAAATCCTCCAGATGTTGAACTTCTGCACCAACATGAACCTAAATCAGGATTTAACTGATCAACAAGCAGCTGTATCCTGACCTGAGAGTTTCCAGTTTCCAGTGAGGACGCTCCAGTCCAGCAGACAGCAGCTTCACTCCTGAATCCTGCAGGTTGTTGTTACTCAGGTCCAGCTCTCTCAGACTGGAGGACTGGGAGCTGAGAACTGAGGACAGAGCTTCACAGCTTCTCTCTGAGAGGTTACAACTGCTCAGCCTGAAACATGAAACATACACAGTAAGAAAGAGAGCCTAAACATTGAGAGTCATAGAGAAGCATCTTCAGCAACAACAAAAACTAGGAGTCCAGAGGGGTATTGCACAAAACTAGGATAAGGGATTTAAGCCGGGATATGTTGATTATCTGAAGGATAATCAACATATCCCGGCTTAATCCCTTATCTTGGTTTTGTGCAATACCCCCCTGGAGTCAGTCTGGATAACATGAAGAGTCAGAAGACACTGGTCACACCGGTCACAGACCGTCAGAATCCACAGAAGAACAGTGAAAACGTTCTCTAAAATGGGCCCAGTTCTGGGCCCCCCCTCTACCCTGGGCCCGGGACAGCAGACCCGTTTGTCCCCTCCTATCAGCGGGCATGTATACATGTGTGGGTTTTTGTTGCTTTTGTCGTACTGAACCCTTACCGAACTGTGACTTGTGTGCACCACAAGTCACACGGACCGAATCCACAGAACAGACCGAATCCACAGAAGAACTGTGGAAACGTTGTCTAAGATGCTCTAACAGTCAACTTGATGATTGAAACAAAGAATCAATTAACTAAGGACCCGTGTCAGTGTCATAACAAGGCAAGGGGGTCGAGAGGGTAACTTTGGTGAGTGGCTAACATATCAATCATATAACGTTATGGGCATTGGCATCGCAACCATTATAAGAGGGTGGGTCCAGACCCACTCACTTTTCGGGTATTTTTTCTTTTCGGGGTCCGCGTTGTCCTTTTTCACTCCGACAAAGTCGAACATAGCTTTAAGATAAGGCCATGGGTTTTCTTCCTCCGCCTCATAAAACTCCGGCTCATCATGTTCAGACTTGGATTCATCTGAGATTTCTTCGGCAGTCGCCATTGCCACCGCGGTCTTGTTTTGAGCTGCTTGGGTAGGGGATGACGTATTTCCGCTTTGACGTACATCCCAGTTGAGAAGATGTACTGTGATAGGTTTCCTTTTTTGACCGACACTGCGTGTGGCCAATTGTATTTGAGGGAAAAAAAACAAAACAAAAAAAACAGGAAAACCTAAAAGTAACGAGTATTCATGAGCCTTGTCAGAAATTAACTCGAGTAAAAGTAAAAATCTTTGCCTTGGAAATGTATTTGAGTAAGAGTAATAAGTATCAAAGACTTCTAGTATTTGAGTAAAGTACAAATCCTCAGAATCTGTACTTAAGTACAGTACTTAAGTAAATTTACTCCGTTACTGTCCATCCATGGGCGTGTACATTCCACTGCAGACATGCGTGACGGAGGCATTACATCACCTAGCTGACCAGATTACAGACGTGGAGAAAACACGCCCAGACTCTCTGCTAATCATTCTCGGGGATTTTAACAGAGCAAATCTCAAACTCGAAATGCCAAAATATAGACAGCACATGACGTGTCCCACCAGGGACACATGAACACTTTGGACCACTGCTACACCACAATAAAGGACGCATATCGCTCTGTCCCCCGCGCTGCTTTGGGACTTTCTGACCACTGCCTGGTCCACCTCATCCCATCTTACAGGCATAAGCTGAAATCTGCTAAGCCTGCAGTGAAAACCGTGAAGAGATGGACCGACGAGTCAAAGATGCAGTTACAGGCTTTGACTGCACTGATTGGAGCGTCTTTGAAGCAGCAGCCTCAGACCTGGATGAACTGACTGACACTGTGACATCTTACATCGGCTTTTGTGAGGACATGTGCATGCAGACCAAAACCTTCTGCACATTCAACAACAACAAACCATGGTTCACTGCAGAACTGAGATGACTACGCCAGGACAAGGAGGAGGCCTACAAGAGTGGAGATCGGGACCTGTACAAGCAGGCCAGGAACAAGTTGACAAAGGAGATCAAGGCAGCAAAGAGGATCTACACCGAAAAGCTGAAGGATCGCTTTTCTGCCAACGACACCTCTACAGTTTGGAAAGGCCTGCAGACCATTACCAACTACAGAAAACCAACCCCCCACCCTGTGGGGAGCCCCCGCCTGGCAGAGGACCTCAGTGACTTCTACAGGTTTGAAAGGACTTTCACACCTTTCACTTCCCTCACCATCTCCATCACAAAAGGCCTTGCAGCACCACAAACCACACCCGACCCCCTGCCTGCGCTGAGGATCTGTGAACAGGATGCGCGTCAGCTCTTTCAGAGACAGAGGATTAGGAAGGCCCCGGGACCCGATGGAGTGTCTCCGTCCTGCCTGAAAGTCTGTGCTGACCAGCTGGCTCCCATCTTGACTCAGCTCTTCAACAACTCACTGGAGCTGTGTGAGGTCCCCTCCTGCCTCAAACGTTCCACCATCATCCCGGTTCCCAAGAAGTCCCCTGTCACAGGATTAAACGACTACAGACCAGTCGCCCTGACATCTGTAGTCATGAAATCCTTTGAACGATTGGTGCTGGCTCATCTGAAGGACATCACGGATCCCCAGCTAGACCCCCTGCAGTTTGCCTACAGAGCAAACCGGTCAGTGGATGATGCAATCAACATGGCTCTCCACTACATCCTGCACCACCTAGACTCTGCAGGGACCTATGCACGGGTCCTGTTTGTGGATTTCAGCTCTGCGTTCAACACCATCGTCCCGGAGCTCCTCCACCAAAAACTGTCCCAGCTCACCGTGCTCCCCTCCACCTGTCAGTGGATTACCAGTTTCCTGACTGACAGGAGGCAGCAGGTGAAACTGGCTAACTTCACATCCAGCACCCAGTCCCTCAGCACTGGCGCCCCCCAAGGATGTGTTCTCTCCCCACTGCTCTTCTCCCTTTACACCACTGACTGCACCTCAATGGACCCTTCTGTGAAACTCCTGAAGTTCGCAGACGACACCACCATCATTGGACTCATCTGGGACGGAGACGAGTCTGCTTACAGAAGGGAAGTGGAACAGCTGGTCCTCTGGTGCAGTCAGAACCACCTGGAGCTAAACCCGCTCAAAACTGTGGAGATGACAGTGGACTTCAGGAAGAGACCCCCATCACTCCCTCCTCTCATAATACTCAACAGGACAGTCCCAACAGTCGACTCATCCAGGTTCCTAGGGTCCACAATTTCACGGGACCTGAAGTGGACCTCCCACGTAGACTCTGTGAGGAAGAAGGCCCAGCAGAGGCTGTACTTTCTGCATCAGCTCAGAAAGTTCAACCTGCCTCAGGAGCTGCTGATCATACACCGCAATAATCCAGTCTGTCCTGACCACGTCTATCACTGTCTGGTTTGGATCCTCCACCAGGCATGACAGGGACAGACTGCAGAGAACAGTCAGGGCTGCAGAGAGGATCATTGGTACCAATCTTCCCTCCATCCAGGACTTGTACCAGTCCAGGGTCAGGAAGCGGTCCAGGAAAATCTCCACAGACCCCTCACACCCTGGTCACAACCTGTTCAGACTCCTCCCCTCAGGGCGGCGTTACAGAGCACTGTACGCCAAAACCACCCGTCACAAGGACAGTTTCTTCCCCCGGGCTGTGGCTCTGATGATCTCTGAGCAGTCACAGAGTGAGAGACCACCCACATGAACAATAGACAATTACCCTTCACTGTATATATTCACTGTACAATAACCCCGGTATATATTATCCTATATTTTATATTACAGAGTGAGATTTATTTTATTTTATTGTGTTTTATTTTATTTTTATTCTATTCTTATTTTCGCTCTATCTATCTATCTATCTATCTATCTATCTATCTATCTATCTATCTATCTATCTATCTATCTATCTATCTATCTATCTATCCATCCATCCATCCATCCATCCATCCATCCATCCATCCATCCATCCATCCATCCAGCCATCCAATGAATAGTTGTGCAATATTTGTTTTTATGCATCTTATTATTTTATTTTTTTTTTTATATATACATTTATATTATTAGGGCCCGAGCACGCAGGGCGGCGAAGGCCCTATTGAATTTCGAATGTTTATTATTATTATTATTATTATTATTATTATTATTATTATTATTATTATTATTATTATTTTCTTTCTTCAGGCTAATGCTGCTTGCAGCTTTAACACACGAAAATTTGCCTATCTCCCCAAAGTCGGGTGTAAAATTACGTATTTTGGGGTTCTCGCACAAGGGCGTAACAAAATGGCTCAACAGCACCACCTAGATGTGCGTTTTCGGAGTAGCCCCTCGACACAGTTTCACGCATGTCTACGACATTTGGAGGGAGTATGTAACAGACAGAGACGCACAAAAAAGCCTCTGGAGCCATAGTCCAACTCCAACAGGAAGTCCGCCATCTTGCATCAAAAATCATATTTGGTCACAAGTGTGCACATTTCCACACCTCGTATTTGAACGAACGCCTCCTAGAGCTTTCGTGCTATCTGTTCCAAACTTGGCGTGTGCGTTCTTAAGGCCTTGACGATGAAAAGTTGCTCAAACCGTAATCCTTGGATTTACTGTGGGGGAGGGGCGGGGTCATGAATTGTGGCGTGTTTTCATGAAAATTTGACGTGCTGTAACTTTGCGGAAAATACTCCAATCGTCACCAAACCTCTGATATATAATGCCAGTCTGGCCTAGTACACATTTCCATAACAACATTTGGTGATTTTCAGAGCACCACCTGGTGGCGATACAAACATTTCATTTTTACAAGATGACGTCCAGCTCGGACAATATCTACCATACGGGGCTGAAACTCAGTGAAACTATCAGAAACAACTTTGGGAAGAAACCCTCCAAAAATGGAAACTTTTCCAGAAACTATGTAGACATGGTGGCCCATCAAATCAAGCGTCCCAATTTTTTTCCGAAAATCCGAAACTCCATTAACCTTTTTGGATCATTTTCAGGCAAAAGTATGCGGCTTTAATATACTTTCTCAGAGCTGTCTGAAACTTCTTGAGGTTATTCAGAGCAATATTCTCTAAAATTCGGCTATATAATTAATTAGGAGGCGGGGCATAATCGCTCTATAGCGCCCCCTGGAATTTTTTTTCAGGCAGCCCCGCCACAGTTTTTGACACAGAGTTATAGAACCTTAGCCGAATTGTAGACCGTGGTAAGACCTACAAAATGTGTCTTGGAGCAACGGACTACAATTAACAGGAAGCGAGATATTTATGCATGAATATCACCATTTTTGGTGATTCGGCCTGGTTGACAAGGGGTCATATTTGAACCAACTCCTCCAAGGGATTTTATCCGATTGACTTCAAACTTGGTAGGTGGGTTCATTAGGTCATCCTGATTAAACCTTATCAGAAGGATTTTACCTTGAGGAAACTGTGTGGGCGTGGCGCTCCATCAAATTTGAGCCTCTGATCCAAAATTGGAACTCCATTGACTTTTTGGCTAGTTTTTAAGGCAAAACTGTGCGGCTTTCATATACTTTCTTAGAGCTGTCTGAAACTTCTTGACGTTATTAAGAGCAATATTCCCTAAAATTCGGCTGCATAATTAATTAGGAGGCGGGGCATAATCGCTCTATAGCGCCCCCTGCAAATTTTCTTTGAGGCAGCCCCGCCACAGTTTTCGACACAGAGTTATAGAAGTTTTTTAGATTATAGATTTTATTCAGTTGTCTTGGTAGGTGTGTTCATATAGACTTCCTGGGTAAGCATTATCAAAATTCCGTATTTTGATGAAACTGTCGGGGCGTGGCCAAGTTCGATGTTCCATCATGAAAGGGGAAGCACCTGCGAATGGGCTTGTCGTGCTCAGGAATTCACAAAAATTGGCCTAATGCACCACAAGGTCAAATCTCCCACCCAACGTACCGCACCCCCCGACGGGCGCAGACGTGCGAGGGCCCGTCCAATGCTGCTTGCAGCTTTAATTTTTATTTGTATTTGCTCTGTCACCGAGCAACACCAACAAAACAATTTCCTTGATGGATTAATAAAGTATTCAGATTCAGATTCTGATGATAAGCAACAGAGAAACTGAGCTCAAGTGCTGTTAACACTGATCACACAAATACTGATTTGATTCAGACTTTCTTCACATTTTGTATCAAGTTTGTATAATATAAACAAAGCTGGAAGCAGGTTTCAGATTTAAGGCTTTAACTTTGATTTCTGATCCACAAACAGAATCTGTCTCTCAGTGTTGTCATTGTTTCTGTCAATGTTCTATTTAATAAATACAAAACTGTGGATCTTGTTTCTTTTCAGATGTCTTCACAGCTCTCATTCATTGACTCCAACTGTCTGTCAGCCTCAACAAACACATAACATAGTTAGTTCATCAACATAACTTTATCCACATGATTTTGTTTGTACATCAGCATTAGTTGTGACAATAATAATCCTTCTGGTGGTGCAGCATTAAAACATGTTTGAATGTAAAACTAGTCACCAGTCTTCAGTTCCTAATGTCAGCATCAGATTGATCAGTTCACTTTCTGGGTTAATTTCACTGATTTTATGTGAGTGTTCTTATGAAGGAACCACATGCTGTACTAACCAACCTGACATCAATCATGGTGTGTTCATAGTCCACAGCTGTGAGCAGTGTTCAGACTGTTGCAGCCTGTAAACAGTCACTGTACTGTTCTAACAGTAATCCCCCCCCCACCCCCTACCTAACCCCCGCTACAACTGTTACTGGTTCAGATCTACAACAACAATATTTGTTATGTTTTAATGTTATCAAAACTGACAACATTTAAAAGAAGATTTACGAATCACTCTCTTAATGCCAACCTGAGAGTTTCCAGTTTCCAGTGAGGACTCTCCAGTCCAGCAGACAGCAGCTTCACTCCTGAATCCTGCAGGTTGTTGTTACTCAGGTCCAGCTCTCTCAGACTGGAGGACTGGGAGCTGAGAACTGAGGACAGAGCTTCACAGCTTCTCTCTGAGAGGTTACAACTGCTCAGCCTGAAACATGAAACATACACATTCAAAGTGATTTTGATGTTTCATGTAACTGACTTTGACATCTTAAATTATGAAAAATTCTGCAATCTCTTATACTTATCTACATAATTTTTGTCTGTCATGAGTTTTGTTGTGAATATTCTGATATAAAACAATACAAAACTAGATGGATTTGAAAAGGTTTTAATATTGATGAAGATAAAAATGACTTGATAAAAAGGCTATCCAAAACAAGTGTGATTCAGTAGCTTAATACCAACCTGAGAGTTTCCAGTTTCCAGTGAGGACTCTCCAGTCCAGCAGACAGCAGCTTCACTCCTGAATCCTGCAGGTTGTTGTTACTCAGGTCCAGCTCTCTCAGACTGGAGGACTGGGAGCTGAGGACTGAGGACAGAGCTTCACAGCTTCTCTCTGAGAGGTTACAACTGCTCAGCCTGAAACATGAAACATACACAGCAAGAAAGAGAGCCTAAACATTCAGAGTCATAGAGAAGTATTTTCAACAACAACAAAAAACAGGAGTCCTGGAGTCAGTCTGGATAACATGAAGAGTCAGAAGACACTGAGACAGACAGAATCAACAGAAGAACAGTGGAAACGTTCTCTAAGATGCTAAAGCAACCAACTTGATAAGTTACTGAGAAACTGAGCACAAATGCTGTAAACACTGATCACACAAATACTGATGTGATTCAGATTTTCTTCGTCTATAATTTCAAAGCTGAAAATGGATTTCAGCCAAATTTAAGGCTTTTATTTTCACTTCTGATCAACAAACAGAACATGTTTCAGTGTTGTCATTTTTTGTACCAATCTTCCACAGAATCCTGTTTCTTTTCAGATATGAACACTTAGCTCTCATCCATTAACTCTAACTTTGTATCAACCTCAACAAACACATAACAATAATCTTAGCTAGCTCGCTAACTTAATTTTATCAATAAGGTTTGCACATCAGCATTAGTTGTGACAATAATAATCCTTCAGGTGGTTCAGCATCACTTTCTTGGTTAATTTCAGTGATTTTGTGTGAGTGTTCTTATGAAGGAACCACACGCTGTACTAACCAACCTGACATCAATCATGGTGAGTTCATAGTCCACAGCTGTGAGCAGATGTTCAGACTGTTGCAGCCTGTAAACAGTCACTGTACTGTTCTAATGCCATCTGGTCCCTGAACAGTTTTCCTTCCGTGAGATAGCATCTATGCTAGCTAACCTGAATCACCTGGTAGAACAATATTGTAACAGTACCCTACCCTCGCTTCTTCATTCTTCAGATCTATAATAACTTCATACTAAATCAATTAATGAAATAGCAAGCTAAATCCTTGTTTAAAATGTTTTATATTTTATTGTCATCCAAAGAAGATTGGCGAATAAGTAGTTTAATATCAACCTGAGAGTTTCCAGTTTACAGTGAGGACTCTCCAGTCCAGCAGACAGCAGCTTCACTCCTGAATCCTGCAGGTTGTTGTTACTCAGGTCCAGCTCTCTCAGACTGGAGGACTGGGAGCTGAGAACTGAGGACAGAGCTTCACAGCTTCTCTCTGAGAGGTTACAACTGCTCAGCCTGAAGAAGAATCAACATCAAATGTTTTATTTGTCATTTACTAAATGAATCATGTTTCAAATAGTTCCTAAATCCACCTACAGAGCTTTGTTGGAGGCTTTGACCACTGGCAGCAGCCTCAGAAGAGCCTCCTCTGAAGCAGAGTATTTCTTCAGGTCAAACACGTCCAGATCTTCTCCTGATGACAGTAAGATGAAGACCAGAGCTGACCACTGAGCAGGAGACAGTTTATCTGTGGAGAGACTTCCTGATCTCAGGGACTGTTGGATCTCCTCCACTAGAGAACCATCATTCAGTTCATTCAGACAGTGGAACAGATTGATGCTTCTCTCTGCAGACAGATTCTCACTGATCTTCTTCTTGATGTACTGGACTGTTTTCTGATTGGTCTGTGAGCTACTTCCTGTCTGTGTCAGCAGGCCTCGTAGGAGAGTCTGATTGGTCTGCAGTGAAAGACCCAGGAGGAAGCGGAGGAACAAGTCCAGGTGTCCATTTGGACTCTGTAAGGCCTTGTTCACCTCCCTCTGATGGAGACGTGTTAGTTTAGGTTTGATTCTAAAGAGTTTGATGAACCAGGAGTTGATGAAGGTCAGATGGACATGAAGAGCAGCCAGAAACTCCTGAACGCTCAGATGGACGAAGCAGAACACCTTGTCCTGGTACAGTCCTCTCTCCTCTTTAAAGATCTGTGTGAACACTCCTGAGTACACTGAGGCTGCTCTGATATGGATGCCACACTCTGTCAGGTCTGATTCATAGAAGATCAGGTTTCCTTTCAGCAGCTGATCAAAAGCCAGTTTTCCCAGAGACTCAATCATCTTCCTGCTCTCTGGACTCCAGTGTGGAGCTGTCTCAGCTCCTCCATCATACTTGACCTTCTTGACTTTTGCCTGAACCACCAGGAAGTGGATGTACATCTCAGTCAGGGTCTTGGGCAGCTCTCCTCCCTCTCTGGTTTTCAACACATCCTCCAGAACTGTAGCAGTGATCCAGCAGAAGACTGGGATGTGACACATGATGTGGAGGCTTCGTGATGTCTTGATGTGGGAGATGATCCTGCTGGCCTGCTTCTCATCTCTGAATCTCTTCCTGAAGTACTCCTCCTTCTGGGGGTCAGTGAACCCTCTGACCTCTGTCACCATGTCAACACACTCAGGAGGGATCTGATTGGCTGCTGCAGGTCGTGTGGTTATCCAGAGGCGAGCAGAGGGAAGCAGTTTCCCCCTGATGAGGTTTGTCAGCAGCACATCCACTGAGGTGGACTCTGTAACATCAGTCAGGATCTCAGTCTTGTGGAAGTCCAGAGGAAGTCGACACTCATCCAGACCGTCAAAGATGAACACAACCTGGAACTCTTCAAAGCTGCAGATTCCTGCTTTTTTGGTTTCACTAAAGAAGTGATGAACAAGTTCCACCAAGCTGAACTTTCTCTCTTTCAACACATTCAGCTCTCTGAAAGTGAATGGAAATGTGAAGTGGATGTCCTGGTTGGCTTTGTCTTCAGCCCAGTCCAGAGTGAACTTCTGTGTTAAGACTGTTTTCCCAATGCCAGCCACTCCCTTTGTCATCACTCTTCTGATTGGTCCATGTCTTCCAGGTGAGGCTTTAAAGAGCTCTTCTTGTCTGATGCTTGTTTCTGGTCTGTCTGGTTTCCTGGATGCTGTTTCAATCTGTCTGACCTCATGTTCATCATTGACCTCTGCAGTCCCTCCCTCTGTGATGTAGAGCTCTGTGTAGATCTCATTCAGAAGGCTTGAGTTTCCTGCTTTAGCAATCCCCTCAAACACACACTGGAACGTTTCTCGCAAGTTAGATTTGATTTTGTTTTGACAATCAGCAAGGTTTTCTGAATGAATAAAACAAAGATAAAATGTGTGATGTGTGTATTAGTGTATTCAGTTAAATTCACAGTATCAATTAAAATAGTCTCACTAAACTCTATCAAAGCCAGATCATTAAGCATCTGCAGAAAACTCTAAGATGACAACAGCAACTTTAGTAGAAGGCTGCTTGCTGCATGCGATCCATCATCTAGTTTTCGAGCATCCATACATCCCAGGAGAAGCAACTAAAGCTAGACTATGTCTATGGAGTCACCTTGGAATTGTTATTTTGAAAACAGTAGGATCAGTATGTTTCTTTCTAAGTTCTACCAGCCAAGGTGAAATATACTTTATGTCTGTATTTGTAGAGTGAGATGTTTTTGTTAATAAGATGAATCGCTGATCTTGTTCACTTACTTTTAGGATTTGAAGCAATTTCTGATAATTCTTCCAAAAGATCATTCCTATTTATCATCCTTAAAACCTTTATTGTCACTTCCGCATACTGGACACAGTACGTCTTCACCATCTGATCCACAGTGTCCATCCTGTTTGCCTTTTCCAGTCGACATACTGGGATTGCAGGAAAGTCTTGATTTGACTGCTGCAGGTACCACTTGAATTTCTTAAACTCCTCGCTTGTTAAATTCTCCAAAGTTCTCAAGAGAATCTCTGCCGTCGACATCTTCTCTTCCTGCCAAGATCCAAGAGTAGTAAGTAACTTTTTTGGTAATGGCAGTTAACAGTTAACAATCATTTCAACACATCGTCAATCAAAATGTGTTGTTTAATGCAGGGGTCCTTGATACAGAAGTTTTATGTTTTAGTTCTGTTGTTTTTCGTGTTTTCTTTGTGATGGTGATCTTCCAATGGCCAAGCAAAGACAAACTGCTGTTTAACAACAGGAGTACAGACATGATAACTGCAGTGAACTCTGAATCATAGTGTTTCTTACAGGGGCAAGCAGGAAACACAAGTGCTTGCTCAGGACAGAAGGAGTCTTTTTGCAAGTGGACTGTTAACCAGGTCAACCAGTTGTGGATGAATTTTTTTATAGATAAAGAAAAACAACCAAAATACTTAAAGGACAAAACAATGCAGAACACTGAACATCATAAAGTGTGCTAGTTGTGTGTGTTGTATTGTGTGGGTGAGTGAAAAAAAAGTGAAGTGAAGTGTACTCTGTGCAAGTTTTCGTATTGAATACGTTGTAGTTTGGAGTTTTTTGGCATTGAGAAGATGTTATTGTAAATGCCTATCCAGGTTGTATCATCGTTGGTGGCTTGGAGATCCTTTTCCCAGTCTTTTATGGTTGACGGAAGGTTATTGTGTTTATTAGGTGTTTGCATGTTTTTGAAAATGTTTTTTCTAGGTGGATAGTTTTATTTGTTTTTTTTTAATATAATTACAATTTTTTTATTCATAAACACAGTAAAAAAAATAAACAGGACAAAAGCAGCTCTAGTGTTACAACATATGGCACAAAGGGTACGGTCACACAATAACATGAGACACAAGTGTTCCTGAAATGTATAAATAAATAAATAAACAGAAATACAGGCAACTATTTAGCAGTAAGGTGACTCACAAAGTGAGTCCAACATTCTGATGTCACCATCCTTTTGCCCCTTATCGCAGCAAGCATGACCTCGTATGACTTGTCTCAGTCATTAAGAGTTTCCACTGTCGCAATATCAGTTGTAGGTTAATTCCTACCCAACACCCTAAGTATTTTAAAACCTTCAGCCAGAATGGATTGACCAGGGGGCATTCCCACATGAGATGTGGAAATGTGCCCACATCTTTTTTACATTTCCAACATGAATTACTATCTGTAAATCCAATTTTAAAAAGCCTATTTGGTGTCTAGTAATACCGGTGCTTCCCTCTTGTTTCTCTAATGTGTTGACCATTGTCAGCCAAGATCTGTGACCATGTATCTCTGGTTAGATAAATTGAGTTTTTGTAAAATGTAGATGCCTTGTGATTAAGAGATTTTTGCAGATACTCAACAATTGGGTTATCTACTCTGCCTGACTGAATTTTTTTGACAACACAGTTTCTGTTCTGTAGGTATTTCCAAAAGTCTGACAAATGTCAGCTGCAGGCTGTACTTTTGAACTAATTCACGGAATTACATAAACGTGCCATCTCAAAAATGTTGAGATGACACATCTATGGGATGACATGGTGTGGCGAGAGTATTCTCTATAGCAAACCACTCCTAACCAGATTCTGTTCTCATCCAGTGGTTAGCTATCTTGGCCATTTTGAATGACAGACTATATAACCTAATATCCGGGAGGCCGAGTGCCCAGGGAACTGCAAGAGTGAGACAGACAGTTTGCGAGCAAAACAAACCAAGTGAGCCCAAATGCAGTACGAGAGCTGCTTTTGAGTTAAAGGCGATCGCTCTGGCTGACTGTTCTAGTATAGTAGGCTGGTCATTATGATACAGTAAACGGCCGTGTTACAGCATCTTCGAAAAAGATGCTGGTTATTTTGTTGAGCAGCTGGGTTACTGCTCTTTTGCTGCCATGTTAATTCAACTCAATTCAATTCAGTTTTATTTATATAGCGTCAATAACAATACAACTTGTCTCAAGACGCTTTACAAGACCCGGCCTGAAACCCAGAGAGCAAGGAAGAAACCTTGAGCAGAACCCAGCTCATATGGAGGGACCCATCTGCCTAAGGCCAGCCGGGTACAGACAGAGAAAGAGAACAGCAAGATAAACATACATCTGTCATAAATACACATATCTACAGGCAAGTACTTTTAAAAACTAATTAAATTTAGCCATTTAACGTTATTGCCTCGTCAAGCGTTGTAAGCTTTGTTTTTTGTTATACTGCACTACTACGGTACTATGACTGCAGGAAGTGAGCTAGGAGCACACCATTTTATTATTTGTGCACTGCACAAATGCTGTTTGTAATGTCAAAGATGTGAAAGTTTGATTGACTAATTGATTGTTTGATTGATTGACTGAAAGATTTATTGTGTTTCTCAATGTCACACAGCGGTGATTTGGTTTTGTGTTGTCTCGTGATTTACGGTTTTATTTTGAAAGTCTAACTCTCCTCTCGTTTTAGGTCACTTGCCCTTCCTCTTGTGTCACCGGTCTGATTGTCTTCCTGATTTCTGATTGTTTCCACCTGTTCCCCATTACCCTCCTGTGTATATATGGTCTGCGTTTTCCCCTGTCCTGTGCCAGTGTGTCACGTTTCATGTCTTCGTGTGTTCGTGTTTACCAGCCTTCGTGTTCTCAAGCCATCGATGAGTATTTTGTTCATGTTTTAATTTTACCACGTTTTTCCTCTACGGAGTGATTTTTCGTTTGTTGCTTTGTTTAGTTGTGATACTTTGAGTTCAACTGAAATAAAGTTCCTCTGGTTTTTGCTACCTCTGCATCTGAGTCCTACTCCTTACTGTAGGACCCGGCGTGTCACTCAAATGTAAATCAGTCATTTTTGTCCTGACAATCCCCTCCGTGGTAGAAGAAACTCTTACAGTAATTAAACATTAAAACACCTGCGGCTTATAGTCAAGTGTGGTCCGGAAATTACGGTAGGTACTGGCACAAAACACACTGTACAAGAGGAGAGCCATCCACAAAAATAAACGTTAGAGAAATCAGAATGTACCTAAGAGATATAAGTGAAGAATCAAATGTTGACCTTTGGGTCGTGCTCTACACTGGCAGCCTGTCTGGCAGTGGTAGGCCTGATAGTCATTACTATGGCTGGATGTGATAGAAAAGTTACAAACTCAGATAGCTGACATGATACCTCTTAGAGAATAATTTCACTCCCCTATGGATAGTTTGCGTAGTTAATAATCAATCCATTTGTGTCACAGTGACTTTCTGTTAGATTACTGCTGAGGTCAGTTATCTGCCCTATTTTCTCTCTGAGGAACATGCCAAGGCCATGGTCCCTCTTTGGCGTCTTCAGTCTCACTCTCTGGCTGTCTAGAGACACAGCTGTAGAGTTAGATGATAATGTCCTCCATCACTGGATGACACTTTGTATTTGGTATTAGCTGGTGTGAATCCTTATCTTCATGTTTGTGTACTATAGCCAATTGGATGTTAACACATGTCCCCTTTGCTGCCTCGGCCCACCTTTCTAGTATAAGACTCTGAGCTTTACTGTTTGACCCTTAGAATTGAGGTGGACTCATGCACTTCTGTTGTGATGACAAAGCTTCTGTTCTCCTTGGTCGAGCCTAAATAAACTCCTTCAGGCATAAGACATACAGGACTCTGGTACTTCTTCTTCATCAGCATCACCACAAAGTCCTATACAATAAGAAAATAGGGCAGATAACTGACCCCAGCAGTAATCTAACAGGAAGTCACTGTGACACAGATGGATTGACTATTAACTACACAAACTATCCATAGGGACGTGATATTATTCTCTAACAATACCTAGCATCGTCAATGTTCCTTCTACAGAGACTACAAGTAAAAAGGAGAAGTAAGAGAGAGGCCTCTACTCCAAATGACAAATGTTTGACACACGTGGTCACACATACATGGTCAACTATCTGCCACCTCACTGACACTAACACATCAGAACAGACTTCCATTAGATATGATACTGACTGACAGAGGAGGTGTCTGTAGCATGTTATGCTGTACGTTTATCCCCAATAACACCACCCCAGAAGGATCTCTGACTAAAACCTTGAGTTAACCTTTCATTCATTCATTCATTCATTCATTCAATCATTCATTCATTCATTCATTTCAACATCTTTCACATCATCGGACACATTAGTTCTTATTACTCTGAGGAAATCAAACACAGAGCACTCAGGCTTTTTGTGAATCACTTTAGCTTAAATAGATGTTGTCTTGTACTTTACAGCTGCTGCAGAGAGTGTTTAGTCCTTCTAAGTCAGTGAACAGTTCACTGACAGGAAGTGTCCAGTTAGCTTTAGCCTGTGATTACCACACAACCAGAGAAACCAGCTGTAATCACATGATCCATGTAGGAAACTGAAACAAAGCATCTAAGCAGTAATAGTTGTTTTATTTTATAATGTCATTTGTCTCCTAACATCCAGTCCTCCTTTGAGACGTCTTTACTCTCCTATGTTGTTCATACTCTTTTACTGTCTGATTGTTATGTAGTGATACAGATCATACTTGATCAGGAACTCATGAAGGCAGTGATTGATTTACTTATTTACTAGAAAGTTGAAGATTATAATTATAGAGAGAAATAACACATTGACTATCATCTTGTGCCTCACTACACTCTTCTGTGTGTTACAGTCCATGAAACAAAACACAATACAACACACTGCAGTGTGAAGAAAAGCTCAAACTAGAATCTAAACAGATTTCATATTTAATTAGATGAAAACTTACTTTGCTAGATGATCATTTCTGTCTTGATGGAAAGAGTAGATTAAAAGCAGCTTTAGATGGACAGCTTCACCTCCAGAGGATAAATGACTGATTCTTTACAACCTGATAAAAGTAAAAAGAGACGTTAGGATGAAACCTTCTTTGAGACAAAAAGGAAGTAAAATGAGGAAGAATTCTGAAAAGTTAAACCTGAGAAGAAGTGAAACTAATAAAGAGCTCAGTCAGCTGCCAGACACAAACATGACTTTACTACAAACTGTTTGTTCATATTAAAAAAGATGACAAACTGTACAAGTGTCAAATTGTATTTGAGATCATCTGTCTTACACACAAGTTAATTAAAGGTGTTTTGGAGAATATGTGAATAGTTTTATTTTCAGAATTCTTGATCCTGATTGGTTATAAAGGTGTACATTAACTACTATTAAGTAAACAGCTGTTTTCTAATAAAACTGTTATAACCAGGATCATGGACCAAACCATGGAGTGGAGACCAGATAAATCCAGGTAACATGAAATACTGACTTCCTCCATCAAGAATGAATACTGGAGCTGAATAGGAACCATGAGTTATAGAAGATAAGTCATGAAACCTTAAAGTGAAACAAACTGCAAAGGACATTGGTTGTGTCATGTTTAGATATTTAGTTTGATAAATGTTATTAATTAAAATTACTCAGACAATTTGCAGCGGTTAAGAATCCTACAATCATTTATATGAACATAACAGGACCTTCTTGTATTTTGGTCTTTGTATATAAAATAAATCCAAACATGATTTCATCATAAGTCACACATGTGGTTCATAACCAGATTCCAGGTGGTGTCCTATAATATTTTGTCCTCTCGACTGTCTCTAGGCTGGTTTGGACCAGATTCAGACCGTCTCTGTATCAGGAACTAAATGTAGCTTTCAACCAGCAGCAGCATTTAAACTGTGTGTTTCTGACTGATGACTCAGCTGTCAGTGAAGTTATCTTGATGACTCAAGTCAAATTCTTAACTGGTGTTTAGTTAGTGTCAAACTTTTTAACTTTCATATAAAGCTGTGTCTTCAGGATGTTCTGCTGATCAACGCTGTCCCTCCAAGACAGAGTAGGTGTGCTTCAGAAGCAGGCAGATGTGGAAGGAGACCTCTTGTAGGTCTGGTACTGACTCAAATGAAAACTTGACTCCTTGATCTTAGTGGTAGAATGTATTTCTGACATAAACGTATGTGATTACAAAACTAGGAAAAAACTGGCTGAATAAAAATGAAAATACAGAAACAGTAGAGGGTTCTTGCACCATTTTAATAGACAGTTGATGGTTTTTAGGCCCACCGCAACTTACATAACATCAGTGGCTCTGATCTGAGGTCAGATCTAATCTCTGGGCCCATCTGCTGCTCCGCTCAACTTCACACTCCACTCTTGATTTCTCCTCATCCTCCGTCCTCCTGGTTATTAATACACGGCTGCTGGTGGAGACGGTTGGCTGTTACTCATTGGGAAAGGGTTCCAGCGCTTGCAGCATCTTCCTCTGCAGAAGAAGAAAATGAAGAAGAAGAAACCAGTGAGTGTTGAACAACAGACTGACTCTTCCTGTGACAGTCTGCAGAAAGTCTGACCTGTCAGGATTGGCCACACCCACTCTCATGAATGGGGGCGTGGTCTAAAACAAACCCAGGTATCCAGAGATCAGCTGTGATCCTGGTTCAGAGTAAATCTGGCTCATTTCTACTTTCAAACTCTACTCAACAACAACTACAACTCCCATCATGCACTTCACTGTCAAACGTCCAGTCACAGAGCTTCACACTGACGCTGAGCTGAGGTCAAAGGTTTGATTCTCTTTTAAGCTCCAAACACCTGATGAACCTGATGCTGAGGTCTGGATATTTCCTACAGTCAGTGAACGCTTCATGTACATTTGTGCGTTCATGTAACTGCAGCTTGTTTCTGATCTAGTTTGGATCAGAAAGCTAATGCGCTAACAAGCTAGCTTTAAAAAAAAAAAAAACTGTCGAGTATATATATTACACTGTCATAAAAATGTCATAAACTTTATAAACATGTCATAAACTTTTATGACCTCTGTCATTAAGTGTCATTCGGTTTTTGTTATGACAGGTTGACATTGCTTGGGCTGTCTCGATTATGACAATTTGACATTAATCAAAGTGACATTACCAGAAGTTGTCTTGGTCATGACAAGTTGACATTAAATATGTTGGGACGTCTTTGTAATGACAACTTGACATTAAGCAGGATGACATTACCAAAGGATGTCTTTGTCATGACAACCTGACATTAAATTTGTTTGGAGTGTCCTTATTAAGATAACTTGGCATTAACAGGGTGACATTACCAGAGGATGTCTTTGTCATCACAGCTTGACATAAACAGAAAACCCACCTCTTTTTGTATTCATGACATGTTGACATAATGATTATTCTAAAAAAAAAAAAAAGAAATTACGTCCTCCAAAGACGAGATCTTATCAGAGAATTGCATGAAGTTGGTTTGAAAGAAGTAACATTGAAAAATATATTAGAAGTAGGGTCAAGCGGGAGGGAAAAATGTTGTTTTTTCACATTTT
Source organism: Planiliza haematocheilus (assembly GCA_005024645.1). Classification (NCBI taxonomy): domain Eukaryota; kingdom Metazoa; phylum Chordata; class Actinopteri; order Mugiliformes; family Mugilidae; genus Planiliza; species Planiliza haematocheilus. The sequence goes on along the minus strand of SRSE01000625.1, from coordinate 950,145 downwards.
TAATAGATACTGGATTACTGTATGTAGCCAAATACAGTGCACTAAGGTGCTAGTCCCGTAGATGGCAGCAATGCAACTTTTTGGATGCCGGCTGCCCCAAAGAAGAAGAAGAAGAAGACGAAGCGGCCGTCTTATGCTGTCAGACTGCACCAGCAACAGCCAGGGAAAGACCAAGGAGTGAAGGTCAAGGTTGGATTAACATTACTTGGTGAGTAAATATATTTTTTATTTTCTTAATATTATGTGCAACAGCAAGTAACTATAAGCGCTCATTCGAGTTACACAACACTACAATTGAAATGTCCGCAGCATGCTTTGAATGTATTAGCTAGCTAGCTAAAAGCTTCACAGTAACTTAACTTTTAATGTTTAATGAAGTGCGTTGAGTCGGCTATAAGGTGCCTAAACTTGCGGTCCCAGAACTGCTGCGGGAATTAATCTTCAGCCCCCTGTTTGCAGACACAGATATGAGCTGAGGAATATGTTGTGGAAAGGCGTTAGCCGTTAGCCGCTAGCTGCTAACGCTAATAATGATAAATTTACAGAGACGCGCTAACCGTTAGCCGTTAATGGGCCTTAGTGCCTTAATCGAAATGATTGAAGAAATATTACTATTTCTGTGTGTGCATCAGCAAATGGAAAATATAGAGTAATACTGTTTGTACTTCAGGATACGTGTAGAGCTGAATTCACAAGAACCAGTTTCAGACATGAGACCTCTCAGTTTGATCTTCATGTGTCCAGGATTATCCAGATAGAAGTCATCATCAAAGTCAGTCCAGTTCTTCCAGGAGTTCAGTGGTTAGGAGATCATTTCACTACTTCTAAGACCAAACATATTCTGACCTGATCAAATCACAATCAGTGATTCAACTGGAAACCAAAGAGAAACATCATCCACCATCAACATTTAAAGCTCAGAGTTGAAGCTGCTGTCACTTCAAAGACTCTCCTTCATCCAGAGAACACACAGACACTGAGGAGTCATATATCCAGACACTAAACCCAAATTCAGGATAGAGAGTCCTAACTGCTGTTCAACATGAAGCAGAGTTCATCAGTTTATCAGTGAGACACAGAAACAGACTGAAACTCATCAGTATAGACTGTCTCTGATGTTTCACTGTCTGAAAGATAATGAAATGTAGAAATAAACAGAGCTCAGTCTCCACTGTCAAATATTGATCATGAAACCAAAATGAAAAGAAATCATCTAAACCTTGTTCATTTTATTTTTATTGTTCACGGTCGTCTTTTCTGAAAGTTGTTTTTAAGTTTTAAAAATTCTCTGCTGCCTTATGGGTTGCTCTTCTTTTAAAACAGTTTTCAAACTTGAAACTAGTCAGGAAGTCTTTGTGTTTTGTTACAAAAAGTGATTAAATAATGTCTCAAGAGACTATTAAGCTGGAAAAATTAACTAAACTACCTTTCCTTTTGCTTTTTTCTGTTATTCATCCATTTTGGAGTGTAAGTATCGCTCTATGCTATCCAAGAGGGAACTTGTGTCATTATTCTCCAGCCAACAGTGGACTTGTGTCATTCCACACTATTTAAGTGTGGACCTTTTGCTCGAATATAAATGAACAAATAAAATAGATTTCTATAAGAATAGAGGATCTGGCTATAAACCATTTTATTATTTTTTCCTAGTTGTTTTTCTTTTCTTTACCCATTTTTAGATTTTCAGGTACTTATCACTCTGTTGCCCTCTGGGTAGCCCTTTATTTTAATTCTACTTTAATAGAGCCATCATGCTGTATTTAACAAAAAAAAAGAACATAATAACTTTAATGTGTTATTGTGTGTGTAAAGAGGAAGTGTGTTGAGATGAAGAGGATGTTCACAGGTTGTTATAAAACATACACCGGAATTTCAAACATTTGTCCAATAAATTAAAAACCTGCCCGTCATGTTCTCCGGTGCCAATTTCTTCTAGAGGAAACCCTGCACTAAATCCAGCTTCACACAGATATGTGCTTGCAAAAGGAACTAACTGTTTTAGAGCACACATTGAGATCTCTGGGTACTCATCTCTTGCTCCAACCCAGAATTAGCTGGCACTCACAAATGTAATTGCTGATGTGCTTTGTCATATGACAGACAGCTGTCGCTTGTACAGTCACGTGATCGCAGCCGTCAATCATGGTGTGCCAGAGCAGATTATTTTATTTGAACTCGATTCATATTCATGAAAATTGAAAGAATACAGTTGTTTAAAAGAATAATAATTAGTTGAAAAAAAATATTTTCATCAGTAATTTTTTTTATCAATTAGACATTTCATCTGTGAAAAACACTGATTTAAATCTCCCCACTAAACATTAGACGTCTGATTGACGTGCAGATCATGTCTATATTGCATCTGTCGGTCCATGACCAATTCTGGACGTCTACACGACGTGCAAACTAGGTCCGCTATTTCGATGTCTAACGATGACCCCACTTAGACGTCAATATGCCGTTCAACATTTGATTGTCAAACTAGATAACTTTTCTGGAGGTCATATGGACGTCTAAGACAGGTGCAGGAAATTGACAAATGTATTTTTTTTATTTAAGATAAATATCAAACTTCAAACTATTATCAACATGATTAATCAATATGAATTAATTAACAATTTATATTCATATTCATTGTTGATTTGAGATTAAAACATATTTATTATTTATTTATTGTACATGATATGTTGTTATTTTGCATTTTCGTATTTTTCTTACTGGTTTGTTTAAGGGTCTCTGGGCCGTAGTTTGTGCTGCCAATCTGGTCTGACTAAATGTAACTGAGTTCTGCGCCACAGTCATATCGGGCGAAATATGTGCAAATTTGCGACTCTAGCTGGCTGAGACAATGTGTCATCACAACAAAGACCGTAAGAGCCACTCCAATTGACCCAGGTGTTCCTCTTCTGTGGAAGTAATGGCCAACTCTGTGCAGGTTATGACCTCTACTACAACAGTTCTAAATCATCATTCACTAAATTGCTAGTAAGATCGGTCAACCCATACTGCCTAGTTAACTTAATGTTCATTTATAGTGTTTGCAGTTTTAGCTTTGACGTATAAATCTAAACAGTGGTTGGTACAATTAGCATTGCATCTTTTCCCTTCAGCTCAGCTAGCTTTTGAACACAACCACCGTGCTAATGTTTACAGACGCTTTAACGTGAACAACACTGCAAACGACAGTTGTTCGGTAGCTATCATTATAGTATAGTAGTTATTCCTGTGCGAGCATTTGGCTGGCTGCCATTGTTAGTATAACTGTTCTTGCTGTTTCTTCCAGCAATACAGATGCATTCTCAAAAAGCTGGGGGTGTTAACTGCTGTTTCAATCGCTAATCATTTGTCTTTTTCTACTTGTGCAGATGGAGTCATCGTGTTTGATAATCGGGCAACTGAAGACTTCATAAGGACACTTTTTTTACTTTTACTTTTATTATTATGTTATTGTTCTATTTGTATTATATTTGTATTATTACATTTTTATTCACAGACCGAAGGTAGTTTTATTTTTGTTGTATTTTACCAGTTTTTCACAAATTGTACTGCATTTTATGCTGCCTAAGACTAAAGTTTGCAATAAAGATTGGGGGGAAACTGTTGGGATTGGATTATGATTTATTGTGGACTTGACTGTAGTCTAAAAGGAGTTTAAATTTAACATAGAAACGACGTCTAGACGTAACGGACGTTGACTCGACGTCTGGAAAAGACGTTATCTGGCATCACAGTCTGCACCTTCACATGACCAAAGTTCGACGTTCAAAAAAGACGTTGAAAAGATGTTATTTGTTTTTTGGTTTTTTTTCGCAGTGGGTCAGAGTTGAAGCTGCTGTCACTTCAAAGACTCTCCTTCCTACAGAGAACACAGAGACACTGAGGAACGTGACCACAGTCCAAATCCAGCATAGAGATGTTGAGTGAATGTGGTGTTGAAGGTGTAGAGGTGGATCAGTTTGTCAGAGGAGACTCTGTAGAAGGACAGAGTTCCAGCAGGACAGTCCACATACACTGATACTCTGTTAGAGACAGAGGACGAGGAGATGGATGTTGATCTGTTATTGTGCCAGACAGAGTAACCATCATCAGAGCAGATCAGACTCCAGGACTGATCGTTCTCTCCAAACAAACAGTCCTTCATGTTTCCTTTCCTTCTGATTCCTCTGTAACTCACTGATATATTAACTTCTCTTCTCCACTCAACCTCCCAGTAACAGTGACCAGTCAGAACATTTCTACACAGCAGCTGAGGCCAACAATCAAATCTGTCTGGATGATCAGGATATGGCTGCTCCTCCTCCTTCACATGTGTCACCTTCCTGTTGTTGTCAGACAGTTTGAGGTTTCTGTTGACTGAGTTTGTGTCCACTTCAAGTTGACAGAAATCTGATGGAGAGAAAAAGACACAACACAGCTGCAGTTTATCATCTGACACATCTGATGGATTTCTTCTTTCTTTCCTCACTGATCTGTTGTTCATTAATAGAAAGTTTAATGATGATACTTTTAGTCAGGATTCTCTTGTCAGTGATGTTTGAATGAATAAATACCACAACTATCAGCTTTGGATTTAAAGACAAACTGACACTTTGATGTTTTATCATCATTAGTCAAACTTACACTTCCTCAGACCAGGTTTTAACCTCTGCTCTCCACCATGGTCCATCCTGGAGGAAGAAACACAGTCAGAATGATTTTCTATCCAACATGAGTCCTAACTGCTGTTCAACATGAAGCAGAGTTCATCAGTTTATCAGTGAGACACAGAAACAGACTGAAACTCATCAGTATAGACTGTCTCTGATGTTTCACTGTCTGAAAGATAATGAAATGTAGAAATAAACAGAGCTCAGTCTCCACTGTCAAATATTGATCATGAAACCAAAATGTGATTCTTTGTATTAATATTGTGTCTAAAACAGACACCTTCTTGTCACTAACTGTTAAAGGCCTGCTAAATGTATGTCAGTGGTGTCTTACACAAGTCAATATAGTTTACTTGATCATTCATTTGACTGTGATTGTCAGAAATAAGCCTGGAACTAAACAAGAACAAACACTGTCACACTGAGAACAGAATCTGATGACTGTGGTGTTCAGCCTTTTTCCTTAAATAAATGATGAGCTGTTGAACAGTGCTAAGAGTTATATTCAGTATGTTATATAACATTATTTGACATGTCTATTTGTCTGTGTATAGTTTTCCTCCAGCTGATCCAGACAGGCTGCAGTGACGTCCAACATGAGACAAAGAGCTGGACTAACAGGACTTCTGGTCAGTGCAGAGAACAATTTGAAAGTCTAAGGTTAAGATTAAGATTAAGTAAGATTTGACTTATATATGTGTCAACAATAGGTTGCATTTATTTACATTTAAATAGTTTATTATTCCTTCACTTACACTTTTTAAATTGTCTTATGGACCACTGAAACTCCTTAATAACTAGTTTGTAAATACAATTTACAATTAATAAATTACAAACTTATTTGTAAAGAATGAAAATACAATACTTAAACACATTATACAGATATTTATGATTGATAAATGAAGCATTTACAGCTGCATTTATGAACTACTTACTAATTATCTATTACTGTAGGACTAATGCTTTATAAATGATAAATTCAGTGTTTACTAATGGTTCATAGTGTGACATTATTATAAAGTGTTACAGACAAACCTACACTGTGTGAGCTCCTGTTGTCTGTCCATACCTGAGAGTGTCCAGTCTCCAGAGTGGATCCTTCAGTCTAGCAGACAGCAGCTTCACTCCCTTGTCTCCTGGATGGTTGTAGCTCAGGTCCAGCTCTCTCAGATGGGAGGGGTTGGAGCTCAGAGCTGAGGCCAGAGAAGAACAGCCTTCCTCTGTGATCAGACAACCTGACAGACTGGAGATAGAAAAATATCAGAAACTCAAGAAGAAGAAGGAGAATCCTCCAGATGTTGAACTTCTGCACCAACATGAACCTAAATCAGGATTTAACTGATCAACAAGCAGCTGTATCCTGACCTGAGAGTTTCCAGTTTACAGTGAGGACTCTCCAGTCCAGCAGACAGCAGCTTCACTCCTGAATCCTGCAGGTTGTTCTTACTCAGGTCCAGCTCTCTCAGACTGGAGGACTGGGAGCTGAGAACTGAGGACAGAGCTTCACAGCTTCTCTCTGAGACGTTACAACTGCTCAGCCTGAAACATGAAATATACACAGTAAGAAAGAGAGCCTAAACATTCAGAGTCATAGAAGTCAAGAAGTATCTCAGCAACAACTAAAACTAGGAGTCCTGGAGTCCGTCTGGATAACATGAAGAATCAGAAGACACTGAGACAGACAGAATCCACAGAAGAACTGTGGAAACGTTCTCTAAGATGCTCTAACAGTCAACTTGATGATTGAAACAAACTCAACAAACTGATCCTCAAGGCCAGTGATGTTGCAGTGGTTGAAGCTGGACTCTTTGAACACAGTGTCAGAGAGGAGGATGTTGGTAAGACTGAAGACCATCCTGGACAGCTCCTCCCAGCCACTCCACAACACACTGGCCAGTCTAAGGAGAACCTTCAGTAACAGACTCATTCTACCCAAATGTACCACAGAACATCACAGCAGGTCATTCCTGCCTGTGGCTGTCAAACTTTAGAACTCCTCCTGCTTAACACTCTTAACACTCCAGATTATTTTTAATGGACTGACTCTGTATATTATGAGGCCCCGTCCACACAAAACCACATTTTTGCGTAAACGCAGATGTTTTTAATTGTTTTGGCCTATCATCCAGACTAATGCAGTGCTGTGTGCTCAAGGGTGCAGACGTGCCTCTGCTTGCTCCTGCTGCTTGCTTGTATATTCGCTTTTGAATCAGTATATTTGCTTGTTCAATCACTATATTTTACCCATATGTATTGGATGTGGTTTTATTCACTTTTTAAGTCAACCAAGATCTTTTTTTAAATCTTTTTTCTGACGGGTCAGCGGCAAAAATCCTCTCAACATGTCAATGGGACAAACAAAACCTCCCTGTGAAAGCTGTCGGAAATATCAACAACAAATTCTCTTGCTACAAGACAAGATTTTTGCCTTGGAAATGGAAAAAGGACTTCATGAAACACTCCCAGTGGAATCCAGTGGTAAGAAGTCCACATTTACTCACAAAAGAAAAGGTGAACAAACTGCTACTCACAACTTACAGCTGAATGATACAGTATGTTTCCCAAGACTTTTTAACAACAACTATGATCGTCTTGGTGCTGAGCCGAAACAACAGCGGCCAACTACTGGTGTCAACAGAAGATATAACGCATCACCTGAAATAAAGCTAAAAAACAGATTTTTGCCACTGTCAGAACTAAATGACACTGAAAATAACACAGAGAGACAAAACCATAACAGGCAGCAAATGAAGAAAACTGTGCCAAGTGTCAAGGACAAAGACATTCTTTTGCTTGGAGACGGAGCCATATCTAACATAAACATGAACAAAATAATAACTAGCAGCTTTCCAAGTGCTACCGTCTCTGATATCACAAAACTACTACCAGAGCAACTGGCAAAAAATCAAGGGGTGAAACAGCTGATCCTGCACGTCGGTGCAGTGGACACCAGAAAGGAACAGTCTGAAATCTTAAAAAAGGACTTTAATGAACTGTTTAAGAGCCTTGATAATATGGACAGAGGGGCAATACAAGTATTCATCAGTGGGCCTCTTCCAAACATCGACAGGAGGATGAACAAATTCAGCCGGCTGCTTCAGCTGAACACATGGCTGTCCAAAGAATGTGCAGTCAGGGGACTGCATTTCATAGAGAACTTTAATCTTTTCTGGCAACGTGATGATCTCTTTAAAGGAAAAGGCCCACATCTGAACAGAGGTGGAGTGAGACGACTGATGGACAATCTCCTCCACGCTCTGAGGGACAAGAAAAGGCCTGATCAAGTTTATGAGAGAGAAAACAGTAAAGAGAGGAGTGAGAACAGGAGAAGAACTCCTCCTCCAACACCCAAGGGCCCAACCAAGGACTTGGTCAAAACTACACCACCAACAGCCCCAGCAAAGAATCCAGCTGCTGCAGCACTTCCATCACCTCCACCAGCTGCAACAGCACCTCCATCACCTCCATCACCTCCACCACGGCTCTCACCACAGGAGTGGAAGCCCCCGGCTACATCTACACCCTCCAAGGACTCTTCACTATCTTTTGCATCTCCACCGTCACCCATGGGATTTCCGAAACATCTGGAGAGTTTAGTTCAATCTGGGATTAAAATGGTTCCCCTGACTCCGGACATGGCAAGATCGAGGATGCTATCTCAAAAGAAACGTGCCCCCCTCCCTCCTCAGTAGGTTTCACCAACCACGGCCCCCCCAGCTAGGCCTCTACCACCAGTGCCTGAGGCTGTTAATACTACTACTCCCCAGCTTGGTTCAACAACCAAGGCCTCCCCAGCTCGGCCTCCACCACCGGCGCCTGCAGCTGTTATCTCCAACAGCGTTGGTACCACCCAAACCAAAGCCCATTTCAACCAGGGGTCCAGGGAGGGAACGTTCCCTCCCAGAACAATCACTACTGTCAAACCACATAGATTAGATAGGAGAAAGACAGTCAGACCGTCCTCTCAGAGAAATCTTATCCATATTCCTTGCAAGAACATCACATCCAGTCACACACAGATACACCTTAAACATGCTGTACTCAATGTTAGATCTTTAAATAACAAATCATTTTTAATCAATAATCTTATTTCCTCTTATAATCTTGATTTTATGTTTTTAACAGAGACATGGCTTGACAAAATCACTGGCAATGTAGTTCTGATTGAGAGTAGTCCACCCAACTTCAATTTTGTGTCTGCCTCACGCCAAAACCAGAGGGGTGGGGGTGTTTGTGCAATTTTCAAGGAGAACATAGTCACACAGTCATTGTCTTTTGGGGGTTTTTCATCATTTGAGTATGTGTCATTGAAAATGGAGATGAAACAATCCCCCATACTTTATATAGTTATTTACAAGCCACCACTGAAATGTTTTATTGATGATTTTACTGAGTTCCTTTCAGTTTTGTGCACATAATTTGATTGCTTGGTGATCACAGGTGACTTTAATGTGCATGTGGATGTAGACAATGACAAGCACGCAAAAGAACTTGGTGCTGTTCTTGAAATGTTTGGTCTAACTCAACATGTAAGAGAGCCTACTCATGACAAAGGCCACACTCTAGACTTAGTCATTACAAAAGGTGTTGCTGTCTCAAACTTAAATGTTATTGATGTTGCTGTATCTGATCATTTCTGTGTCCTCTTTGAACTTTCTGTTGCACCCAAACCAGTCGTTGGGCCTGCAGTTATTCAAAGAAGGAACGTAAATGACACAACAAAGACACAGTTTGTAGAAATGATCCGGTTTGAAAACACTCCATGTTTTAATGTTGATGATCTGTTGAACTGTTATACATCAAGAGTTTCAAATGTCTTGGACACCATTGCTCCTGTTAAGGTTAGAATGGTTAAAAATAGGCAAAAGGCGCCTTGGAGAAACGAAGACTCAGTCAAGGCACAGAAAAGGGAGTGCCGTAAAGCTGAACGGAAATGGCGCAAGTCAAAGCTCCAGATTCATTATGAAGTATACAAAGAAAAGTTAACTGTTTTCAATCAAACCTTACGCGGTGCAAGGGAGAGATATTTTTCTGAAATCATCAAAAACAGCAACAACTCTCGTGTCCTGTTCAGCACAATCAACAGATTAACAAACCCTCCAGTTTCATTGCCCCTAGAACTAATTTCTACTTCAAAATGCAATGAATTTGCAACATTCTTTAATGATAAAGTCCAAGGTTTTAAAAATGCAATTATTTCTACAACACAAATACCAAACCTGCAGCCAGTCAGTCACCTAAAGATGACACATTTTGCACCTGCTACTGACAAACAATCGAGGATGTTATCTCTGGTCTGAATTCATGTACATGCTGTCTTGACGAATTACCCACTAGATTTCTGAAGTCTGTGCTGAGCAGCTTGTTATCACAACTTACTCAATTAGTCAACATCTCACTTCAGACTGGAACTTTTCCAAAAGCCTTGAAAACTGCTGTCATTAAGCCTCTTCTAAAGAAGAGCAGTCTTGATGCTACAGTGCTGAACAACTACCGACCAATATCAAACCTCCCATTCTTAGGTAAAGTCCTGGAGAAAGTTGTATATCAACAACTTACTGACTTCCTCCAGTCTAATAATGCCTTTGACACCTTTCAGTCGGGTTTCAGGCCTCATCACAGCACTGAAACAGCACTGGTCAAGGTAACAAACGATATCCGCCTGAACACTGACGCAGGAAAAGTCTCAGTCCTGGTTCTGCTGGACCTAAGTGCTGCCTTTGACACAGTGGACCATGTGATATTATTACAGAGGTTAGAAAACTGGGTGGGAATTTCTGGTGCTGCACTAAACTGGTTTAAGTCCTATCTTGAGGACAGGACATACTTTGTTGAAATTGGTAACTGTGTCTCTGACAAAGTGATCATGACTTGTGGAGTTCCCCAAGGGTCAATCTTAGGACCCCTCCTATTCAACCTATACATGCTTCCATTGGGTCAGATAATACGTAGAAACAATGTGTCTTATCATAACTATGCAGATGACACTCAGATCTATGTGTCACTGACAGCAGGTGAACATGGGCCTGTAGATTCTCTCTGTCGCTGCATCGAACAGATCAGTGCGTGGATGCAAAACAACTTTCTCCAGTTAAACTCTGACAAAACTGAAATCATTGTCTTTGGCCCAAAGAAACAAAGAGAAAGTGTTATCAGTCACCTTGAGTCGCTCACTCTAAAACCTAAAAATCAGGTTAGAAATCTGGGGGTAATAATGGACTCGGACCTGAACTTTAACAGCCACATCAAAACAATAACATCAACAGCTTTTTACCATCTGAAAAACATTGCAAAGATCAGAGGTATGGTGTCTAAACCAGACTTAGAGAGGCTCATCCATGCATTTGTCTCCAGCAGATTAGACTACTGCAACGGCCTGCTCACTGGCCTCTCTAAACGAGCCGTCAAACAGCTGCAGTACATCCAGAACGCTGCTGCTCGAGTCCTGACCAGAACCAGGAAATACGACCACATTAGTCCAGTTCTTAGGTCTCTGCACTGGCTTCCTGTCACTCAGAGAATAGACTTCAAAACCGCTCTGCTAGTCTACAAGTCTCTTCATGGACTAGCACCAAAGTACATCTCTGACATGATAGAGACATATGAACCAGCTCGAGTTCTGAGAACCTCAGGAACTGGTCTCCTGATCCAGACCAGAGTCAGGACTAAACACGGTGAGGCTGCCTTTCAGTTCTCAGCAGCCAAAATCTGGAACAGGCTTCCAGACAGTGTGAGACAGGCCCCAACTCTGACAATGCTCAAATCCAGGCTGAAAACATTCCTTTTTACCTGTGCATATGAAAACTGAAAGTATTTTAACTGATCTGTTGCTTTTAAGTAATTTATTGATGATTACATTTATGTTTTATGTGTTGATTTTATCTGCCCCTCTTTTTATGTGATCTTATGTAACTGTGAAGCACTTTGAATTGCCTTGTGTATGAATTGTGCTATATAAATAAACTTGCCTTGCCTTGCCTAATCCCGTAAACTCATAGCCCTAAAACGCACTTTTTTCAAACCAGATCCCGGGTGGATAAATTCAAAAATGCACTAATTGTGGATCCGTGTGGACAGTTGAATCCGATTTTGGCAAACGATGATGTCATCGCCACCATGGCCACACCCCTGGAGCAGCCTTCCACCTCTTATATCCCATGAAACGTCTCATAACAACATCAACAACAATGGTGGACTACGTGCTTGCGTTACTACTGGAGACGATATTGAGCCTATTATGGTTACTAGGGCTAAATATAATTTCTCCTTGACTTCGGTTTCTTCTAAAGCCGATTTGTAAACAGCGCTCAAGCTTCATGCGCATGCTCCGCCCCTTCCTCTGCGTTTTTGGTGAATTTCTGAAACTGAAACAGCGCCACCTATAGACCTGGATATGAAGTAGTGTTTTGAGTCGTGTAAAGACGGATCAGTCTGGACGCGGATATTTTAAAAACCGTGCCAGCAAAAACAGATAAGATAAAGATCGTTTTCGTACGTGTGGACGAGGCCTGAATATTTGTTACCGCAGCAGCGGTAAATCCATTTTCATCTCCGGCCCTATCCCCACGTCGGGCCGCAGCTCTGCAGCTGCCCCCTCCCTCTGGAACTCTCTACCCAAACACATCCGCGACTGTACCGACCTTACCACCTTCAAATCCTTGACAAAAACACACCTTTTTAAAATTGCTTTTAATGTATAGCTCAGTTTATTGTGTTGTTTTTCTTAATGTTACATCTCACACTGTTTTGTTAATTTGATGTTCTTTTTATGTAAAGTGTCTTTGAGTATTTTGAAAAGCGCTTCTAAATAAAATGTATTATTATTATTATTATTTTTATATACTTTAATATTATTTTTATTCTATTTGTATTTTGCTCTGTCACCTAGCAACCATCACTTCACAGGAGCAACACACACAAAAAAAAAAAACAATTTCCTTGAAGGATTAATAAAGTATCAGATTCTGGTTCTGATGATAAGTAACAGAGAAACTGAGCTCAAGTGCTGTAAACACTGATCACACAAATACTGATTTGATTCAGATTTTCTTCTGTTTAACACATTTTGTATCAGGTGATGTATAATTTAAACAAAGCTGGAAGTAGGTTTCAACCAGATTTAAGGCTTTAACTTCGATTTCTGATCAACAAACAGCATCCGTCTCTCAGTGTTGTCATTGTTTCTGTCAGTGTTCTATTTAATAAATACAAAACTGTGGATCTTGTTTCTTTTCAGATGTCTTCACAGCTCTCATTCATTGACTCCAGCTGTCTGTCAGCCTCAACAAACACATAACAATGTTAGTTAGTTCATAACTTTATCCACATGATTTTATTTACACATCAGCATTAGTTGTATATATAATACAACTAATTATATAGTTATAATAATATAATAATTATATAGTTATAATAATATAACTAATTATATAGTTATAATAATATAATATAATAATCCTTCAGGTGGTGCAGCATTAAAACATGTTTGAATGTAAATCTAGTCATCAGCCTTCAGTTCCTAATGTCAGCATCAGACTGATCAGTTCACTTAACATTCATGGTCGTCTGGGTTAATTTCACTGATTTTATGTGAGTGTTCTCACGAAGGAACTACACGCTGTACTAACCAACCTGACATCAATCATGGTGCGTTCATAGTCCACAGCTGTGAGCAGTGTTCAGACTGTTGCAGTCTGTAAACAGTCACTCTACTGGTCTTACTTCACCTGATCCTTGAAGAGTTTTCCTTCAGTGAGATAGCGTCTATGCTAGCTAACCTGAATCACCTGCTAGAACAACATCTGGAACAACCCCCTCCCTACAGTTCTTACTGGTTCAGATCAACAGCAATTTTATACTAGAGCTCTGGAATTCAATTGATGTTTAATACAATATTTGTAATGTTTTAATGTTATAGAAACAACCAACATTTAAAAGAAGATTTATGAATCACTATATTAATGCCAACCTGAGAGTTTCCAGTTTCCAGTGAAGAGTCTCCAGTCCAGCAGACAGCAGCTTCACTCCTGAATCCTGCAGGTTGTTGTTACTCAGGTCCAGCTCTCTCAGACTGGAGGACTGGGAGCTGAGAACTGAGGACAGAGCTTCACAGCTTCCCTCTGAGAGGTTACAACTGTTCAGCCTGAAACATGAAATATACACATTTAAAGTGATCTTATGTTTCAAGTGACTGACTTTGACGTCTTGAATTATGAAAATCTGTTATACTTTTCTACATTATTTTTGTCTGTCATGAGTTTTATTGTGTATATTCTGACATAAAACAATACAAAACTAGATGGACTTGAAAAGGTTTTGATATTGATGAAGATAAAAATTACTTGATAAAAAGACTATGCAAAACAAGTGTGATTCAAAAGCTTAATACCAACCTGAGAGTTTCCAGTTTCCAGTGAGGACTCTCCAGTCCAGCAGACAGCAGCTTCACTCCTGAATCATGCAGGTTGTTGTTACTCAGGTCCAGCTCTCTCAGACTGGAGGACTGGGAGCTGAGAACTGAGGACAGAGCTTCACAGCTTCTCACTGAGAGGTTACAACTGTTCAGCCTGAAACATTAAATGTACACAGTAAGAAAGAACAGACAGAATCCACAGACGAACAGTGGAAACGTTCTCTAAGATGCTAAAACAATCAACCTGACAAATAACCAAGAAACTGAGCATAAGTGCTGTAAACACTGATCACTCAGAAACTGATGTGATTCAGATTTTTTTCGCCAATAATTTCAAAGCTGAAAATGGATTTCAGGCAGATTTATTTTCACTTCTGATCAACAAACAGAACATGTTTCAGTGTTGTCATTGTTTTTTGTACCAATCTTCCTCTGAATCCTGTTTCTTTTCAGATATGAACACTTAGCTCTCATTAATTAACTCCAACTTTGTATCAGTCTCAACAAACACATAACAATAATGTTAGCTAGCTCGCTAACTTCACTTTATCAATAAGGTTTGCACATCAGCATTAATAATGAAAACGATAATCCTTCAGGTGGTGCAGCATTAAAACATGTTTGAATGTAAATCTAGTCACCTGCCTTCAGTTCCTCATGTCAGCATCAGACTGATCAGGTTACTTAACATTCATGGTCGTCTGGGTTAATTTCACTGATTTTTATGTGAGTGTTCTTATGAAGGAACCACACGCTGTACTAACCAACCCTGACATCAATCATGGTGCGTTCATAGTCCACAGCTGTGTGCAGTGTTCAGACTGTTGCAGCCTGTAAACAGTCACTCTACTGGTCTAACAGTACCTGAAGAGATTTCCTCAGTGAGACAGCATCTATGCTAGCTAACCTGAATCACCTGCTACAACAATATCGCAACAGCCCCCTACCCTCACTTCTTCCTTCTTCAGATAATATATATAATAACTTCATACTAAATCAATTAATTAAATAGCAACCTAAATCTTTTTTTAAAATGTTTTATGTTTTATTGTCATCCAAAGAAGATTGGTGAATCACTATCTTAATGCCAACCTGAGAGTTTCCAGTTTACAGTGAGGACTCTCCAGTCCAGCAGACAGCAGCTTCACTTCTGAATCCTGCAGGTTGTTGTTACTCAGGTCCACCTCTCTCAGACTGGAGGACTGGGAGCTGAGAACTGAAGACAGAGCTTCACAGCTTCTCTCTGAGAGGTTACATCTGCTCAGCCTGAAACATGAAACATACACATTTAAAGTGATCTTAATGTTTCATGTGACCGACTTTTACGTCTTGAATTATGAAAACTTCTGCAATCTCTTATACTTGTCTACATTATTTTTGTCTGTCATGAGTTTTGTTGTGTATATTCTGACATGAAACAATACAAAACTAGATGGACTTAAAAAAGGTTTTAATATTGATGAAGATAAAAATAACTTGATAAAAAAGACTATGCAAAACAAGTGTGATTCAAAAGCTTAATACCAACCTGAGAGTTTCCAGTTTACAGTGAGGACTCTCCAGTCCAGCAGACAGCAGCTTCACTCCTGAATCCTGCAGGTTGTTGTTACTCAGGTCCAGCTCTCTCAGACTGGAGGACTGGGAGCTGAGAACTGAGGACAGAGCTCTACAGCTTCTCTTTGAGAGGTTACAACTGCTCAGCCTGAAACATGAAACATACACAGTAAGAAAGAGAGCCTAAACATTCAGAGTCATATTGAAGTATCTCAGCAACAACTAAAACTAGGAGTCCTGGAGTCAGTCTGGATAACATGAAGAGTCAGAAGACACTGAGGCCCTATCCACACGAAAACGCATTTTTTTGTAAACGCAGATGTTTTTATTCGTTTTGTCCTATCGTCCACACGAATCCCGAAAACGCACTTTTTTGAAACCGGGTCCCAGGGTGGATAAATTTGAAAACGCACTTCTCGCGAATCCGTGTGGACGGTTGGATCCGGACATTTCTGAAAACGATGACGTCATCGCCGCCATAGCCACCATGGCCACACCCCTGGAGCAGCCTTCCACCTCATATATCTCGCGAAACGTCTCATAACAACATCAACAACAATGGCGGACTACATGCTTGCGTTACTACTGGAGAACATATTGAGCCTGTTATGGTTACTAGGGCAAAATCAAAATTTTGGTTTCTTTGAAAGCCGATTTGTAAACAGCGCTCAAGCTTCATGCGCATGTGCCACCTCTTCCTCTCCGTTTTTGGTGAATTTCTGAAACTGAAACAGCGCCGCCTATAGACCTGGGATATGAAGTAGCGTTTTCAGTCGTGTAAAGACGGATCAGGTGTGGACGCAGATTTTTTTGAAACCGTAGAGCGAAAACGGATAAGAAAAAGATCGTTTTCGTACGTGTGGACAGGGCCTCAGACAGACAGAATCCACAGAAGAACTGTGGAAACGTTCTCTAAGATGCTCTAACAGTCAACTTGATGATTGAAACAAACTCAACAAACTGATCCTCAACGCCAGTGATGTTGTAGTGGTTGAAGCTGGACTCTTTGAACACAGTGTCAGAGAGGAGGATGTTGGTAAGACTGAAGACCATCCTGGACAGCTCCTCCCAGCCACTCCACAACACACTGGCCAGTCTAAGGAGAACCTTCAGTAACAGACTCATTCTACCCAAATGTACCACAGAACATCACAGCAGGTCATTCCTGCCTGTGGCTGTCAAACTTTAGAATTCCTCCTGATTAACGCTCTTAACACACCAAGAAACTGAGCATAAGTGCTGTAAACACTGATCACTCAGAAACTGATGTGATTCAGATTTTTTTCACCAATAATTTCAAAGCTGAAAATGGATTTCAGCCAGATTTAAGGCTTTTATTTTCACTTCTGATCAACAAACAGAACATGTCTCAGTCATTGGCCAGTCACTGGCTCTCTCTGCTAACCGCATTCCTCTGGCTTCTTCCTCGTATGTCCAGCTCACTCAGCAGAGCAATGACCAACTTTGCCACAAATCCACGGCAGCCCACTTCTACCGGGCGGACATAAGCCTTCCATCCATTCTGCTCTGCGTCTGCTGCTAACTCTGCATACTTAGCTCTTTTTCTCTCCTTAGCCTCCTCAATTCTATCTTCCCACGGGACAGTCAGCTCTATGAAATAGACTACTTTCTCTGGCTCAGACCACAACAGCAGATCTGGCCGTAGTCGAGTGCTAGCTATCTCACCTGGGACAACCAGCTGGCTATTTAAGTCCGCCCTCATCTCTCAGGCTCCTCCTACGCTTAGCCGTCCCGTGTTATGCCTGAAGCCTGCTCCTCTAGCCTTTTCTCCCTCCCATACAAACTTAATACATCTATTCTCTCTGTTAACGGCCACGGAATTTACATTCACCCGTTTTTCCTCTATTGCAGCTGCTAAACATTTCGATACCTGATTGTGACACCAGGTGTAACATCCTTGGGAGAGACTAACCTTACAACCTGTCAGAATATGACTAAGCGTGCAGACACAAGTGCACAGTGGACAGGCAGCATCCTCACCTACCCACTGGTTCAGGTTCTGGGGAGTTGGCAGCACATCATAAGTAGCCCCTAACATAAATCTAATCCTGCTAGCCTCCATGCTCCAAAGCTCTCTCCACTTCACCTTCCTTTTCTCAACACTCTCCCAGTTCACCCATTGACCCTGCTTAGCCTGCGACACTGCCTTAGAGCATCTAACTGTTTCTTCTTGCCTCTGTGCCTCTTCCACTATCTGCCGCCTCCTGATGAATATCTCCAAGACCAAGGAGATCATCATTGACTTTAGGCGGGGAAGGGACCCACATCTCCCTCTCACCATCAACGGAGATGTGGTAGAGAGGGTGGAGTCCTTTAAATACTTAGGTGTGCACATACATGAGAAGCTGAGATGGGAAGTACATACAACTGCGATGGTTGCCAAGGCACAACAACGCCTTTATGGACTCAGACGACTCAAGAAGTTTGGCTTGAGTCCTCACACCACCAGGGCCTTCTACCGAGGGACGATTGAGAGCCTGCTGACATACAGTTTCACCAGCTGGTACGGGAGCTGCACCGAGAAAGACCGCACGGCACTCAGAAGGGTGGTGCGCTCAGCCGAGCGCATTACTGAGTGCGCACTGCCCAGTCTGGAGGAGCTGTATAATCAGCGGTGCCTCAAGAAGTCCCTGAGGATCATTAAAGACCCCACTCACCCCCACCACAGCTTATTCAAGTTACTACCCTCAGGGAGGAGATACCAGTGCACCAAGGCCAGCACCAACAGACTGAAAAACAGTTTTCTCCCCCAGGCTATAAGACTGCTCAACAAGTCCACACAATAAAAGAACTCTCGCTGTGACATTACAGCTTGTATACCGTCCTGAGTTTTTAACTTTTTTAACTAGTTTCTAATCTAGTTGCTTTTATCTCAGATAAGTTCAGCTTTTAATATGTATTGTGTTTTATCATTATTTATTTTATTTATCATGGAGCATCACCCCAACTAAAGTTTTTCACGGTGTATGTACTTGTACATTATCTTGTGACAATAAAGCATCTTGATCTTGATCTTGATCTTTCTCCTTTCTACTGCTGATGCCTTGCTCCACAGAGGTTTCCCTGCACACAGTCCTAGGCATCCACGCCCTTGCTGTACATGGCCTATGATATCTCTATGCTTAAGAGCTGCCTGTGCTTGCTGCACTGCCTCTTTTGCCTTCCACTTCCTCCCTGTCTTAATAGTAGGCGCTACACTCCTAACCACTGGATCCTTCGACTGAGTTAGAGTCATTTCCAGTCTAACTTTAGTGCACTTAAACTCCTCTGTTAGCCTGAAGAAGAATCAACATCAAATGTTTTATTTGTCATTTACTAAATGAATCATGTTTCAAATAGTTCATAAATCCACCTACAGAGCTTTGTTGGAGGCTTTGACCACTGGCAGCAGCCTCAGAAGAGCCTCCTCTGAAGCAGAGTATTTCTTCAGGTCAAACACGTCCAGATCTTCTCCTGATGACAGTAAGATGAAGACCAGAGCTGACCACTGAGCAGGAGACAGTTTATCTGTGGAGAGACTTCCTGATCTCAGGGACTGTTGGATCTCCTCCACTAGAGAACCATCATTCAGTTCATTCAGACAGTGGAACAGATTGATGCTTCTCTCTGCAGACAGATTCTCACTGATCTTCTCCTTGATGTACTGGACTGTTTCCTGATTGGTCTGTGAGCTACTTCCTGTCTGTGTCAGCAGGCCTCGTAGGAGAGTCTGATTGGTCTGCAGTGAAAGACCCAGGAGGAAGCGGAGGAACAAGTCCAGGTGTCCATTTGGACTCTGTAAGGCCATGTCCACAGCACTCTGATGGAGACGTGTTAGTTTAGGTTTGTTTCTAAAGAACATACAAGACAGAGAGATTTGTTCTTCCATCAGGTTGACACCAGAGTTGATGAAGGTCTGATGGACATGAAGAGCAGCCAGAAACTCCTGAACGCTCAGATGGACGAAGCAGAACACCTTGTCCTGGTACAGTCCTCTCTCCTCTTTAAAGATCTGTGTGAACACTCCTGAGTACACTGAGGCTGCTCTGATATGGATGCCACACTCTGTCAGGTCTGATTCATAGAAGATCAGGTTTCCTTTCAGCAGCTGATCAAAAGCCAGTTTTCCCAGAGACTTTATCATCTTCCTGCTCTTTTTATCCCAGTGTGGATCTGTCTCAGCTCCTCCATCATACTTGACCTTTTTGACTTTGGTCTGAACCACCAGGAAGTGGATGTACATCTCAGTCAGGGTCTTGGGCAGCTCTTCTCCCTCTCTGGTTTCCAACACATCCTCCAGAACTGTAGCAGTGATCCAGCAGAAGACTGGGATGTGACACATGATGTGGAGGCTTCGTGATGTCTTGATGTGGGAGATGATCCTGCTGGCCTGCTCCTCATCTCTGAATCTCTTCCTGAAGTACTCCTCCTTCTGGGGGTCAGTGAACCCTCTGACCTCTGTCACCATGTCAACACACTCAGGAGGGATCTGATTGGCTGCTGCAGGTCGTGTGGTTATCCAGAGGCGAGCAGAGGGAAGCAGGTTCCCCCTGATGAGGTTTGTCAGCAGCACATCCACTGAGGTGGACTCTGTAACATCAGTCAGGATCTCAGTCTTGTGGAAGTCCAGAGGAAGTCGACACTCATCCAGACCGTCAAAGATGAACACAACCTGGAACTCTTCAAAGCTGCAGATTCCTGCTTCTTTGGTTTCAGGAAAGAAGTGATGAACAAGTTCCACCAAGCTGAACTTTCTCTCTTTCAACACATTCAGCTCTCTGAAAGTCAATGGAAATATGAAGAGGATGTCCTGGTTGGCTTTGTCTTCAGCCCAGTCCAGAGTGAACTTCTGTGTTAAGACTGTTTTCCCAATGCCAGCCACTCCCTTTGTCATCACTCTTCTGATTGGTCCATGTCTTCCAGGTGAGGCTTTAAAGAGCTCTTCTTGTCTGATGCTTGTTTCTGGTCTGTCTGGTTTCCTGGATGCTGTTTCAATCTGTCTGACCTCATGTTCATCATTGACCTCTGCAGTCCCTCCCTCTGTGATGTAGAGCTCTGTGTAGATCTCATTCAGAAGGCTTGAGTTTCCTGCTTTAGCAATCCCCTCAAACACACACTGGAACTTCTCCTTCAGAGTAGATTTAACTTTACGTCCACACTCTGCAGCAGTTCCTGAATGAAGAAGAAATGTAATGAATCAGTGAACTCATTCATTTTAATAACATTCACATGTGACTGTTTTCAGTCCAGAAGAATTCATAGATGTGATTCAGATGTTTTCATCATATTAACATCAGAGTCTAGAAATAGAAACTTCTCCCATGTTTCCTCCATTTCCTCTTTCCATCAAGTTAAAGCTGTTAAATCCTCTTACTGCTCTGCAGACAGTCAGCCAGCTCCTCCTGCTTCATTCTCCTCAGGAAGTTCACTGTGATCTTCACAAATAAATCTCTGCTGCTCCTCCTCTGCTCTTCATCCTCACCCTCCAACACCTCCTCATCCTCCCTCTGACTCTCTAAGCATTCTGGGTAATCTGGACTCAGAACCTTCTGCATCTTCTTCAGCTCGTTCTTCATAAAACTGATGATGTTCTCCTCCAGCAGCTGGAACAGAATAATAATCCAACTTAAATGATCAGAACACAATCATGTTGATGTGAAAGGCTGCTTGTTGACAGCATTCAACATGAAGACTTCTCCAAGCAGAATGCTAGTTTGTGCTTGTTGAGGTTAGCAGTAGTAGCTGTGATTGAACATTTACTCACCATGAATATGGAGTCCAGGTCTTTGTGATGATGATCACTGGAAACCACTGAGATCTGCTGCTGAAGTCTGTGGAGAAACATCTTTGATTCAAACTAACTTCTTTAACAAACACACTTTGGTGATGATCATCATTTTATTGATGCCACAAACACAAGATGAGAACAACAAACACTGCTCTGATTACTGAATGTGGTGTTTTAACAGAGGAAACTAAATGACAGATAAACTCTGGACTAAAACATGACAGTCTAATGAACACAACTGAATAATGATTAATAGATCTGTGTTCATTCTGACCCTGGATCAGCAGACTGATGTTCATCTTTGAAGTCAGGAGGTAGACTCTTAGACCAGTCACTCTTCATGGACACAGATGTGATTCCAGAGGGATCTGGTCTTTGCTGATGGATCCTGATAAAATGTAACGACAGTGAACACACATTCTGAGTTAGGTTATAATTGAAGTCCTCAGATCTTAAATTGTAAGACTTTTTTTTTCAGACAAATGTATTTGTTCTTCTCTTACCTTGGATCATCTGTCTTCTGTCCATGTTTGAAGTCAACAGGTTGACTCTTAGACTGGTCTCTCTCCATGGACACAGCTGGATACAGGAGAGTCTTATTTCTGCTGTTAGATCTTCCTACAAACACAAGACATAACATTTTAACAGTGACATGTTCCTTCTAATCAGTTCAGAGTGAAACAGTAATCACATGGAGTCTGATGTAGAATCTAATACAAAGAATGAATTCTGGATCAGCTGAGACATTTCCAGATTTCTCTGGTAGGATTCTCACCTGTTGAATCACTTCAGGTCGACTTTCAGACACTTTCCACCTTCATGTGTTGAGAAGAAGCTGCTCATTCTCTCTCATCAGTCCTGGATTTGATCTGAGGACGTCGTCACATCCTCATAACTTCAGAGTCTGTTAACACATCAGAGTGACGTTAAAACCAGTTTAACCAGTGGGAGGTTCCCTGCAGTCAGAGGGAACTGTTTCCTCGTTCCTCTCTCTTACCTGACTGACATGATCCATATGAGATGATGTAGTTCTACATCTGTCCACTAGATGGTAATAACTATAGAAACATTAACTAAACTAGAACCAGATTCACAAAACATCCTGAGGTTCAAAGTAGTTCCTAACAGTCTGACTGTTAACAGGCTGGTTCCATAACACCAGCCTTATCAACACATCTGTTAATCTGAACTGACCTGCCAGTTTTTAGTTTTCATTTTATTTATTGAGCTGTGTCAACTTTTAAAAACATAACTTAAAGCAGATCTACTGATATCTGTCCTCTAGATGAGTGGGTTGGGTTTAAATGAAAAGAAACTAATAGTCAGGAGAGCAGCGTTAGAGAGGAAACCAGTCTGATCTCATTTGATTAAAGTCATTTACAAACACCACATGTTGGAAGTTTGTCTGCATCGTTTTTAAATGACATTAAATGTTTAAACCAGGTTAACTTGATCAACTTGAAATGGTTTCTAACCTGAGGCCACGTTTCCTCCGTGTTTCAGTTTAAGATGAAGAAAGATGATGATGATCCAGTTAATCATTTACAGATGTTGGACTCTCACCTGCTGAACTCACCTCAGGTTGATTTACTGACTCTTTCTACCTTCGTGTGTGGAGGAAAGAAGCTGCTTCTCTTCTGTTCACAGGTAGTTTTAATGGGCGGGGCCTTAAACTCACCTGAACTCTGTACAGTAGAGGAAATGAGGTGTGTCCAAAGTCTCTTGAGAATAAAATAAAACAAGAAGAACACAGTGTTGAAGGTTGTTACTCCAGCAGGAGAGAGTTTACTGAAATAATTACATTTTAATCAATGAATAAATGTAAGCAGCTGTGAAAGTGAAAAGCTGCTCTGAGTTGGAGAGACTTCTTTAGAGTGTCAACAGTCTGTCCTTCATGTTCTGACATGTTCTGAAATCCTCAGAACAGGAAATAAAACTCTTTGTTTTTCTGTGTCTTCATGCTGTGATGCAGGTTTTCCAGCAGGTGGCGCTGTTGTAGAGGAATCAGATCATTCAGCAGAGAGCTTCAGAAATCCCTCCATCAACATTTAGTCATTCTGTTTTAAAGGTTGAACTGGCTTCATTAAATTGAAGGATTCAGGAGATTATTTCTAATTCTTCTCTTCATGTTTCCCTCCAGTAAATTCATTCAGTCATTAAACAGTCTGACTTTATTTTTACAAATCACTAAACTTTAACTGGATTACCATCAGTGATCCTGTTTGAAATGAAGCTGCCATTAAATGAGGAACTTCTTTTCCACATGTGCAGGGAAATCCTCAGTCAGTCTTCTGCTGCTGAGCCTCTGAAAGATGCACAGTGTTCAGTCTGCTCTGCTTTAGTAGGATGACCACAAAGTATTTGTCTTTAGATGATGTTCTTGTGCTGATGCTGGGGACTTCTTTAATAGTTTCTAAATTCTGCCTCATCTGGATTGAGACTTCTAGGAGTTTTCTTCTCCAGGTGCTGAGTCCAGAACAAGTAGGAAGGACGCTACAGGAGTGTGGGAGCAAGGCCAAGCAGACTAAAAAACTATTTCTATCCACAGGCCATCAGACTACTGAATCACTAGTATTAAAAGACACGTCCTGCTATCACCAGTGAGAGGAATTCATTGTAATAATCAGTGAAATAGTCCCATCAGTTCTCTCTGTCAAACATATTGGTCAGTGCTTGTTCTTTGGGATCCTGCTGATCTCTGAAAGAAAAACACAGAATAAACTTCATCTACAGCGTCTCCTAAATAATGTCAAATGATTATATGATCAGAGTTGAGTCTCACCACAGCAAACAGCATTAAAGGTTAGCCAACGTATGGGACCTTCCAGTGAGTCCAGCCAGAACTCTGCAGGTACCAGGCTCAGGTCCAACAAGGGTCTGGATCTGCTGATCAACGCTGTCCCTCCAAGACAGAGTAGGTGTGCTTCAGAAGCAGGCAGATGTGGAAGGAGACCTCTTGTAGGTCTGGTACTGCTGTGTTTGACACAAATGAAAACTTGACTCCTTGATCTTACTTAGTGGTAGAATGTATTTCTGACATAAACGTATGTGATTACAAAACTAGGAAAAAACTGGATGAATAAAAATGAAAATACAGAAACAGTAGAGGGTTCTTGCACCATTTTAATAGTCAGTTAATGCCTTTTCAATTTCTGTGGTAGAAAGTACCACCAAACCCAGGTATCCTGAGATCAGCTGTGATCCTGGTTCAGAGTAAATCTGGTTCATTTCTACTTTCAAACTCTACTCAACAACAACTACAACTCCCATCATGCACTTCACTGTCAAACGTCCAGTCACAGAGCTTCACACTGACGCTGAGCCGAGGTCAAAGGTTTGATTCTCTTTTTAGCTCCAAACACCGTGACCTGATGAACCTGATGCTGAGGTCTGGATATTTCCTACAGTCAGTGAACGCTTCATGTACATTTGTGCGTTCATGTAACTGCAGCTTGTTTCTGATCTAGTTTGGATCAGAAAGCTAATGCGCTAACAAGCTAGCTTCAAAAAAAAATCTGTCGTGTTAGCTAGCTTTGTTCAAGCTAGCTACTCGACACACCTGGACTTACCTGGAGCTGGTTCAGAGGTCAGGGAGGTCACAAATCGACGACAGATGAAAGTGACGCGAACGCAAGCGACGAACGAAGGTTTGATTTTATTTTGAAGGTTTTAGTTTTTTAGGTTTGGTTTTAGGTTTTTTGAGTTTTTAGTTTTGGTTTTTAGTTTCACACACTCACACAGGTTAGTTTGTGACATACCTCCAGAGATTTGAACCCACGTCTCCTGCGTCCCGATGCAGCGTTGCTCCTCAGTGGACCATCTTCAGTACTGAGAGACAGAAGGAGCAGGAGGAGACAAAAAGGATGAGGAGGAAGAACAAGGGGAGGAGACAATGAGGAGGAGGAGACAATGAGGAGGAGGAGACAGTGAGAAGGAGGAGACAATGAGGAGGAGGAGACAATGAGGAGGAGGAGACAATGAGGAGGAACATCTGTTTGTGTTGGTCTTGCTCGTGTCTGTGGCTCAGAGGATAAAGATGCTGCTGCTCTGTTCAGAAGGTTGTTGGTTTGAATCCCCTCTGCTCTTTCTCTCTTTTCTCAGATATTGTAAACTTCATGTTGACCTTTGACCTCCACTGACTCCTTCATCTTTATCTGACCTTATAAAACTCAGTGTGTGTGTGTCAGCGGCGGCCATCTTGTTCTTATCACAGAGTCACAGTGACGCCTCCTTCCTCCTTCAGCAGGAAGTCACTGACTCAGCTGATCACCTCCAGTCAACCATGACACTGATAAGTCACTCCTCCTCTTTCTCCTGTTCATCATCATCCTCACCCTCATCTTTATCCTCCTCCTCATCACCCTCCTCTTCATCATCCTCCTCCTCCTCCTCCTCCTCTCTTTGCATGGTCTTTAACTTTCTGCAGCAGATCAGAATCATCAGATGAGTCAGCGTGACGGAGCATGATTCATCACTGTGGGATTTGTCATCAGCTGCTTCTTCTTCTTCTACAGAAGATGTTGTTGTTGTTGTTGTTGGGACATGAACGCATAACCAAGTTGACCACATGTTTTGTCTTTGTCTTGGAGACAAAGGGAATCACTGGAACTACAAGTCCCACAATCCTCCAGGTGTGAAAACTGACTCAGCAGTTCACTGGCTGACAGTGGCATGTGACCTCTGAGGTCATCAGGTCATATAAAATGCCCTGGCTGGCCTTTGTTCGCTCTCTTACGCTCTTACGCTCGTACCCCTTACCTCTTGCCGACTCCACTCCACACCACCACGTGGAGACCCCCAGCTGCTTGGCTGCAGCTGGGTGCCAAGTAGTCTGCTAACACAAAGCAACTACTCGCAGGCCTGTTCTCCATACAGCAGCGAAGCGAAATCCTGCTGAGGAATCTACACCAGCTTTTAGCCAGCGAACAAAGGGTTTGCAGGCTAAACTCACAAACAACAGGAGCCACGCGGCTAGTTAGCACCGACCTGCTAACAAGCAACTTCAAAGGACTCAAGGAGCGGCCGGTTTCCCTCCAACGTCTGCCATCAGGACACACAGCAAGGACTACAATTTTTCCCAGTTTGGCTTTCCACCAGGAATTGCCAACTAAAGGAGCAACACACCAGAAATGGACTTTCCACCAACTGGTAGTATGACCTGGGCATAGATAAGCTAAGCTAAGCTAAGCATAGAAGTTGATTTGATGTGATATTTGTGTTTATTGAGTGTTTATAGTATAGTGGTTTGATGTTTGTTTAGTTTATGCAACACACAGACTCAGGGTCTCTTGCATGCTAACTAACCACTCTTCCTCTAACCTGGCACCTCATAAAACTCTTATCACATTCCACACATCTGCTGGCCAGCACATGGTCTGAGCGGCCCCATTGTTCCCTCGGCGGCCATCTTGACAAACCCACATTGTCGGCCATCTTGACACACCCACATTGTCGGCCATCTTGACACACCCACATTGTCGGCCATTTTGGAACGCCCACAGCGGCGGCCATTTTGGAACGCCCACACCGGCGGCCATTTTGACAAACACTCACATACACACACACACACACACACACCTGTTTAGAGTACTGTTTAGTTAGTTTGTATGTTTGATTTATTCTTGTAATAAATGTCCTTTAAACATACCAGTTGTCTGTTTAATGTTGTACAAGAGTGAATGCTGCCAACCTCTACACTGCCAAGAACTCCCAAATTCCTTCAACTAGTTGTTAATGGTAATTTTGGTTATAGTTATTAAGATAATTATTAATCAGAAATTGAAATTGACAATTTAGTATGATTTATGAGACTGATTTAATTGATTGGCTATCTTTTCCCTTCCTAGAAGGGTGGTGCCCCGAGGTGATCTTGTAATTCAGATCCAACTATCTAATAATAAATAATTATTTTTGATAATTATTAATTATTCATGATAGTTAAACCCAGATATTGAGTGCCTTAATATCCAGGCCCAACATTGTTAATGTTTTTTATGTTGATATTGTTAATGTTGATGACAGTGAATGTTTTCTGTGACCCTGTTTGTTTTTTATTTTCAAAAGTTCTTCCTCAATGTTTCTTGTCTTGTTTAACTTCCTGTGTTTTCCCTCTGATTTATTTGACACCTACCAGGAACTAACTCATCCAGCTACAACACTGCTGAGCTAAAAGGCGCTGCTGGGATTTGAACCCAGGATCTCCTGTTTACTAGACAGGCACTTTAACCAACTAAGCCACAGCGCCTGTGAGTCTGGGTCATCTGAGACCAGGGTCCGAGGTCTGGTCTGTGATCCAGATGATGTGTTCAGTGACAGGTTCTGGTTTCTTCTCAGCTCTGCTCTGGAACCTTCAGGGTCTGGGTTCTGGTCTCAGGTCATCCTCGCTGCTGGAGACGCCAGCGACCCAAGCTTCTGTCCAAACGGCTGGAGCCCAAAATGATCCTGAGGGAACCACAGAGGCCGAGTGAGCCCTGCCAGCTCCTCCACGCTGTATACATGTGACATAAATACATGGAGCCGCCTTAAATAGACAGCAGCCAGTCAGTGTAAACACAGCGGCTCCACTATTTATACCTCCAGACAGAAACACCAGAGAACATCTGAACTAGCTAAAACTGGTTCAGATGTTCTCAGGACATCTCTGATGAACCAGCAGAACCAACAACTTTATTATCACACACACACACACATGCAGTGTAATGTCTCCAGTCTCTGATGTCCATTCGTCCTCTAAACAACACCAAATGTCAAAGCTAAACATCTGTGAACATTAATGTCTCACCTGTGATTCGTCTCTAATTCTGGACAAGATGACTACAAACAACAAACTGAGATTATAAATACAGCGTCCTCTGGGAATGTCCCATTTCACTCTGAGACAGATGATGAAGAGGACACATTCTCTTGTCTCCTACTGCCCCAAAGACAGAAAAAAAAAATTGCTTCTCATGAGTCCTCTGCATTGGGACGCTGCTTTTAGTAGCAGCATGGAGGACTAAAGATCCTCCTTGATTATAACGAGAACAAGAGGGAGTCCACAACTTCAACAAGGTGTTGCACTTTTGATATTCATTCAGGTCAGTGCATTTCATTCTTGTGTGAAATAAGAATTCATTTTTGAATGATTTGTTGTTTATTACTTTTGTTGCAGGTCACCAGTGTATGCAGCTGTAAACAGATTACAGCCCCATGTCAGGGGTTAATGGACTGTCCCTCATGCACACATACGTGCACTGTATTTCTGTGTTTATTATTTTATAAAGAAGATCAAAGAAAGAAATGGTGAACTTTGCAAGTTACATTTCTTTACTCTCTTATTTATGAAAACTAGTGCATCAGTACATGTTGACCTTGGGGTATCCTGACTAATGCTTTACATATGTTTGTCTAAAAGAAGTTTAAAATGTGTGGTAATGACTTGTCATGTAGTAGGCCAAAAATATATAACACACAATCATCACAAACACAGTCTGAAAACATTCCTGACTCACTTCTCTGATCTTTCGTGATAACCATTATTCCACTGTGCCGCCCCCTTTACTAAAGACAGAAGGATGTACAAAATAGATTTATTTAAGTAACAGAAATTAGTGCACAGAAATAATTTTATCATGCAATGGGTGAGCAAAGTATGCAAAAGCTTTATAACTAATAGTGTAAGATTCACTTGTCCAGGTCATTTAGATTAACAGAAGAACAGTGTGTGTAATTTATGTAAAAAGCTTACGTTGCTTTATCAGATGATAATTGAATATAACAAGCATAAAAAAGCTTTAAAGAAACATTTAAAAAAATTATGTTGGTTTAACATAGAGTAATTGAATAGACTTAACATTAAAGAAAATTGTTGAATTAACAAACAAACATCATGTTTCTTTAACAAAAAGTAATTCAGTATATTAAACATAAATTTAAGGAAACATAATATGAGGAACCGATGTACATACTTTTCAGTGTACATGAAACTTGTGTTGCTGGCTGGCTCCCCACACATGAAGTGGGCCGGTCTGTGACTCCAGGGCCACCCCAGTGTGCCCCTGAATGCAGGGATTAGCCTGGCCCCGGCTATGGCTACCTGCTCCTGTGTACAGCTGGTACTTTCCTCCTTTCATATGAGACTCTACAGCTTTGAGCTCCATGATAGCTAACCAAAAAATCTTTGTGCACAATTTGCACATTGCCCCGTTCTTATTCTCAGCAGGTGCCAACCACCTCCTAAATAAATCCTCTTCCATCCATTTGTTGTTAAATTTACACACAGAGTCTCTCATTTACTACACGGGATTTTTACTAAGTTAATCAAACAAATACACGCTATTAGATGTTTTACGGTGGGACACTGGGCTTTCCCATCGGCATTCAACACCGTCTGGAAATTTAATACCTACAGTAAAGTTACGGTAAATTTTAGACAATTTAAGACCTTAATTACCCGGATTTTAATTTAAGACATTTTGAGACTTTTTAAGGACCCTCAGAAACCCTGTAGTAGAGACAGTGCAAAAGTAACACAGTGCTGTATTACCTGAGTTTCTGGGATTTATTCAGGCAGAGGAAACCAGCCTTTGAGGCACAAACAGAATTTCTCCTCACCTGATAAATTATTTAAATTATGATTTACAAGAGTCACCTACTCCATGTTACATCAAACATCACTTTATCTGGTGATGTAGTGTAGGCTACATGATTTAAATGTTAATTAAAAACAGAACATTATCTAATTAGTTTTTTGTTCTGGCGTGAAAATGTCAGTTCAGATACTCAACTAACATCAGCTTTCATCATTGCAAACAGTGGATATATGCAAACGTCCAGACAGTTGAGTGCAACTTAATATGCATCAACAAGATTTAACTGAATACAGGGAAACACATTCAGACATTTACAGAAGATAAAATGATCAAGGGTTGTTAGATAGCAGTGGAGTAGTGCAGCAGAATAATGGATTCAGTATTTAAATGGATAGTCAGGAATCTGACATAACAAGTAATACTGTTTGTACTTCAGGATACGTGTAGAGCTGAATTCACAAGAACCAGTTTCAGACATGAGACCTCTCAGTTTGATCTTCATGTGTCCAGGATTATCCAGATAGAAGTCATCATCAAAGTCAGTCCAGTTCTTCCAGGAGTTCAGTGGTTAGGAGATCATTTCACTACTTCTAAGACCAAACATATTCTGACCTGATCAAATCACAATCAGTGATTCAACTGGAAACCAAAGAGAAACATCATCCACCATCAACATTTAAAGCTCAGAGTTGAAGCTGCTGTCACTTCTGTGAGCTGTGAAGTAATAGTAAGAGGTGCAGCTCCCAGTTTTGCCCCCCTAAAGAGACCACAGAGACACTGATGAACCATATGACAAGGCTCCAAAGCCAAATCCAGGACAGAGAGGTTGAGTGAATGTGGTGTTGAAGGTGTAGAGGTGGATCAGTTTGTCAGAGGAGACTCTGTAGAAGGACAGAGTTCCAGCAGGACAGTCCACATACACTGATACTCTGTTAGAGACAGAGGACGAGGAGATGGATGTTGATCTATTATTGTGATGGACAGAGTAACCATGATCAGAGCAGATCAGACTCCAGGACTGATCATTCTTTCCGAACCAGCTGTCACTACTGTTTTCTTTCCTTCTGATTCCTCTGTAACTCACTGATATATCAACATCTCCTCTCCATTCAACCTCCCAGTAACAGCGACCAGTCAGAACATTTCTACACAACAGCTGAGGCCAGTACTCAAATCTGTCTGGATGATCAGGATATGGCTGCTCCTCCTTCACATATGTCACCTTCCTGTTGTTGTCAGACAGTTTGAGGTTTCTGTTGACTGAGTTTGTGTCCACTTCAAGTTGACAGAAATCTGATGGAGAGAAAAAGACACAACACAGCTGCAGTTTATCATCTGACACATCTGATGGATTTCTTCTTTCTTTCCTCACTGATCTGTTGTTCATTAATAGAAAGTTTAATGATGATACTTTTAGTCAGGATTCTCTTGTCAGTGATGTTTGAATGAATAAATACCACAACTATCAGCTTTGGATTTAAAGACAAACTGACACTTTGATGTTTTATCATCATTAGTCAAACTTACACTTCCTGACATCAGGTTTTAACCTCTGCTCTCCACCATGGTCCATCCTGGAGGAAGAAACGCAGTCAGAATGATTTTCTATCCAACAATTCAATTCAATTCAATTCAGTTTTATTTATATAGCGTCAATAACAATACAAATCGTCTCAAGACGCTTTACAAGACCCGGCCTGAAACCCCCAGAGCAGCCTGAAGGCGACGGTGGCAGGAAAAACTCCCTTTTAACAGGAAGAAACCTTGAGCAGAACCCAGCTCATATGGAGGAACCATCTGCCTAAGGCCAGCCGGGTACAGACAGAGAAAGAGAACAGCAAGATAAACATACATCTGTCATAAATACACATATCTGACTAAAGCATACAAGTTGGATGCTATGATTCAGACTAATGATGTTAATGACAGTTTGAAAATGTAAGAGGAATCATAGGCAGGTTGGAGAATTGTTCATTCAGGTAGGAGTGGATAACAGCAGGATTCCCATGGAGACTGGGCAGAATGATGAGACCACGACAACAGATGTAGTATGGAGCTCCACAGGAAACACTCAACTCCAGGCCAGAGATACTCGGAAGAAGGGAGAGCAGCAGTAAACATTCTACATAGTAATAGCACAGAATGTCATGACTAGTAGCAGATAGGAATTTAGAGGGAGGAGCTCTGTGCCAGAGAAAAGAAAGTGGAGGACACGAGAGAGGAGACAGAAGAAAGAAGGAGAACATGTGTTTGGTGCATTGTCCCCCAGCAGCCTAGGCCTATAGCAGCATAACTAAGGGATGGTTTAGTCCAGCCCTAACTATAAGCTTGATCAAAAAGGAAAGTCTTAAGCCTGACCTTAAAAATAGAGAGAGTGTCTGCTTCACGAACCCAAACTGGGAGCTGGTTCCACAGGAGAGGAGCCTGATAGCTGAAAGCTCTACCTCCCATTCTACTTTTTGAAATTCTAGGAACCACAAGTAGGCCTGCACTTTCAGACCGAAGTGATCTGTTGGGATGATATGGTACAATGAGGTCTTTAAGATATGATGGAGCTAGGCCTTTGAGGGCCTTGTATGTAAGGAGGAGGATTTTAAATTCTATTCTAGACTTTAAGGGGAGCCAGTGAAGAGAAGCTAAAACTGGAGTAATATGATCTCTCTTGCTAATTCCTGTCAATGCTCTTGCTGCAGCATTTTGAATCAGTTGGAGGCTTTTTAAAGAGTTATTTGGACAGCCAGACAGTAATGAATTACAGTAATCCAGTCTGGAAGACACAAATGCATGAACTAGTTTCTCAGCATCACTCTGAGACAGGATGTTCCTAATTTTGATGATATTACGTAGATGAAAGAAGGCAGTCCTGGTTACTTGCTTAATGTGACATTTAAAGGACATATCCTCGTCAAATATAACACCAAGGTTTTTCACAGTAGTACTGGAGGCCAAGGTAATGCCATCCAAAGAAACCACGTGATTAGATAATGAATCTCTGAGATGCTTAGGACCAAATACAATAACTTCTGTTTTGTCTGAGTTTAAGAGTAAGAAGTTACAGGTCATCCAAGCCTTTATGTCTTTAAGGCATGCTTGGAGTTTAACCAGCTGATTAGTTTCATCTGGTTTCATAGATAAATATAGCTGGGTGTCGTCTGCGTAACAATGGAAGTTTATGCCATGTTTTCTAATAATCTTCCCTAATGGCAACATGTATAATGTGAAGAGTATTGGACCTAGCACAGAACCCTGAGGAACGCCATAACTTACTTTTGTATAAGCAGAGGAATCATGGTTGATATGAACAAACTAGAATCTGTCAGACAGATAGGATTCAAACTAATCTAATGCAGTTCCTTTAATCTGGATCTCACTTTCAAGTCTCTGTAGTAAAATATTATGATCAATAGTGTCAAATGCAGCACTAAGATCTAGCAGAACCAGTATAGAGACAAGTCCACTATCTGAAGCCATGAGGAGATCATTGGTAACTTTAACCAGAGCTGTTTCTGTACTATGATGAACTCTAAAACCTGACTGAAACTCTTCAAACAGACCATTCCTGTTTAAGTAGTCACACAACTGATTAGCAACAACTTTTTCTAGAATTTTGGAAATAAAAGGAAGGTTGGAGATTGGTCTATAGTTGGCTAAAACATTTGGATCTAGAGTGGCTTTCTTAAGTAGGGGCTTAATTACAGCAATCTTAAAAGACTGAGGCACATATCCTGTTAATAAAGATAAATTTATCTGGTTCAATATGGAGGTGATTCCAGATGTTGATAAGGTCTAACAGAGATTTCTAAAGTCACTGTACTTCCATCTTTGACAGCTGGAGGAAGGATGCCTTGAATGTTTTCTCTAATGCCAACAATTTTATTGGTAAAGAAGCTGATGAAGTCATTACTACTGAGAGCCGAAGGAATAGATGGATCAACAGAGCTGTGGCTCTTTGTCAGCCTGGCTACAGAGCTGAAAATAAATCTGGGCTTGTTCTTGTTTTCTTCTATTAATGATGAATAGTATGCTGTTCTAATACTACGGAGAGCTTTTTTATACGTTGTTAAACTATCTTTCCAGGCTACACTATATTACCAAAAGTATTCGCTCACCTGCCTTTACTCATTCTATGAACTGAAGTGCCATCCCATTCCTAACTCATAGAATTCAATATGATGTCGGTCCACCTTTTGCAGCTATTACAGCTTCAACTCTTCTGGGAAGACTGTCCACAAGGTTGAGGAGAGTGTTTATAGGAATTTTTGACCATTCTTCCAAAAGCGCATTGGTGAGGTCACACACTGATGTTGGTCGAGAAGGCCTGGCTCTCAGTCTCCGCTCTAATTCATCCCAAAGGTGTTCTATCGGGTTCAGGTCAGGACTCTGTGCAGGCCAGTCAAGTTCATCCACACCAGACTCTGTCATCCACGTCTTTATGGACCTTGCTTTGTGCACTGGTGCACAGTCATGTTGGAAGAGGAAGGGGCCCGCTCCAAACTGTTCCCACAAGGTTGGGAGCATGGAATTGTCCAAAATGTTTTGGTATCCTGAAGCATTCAATGTTCCTTTCACTGGAACTAAGGGGCCAAGCCCAGCTCCTGAAAAACAACCCCATACCATAATTCCTCCTCCACCAAATTTCACAGTTGGCACAATGCAATCTGAAATGTACCGTTCTCCTGGCAACCTCCAAACCCAGACTCGTCCATCAGATTGCCAGATGGAAAAGCGTGATTCATCACTCCAGAGAACGCGTCTCCACTGCTCTAGAGGCCAGTGGCGGCGTGCTTTACACCATTGCATCCGACGCCTTGCATTGCACTTGGTGATGTGTGGCTTGGCTGCAGCTGCTCGGCCATGGAAACCCATTCCATGAAGCTCTCTGCGTACTGTACTTGGGCTAATCTGAAGGTCACATGAAGTTTGTAGCTCTGTAGCAATTGACTGTGCAGAAAGTCGGCGACCTCTTTGCACTATGCGCTTCAGCATCCGCTGACCCCTCTCCGTCACTTTACGTGGCCTACCACTTCGTGGCTGAGTTGCTGTTGTTCCCAAACGCTTCCATTTTGTTATAATAGAGCTGACAGTTGACTGTGGAATATTTAGGAGCGAGGAAATTTCACGACTGGATTCGTTGCACAAGTGGCATCCTATGACAGTTCCACGCTGGAATTCACTGAGCTCCTGAGAGCGGCCCATTCTTTCACAAATGTCTTGTTTCACAGTCTGCATGCCTGAGTGCTTGAATTTATACACCTGGGGCCAGGCCAAGTGATTAGAACACCTGATTCTGATCATTTGAATGGGTGAGCGAATACTTTTGGTAATATAGTATATGTGAGCTTCTTCAGAATTAGTGGAATGCCAAATTCTTTCTGGCTTTCGCGCTGCCTGTTTTAAACAGCGTAACTGTGAATTATACCAGGGAGCTAGCCTCCTCCCATTCATGACCTTCTTTTTCAGAGGAGCAACTAAGTTTAGAGCTGAACTTAGTTGCCCAACATGAGTCCTAACTGCTGTTCAACATGAAGCAGAGTTCATCAGTTCAACATTGAGAAAAAAACAAAACAAACAAACAAACAAACAAAAAAACAGGCGGGAACTGTCACTGTATGCGTTTCTGTTGTCTGTTCATACCTGAGAGTGTCCAGTCTCCAGAGTGGATCCACCAGTCCAGCAGACAGCAGCTTCACTCCCTTGTCTCCTGGATGGTTGTAGCTCAGGTCCAGCTCTCTCAGATGGGAGGGGTTGGAGCTCAGAGCTGAGGCCAGAGAAGAACAGCCTTTCTTTGTGATCAGACAATATGACAGACTGGAGATAGAAAAATATCAGAAACTCAAGAAGAAGAAGGAAAATCCTCCAGATGTTGAACTTTTGCACCAACATGAACCTAAATCAGGATTTAACTGATCAACAAGCAGCTGTATCCTGACCTGAGAGTTTCCAGTTTACAGTGAGGACTCTCCAGTCCAGCAGACAGCAGCTTCACTCCTGAATCCTGCAGGTTGTTGTTACTCAGGTCCAGCTCTCTCAGACTGGAGGACTGGGAGCTGAGAACTGAGGACAGAGCTTTACAGCTTCTCTCTGAGAGGTTACAACTGCTCAGCCTGAAGAAGAATCAACATCAAATGTTTTATTTGTCATTTACTAAATGAATCATGTTTCAAATAGTTCCTAAATCCACCTACAGAGCTTTGTTGGAGGCTTTGACCACTGGCAGCAGCCTCAGAAGAGCCTCCTCTGAAGCAGAGTATTTCTTCAGGTCAAACACGTCCAGATCTTCTCCTGATGACAGTAAGATGAAGACCAGAGCTGACCACTGAGCAGGAGACAGTTTATCTGTGGAGAGACTTCCTGATCTCAGGGACTGTTGGATCTCCTCCACTAGAGAACCATCATTCAGTTCATTCAGACAGTGGAACAGATTGATGCTTCTCTCTGCAGACAGATTCTCACTGAACTTCTTCTTGATGTACTGGACTGTTTTCTGATTGGTCTGTGAGTTACTTCCTGTCTGTGTCAGCAGGCCTCGTAGGAGAGTCTGATTGGTCTGCAGTGAAAGACCCAGGAGGAAGCGGAGGAACAAGTCCAGGTGTCCATTTGGACTCTGCAAGGCCTTGTCCACAGCACTCTGATGGAGACGTGTTAGTTTAGATTTGTTTCGAAAGAAAATACAAGACAGAGAGGTTTGTTCTTCCATCAGGTTGACATCAGAGTTGATGAAGGTCAGATGGACATGAAGAGCAGCCAGAAACTCGTGAACGCTCAGATGGACGAAGCAGAACACCTTGTCCTGGTACAGTCCTCTCTCCTCTTTAAAGATCTGTGTCAACACTCCTGAGTACACTGAGGCTGCTCTGATATGGATGCCACACTCTGCCAGGTCTGATTCATAGAAGATCAGGTTTCCTTTCAGCAGCTGATCAAAAGCCAGTTTTCCCAGAGACTCAATCATCTTCCTGCTCTCTGGACTCCAGTGTGGATCTGTCTCAGCTCCTCCATCATACTTGACCTTCTTGTCTTTGGTCTGAACCACCAGGAAGTGGATGTACATCTCAGTCAGGGTCTTGGGCAGCTCTCCTCCCTCTCTGGTTTCCAACATATCCTCCAGAACTGTAGCAGTGATCCAGCAGAAGACTGGAATGCAACACATGATGTGGAGGCTTCGTGATGTCTTGATGTGGGAGATGATCCTGCTGGCCTGCTCCTCACCTCTGAATCTCTTCCTGAAGTACTCCTCCTTCTGGGGGTTAGTGAACCCTCTGACCTCTGTCACCATGTCAACACACTCAGGAGGGATCTGTTTGGCTGCTGCAGGTCGTGTGGTTATCCAGAGGCGAGCAGAGGGAAGCAGTTTCCCCCTGATGAGGTTTGTCAGCAGCACATCCACTGAGGTGGACTCTGTAACATCAGTCAGGATCTCAGTCTTGTGGAAGTCCAGAGGAAGTCGACACTCATCCAGACCGTCAAAGATGAACACAACCTGGAACTCTTCAAAGCTGCAGATTCCTGCTTCTTTGGTTTCAGGAAAGAAGTGATGAACAAGTTCCACCAAGCTGAACTTTCTCTCTTTCAACACATTCAGCTCTCTGAAAGTCAATGGAAATATGAAGAGGATGTCCTGGTTGGCTTTGTCTTCAGCCCAGTCCAGAGTGAACTTATGTGTTAAGACTGTTTTCCCAATGCCAGCCACTCCCTTTGTCATCACTCTTCTGATTGGTCCATGTCTTCCAGGTGAGGCTTTAAAGAGCTCTTCTTGTCTGATGCTTGTTTCTGGTCTGTCTGGTTTCCTGGATGCTGTTTCAATCTGTCTGACCTCATGTTCATCATTGACCTCTGCAGTCCCTCCCTCTGTGATGTAGAGCTCTGTGTAGATCTCATTCAGAAGGCTCGAGTTTCCTGCTTTAGCAATCCCCTCAAACACACACTGGAACTTCTCCTTCAGAGTAGATTTAACTTTACGTCCACACTCTGCAGCACGAGTTCCTGAATGAAGAAGAAATGTAATGAATCAGTGAACTCATTCATTTTAATAACATTCACATGTGACTGTTTTCAGTCCAGAAGAATTCATAGATGTGATTCAGATGTTTTCATCATA
The DNA here is from genome assembly GCA_005024645.1 of Planiliza haematocheilus. Lineage (NCBI taxonomy): Eukaryota > Metazoa > Chordata > Actinopteri > Mugiliformes > Mugilidae > Planiliza > Planiliza haematocheilus. Next base: position 912,077 of record SRSE01000625.1, on the reverse strand, counting down.
TTAACATCAGAGTCTAGAAATAGAAACTTCTCCCATGTTTCCTCCATTTCCTCTTTCCATCAAGTTAAAGCTGTTAAATCCTCTTACTGCTCTGCAGACAGTCAGCCAGCTCCTCCTGCTTCATTCTCCTCAGGAAGTTCACTGTGATCTTCACAAATAAATCTCTGCTGCTCCTCCTCTGCTCTTCATCCTCACCCTCCAACACCTCCTCATCCTCCCTCTGACTCTCTAAGCATTCTGGGTAATCTGGACTCAGAACCTTCTGGATCTTCTTCAGCTCGTTCTTCATAAAACTGATGATGTTCTCCTCCAGCAGCTGGAACAGAATAATAATCCAACTTGATCAGAACACAATCATGTTGATGTGAAAGGCTGCTTGTTGACAGCATTCAACATGAAGACTTCTCCAAGCAGAATGCTAGTTTGTGCTTGTTGAGGTTAGCAGTAGTAGCTGTGATTGAACATTTACTCACCATGAATATGGAGTCCAGGTCTTTGTGATGATGATCACTGGAAACCACTGAGATCTGCTGCTGAAGTCTGTGGAGAAACATCTTTGATTCAAACTAACTTCTTTAACAAACACACTTTGGTGATGATCATCATTTTATTGATGCCACAAACACAAGATGAGAACAACAAACACTGCTCTGATTACTGAATGTGGTGTTTTAACAGAGGAAACTAAATGACAGATAAACTCTGGACTAAAACATGACAGTCTAATGAACACAACTGAATAATGATTAATAGATCTGTGTTCATTCTGACCCTGGATCAGCAGACTGATGTTCATCTTTGAAGTCAACAGGTTTACCCATAGACCAGTCACTCTTCATGGACACAGATGTGATTCCAGAGGGATCTGGTCTTTGCTGATGGATCCTGTTAAAATATAAAGCAGATTAATACACATTCTGAGTCATGGTGTAATTGAAGTCCTCAAAGCTTAAATAGAAAGTCCTGTGTTTGTTAGAGAAATGTATTTTTTCTTTTCTTACCCTGGATCATCTGACTTCTGTCCATGTTTGAAGTCAACAGGTTGACTCTTAGACTGGTCTCTCTCCATGGACACAGCTGGATACAGGAGAGTCTTATTTCTGCTGTTAGATCTTCCTACAAACACAAGACATAACATTTTAACAGTGACATACATTTTATTTTTATGACACCTTTCAGGTAGTCAAGGTCACCTAACAAAGAATAAATACATATTAAAACAACAAACAGGACAGGACAGGGACAGTAGTCTATGCAAGAAGCACAGTCCAGTTATAGAGATTAAGACAGTTTGAACACATGAGTTTTGAGTTGTGATTTGAATAGTGAGATGGAGTCTGACTGTCGTATGTGAAGGGGGAGGGAGCTCCAGAGTCCACTTGCTGAGCAACTGAAGGCGCGTGCAGCCATGGTGCTGAGGTACAAGAAAAGAATTTACATGGAAAAACTTATCAATGAGTCAAAAACCACAATTTAGAAATAGAGTCTGAGAATAACAGCCTGAGACCTGATCAGTCTCCACACATCCCAGGGAGCTGGTGGATCCTGAAGGGCTTGGAAGAAATTACCACCTGGGCTCGCATGAGCTTCAAGCCAACAAAGTCGAGATCAGTGGTGTTGAAGAAAGGGAAGGTTACTAGCAAGTTCCGCTTCACACTTGGAACTACCGAGATCCCGTCCATTATAGAGAAGCCTGTGAAGAGAACTGGGAAAGGTATTTGACTGCAGCCTGAAGGACACAGCAGCCATTTGTGCGACCAACCTTGAGCTGGAAGCCTGGTTAGCTGCAGTGGATAAGTCCAAGTTCAAGTCCTGGATCTACAAACACAGCATCCTCCCACGAATTCTCTGGCCCCTTGTGATCTACAAGGTTCCAATCTCTACCATCGAGGGCTTTGAGAGGAGAGTCAGCAGCAACATCGCACTGTACAGCCACAACAACAAGCTGAAGCTCCCTATCAGCAGTCTGAACGAAGAGTTCAACGTGAGCCGTACTAGGGAGGTGTTGCAATATAGAGAGTCGGAGGACACAAAGGTCTCCCAGGCTGGGATTGAGGTGAGGACAGGGCGGAAGTAGAGTGCAGTAGAAGCGGTGGAAGAGGTGCGGGCAACAATTGAAGAAGAGCGGGCTAGTAGGATGGTTGAAATGCGGCAACGGGGAGCCTGGACGATGGGAGCAGACAGCGGGCCGCATGGGCGGAGTTGTGTAAAGCTAAGCCCCATCTTTTACGATTCTTGATCCAGGCTGTCTACAATGTACTACCAAGCCCATCCAACCTGTTCCGCTGGGGAATGATGGAGTCACCAGCCTGCAGCCTGTGCCTAAAAAGGGGGACCCTGGAACACATCCTCAGCTGCTGTCCGAAAGCCCAGGGCGAGGGGTGCTATCGCTGGCAGCATGACCAAGTCCTGAAGGCCATAGCAAATAGCATCAGCTGTGGAATTAGCCACTGCAAGGACCTCCACCCGGTGAAGAATATCATACCCTTTCATTTGGGCTGGGGAGAAGCCTCCACCAGCTACTAGGCCCACCTCCTCTGGCCTGCTAGCAACAGCTCAAGAATGGGAGCTGAAAGTTAACCTGGGGAAGCAACTGAAATTCCCAGAAAATGTCGCCACTACAACACTGTGGCCAGACATGCTGCTCATCTCAGAAGCCTTCAAGCAGATCATTCTCCTGGAACTCCCTGTCCCTTGGGAGGACCGCACTGAGGAGGCCAATGAGAGGAAGAGAGCAAGATATGCTGAGCTAGTGGAGGAGTGCAGGAGCAATGGGTGGCAAGTTAGGTGTGAGCCCATCGAGGGGGGATGCAGGGGGTTTGCAGGCCAGTCCCTATATTGGGCCTACAACATGCTGGGCCTCACAGGGGCCAGTAAGCGAAGGGCCATCAAATAAGTCACTGAGGAGGCAGAAGTTGCCTCAAGGTGCCGGTGGATGAAGGGAGGAGAGCCATGAGTGAAGTAGTGTTACCTGGACACAAGCTGGGGCCTGATCAGTCCTGGCTGGGTCACCTGGGAGAGAGTGTATGATGTTTGAAAGACCCAAAACACTCCATGACCCCAGGTAACATCACTGAGGATGTGTCCAGGTTGTACCAATTAGATGTAGTTAAAGAATGTTAACTCAAATTATCAATTTTAATCATTTGATCAATGATCAGACAGGCACTAAAATATGGTAAATTAATCAGTTTTTAATCACAGGGCTAACACAGAGAGACAGACAACCATTCACACTCACACCTACAACCACTTTGGAACCACATGGATTCAAACCCAGAACCTTCTTCTTGTGAGGCATCAGTGCTAACCACCACACCACTGTGCCCTGCCCTATAGAAAAACTAACACTAGTAGATACATCAGTAGGATATTAACTACCTAAAATGACTGAAAACATGAAGTCACGTGAACTTGTGTTTTTATTCAGAACACTCATTTCTAGGAATCTGGAGAAGAACCAGGTTTATTTAGTGCTGATGTTACGGGTCCCAGGGTAAGTGACTACAATGTAACAAATAGGTTATTTTTTTTGTCTTTCTTTGGTTCGATGCCGTCTGGAAAACACAGTAACAGAGTCAGAAACTGAAGACATGAACCACCCGCTTCTCTTCCTGATTTCCGTCTGAAGGAAGAGGGAGGGGTCGCTCACCTGAAGCCCTGCGGTGCAACAACACCTGACCATTAGTCTGCTTTTTATTTTCCTCCTAACTTAGTGCTTGTCCATGCAGTTTTAATGCGAAATTTATCACTTTGTACTTTACTCTAGCCTGATGTAGCACAGTGCTTGGTACCGCAAGAATAAATAAAATACGATCTTTAAAATGACAAGAATGTGTAATTAATTGCTTGAAACATGGATAAACAATAAATAGCCATACCTTTTCTTCTTCTGTCTTTTTTGTTTTCAGTGTGCCACACTGAACACCATGATCCATGGACCAGAGAGACCTGGACCAGTTGTGACCACAGAGTCTACTTCCTGGTTTATTGTTTTAGTTTCCAGCAGATGGAGATGGATGCTAACAACAATCCTGCTTTAAATAGTAAATGTCCCACAGATAAGTCACAGATGCACCCAGTCTTCAACTCCCTTGTTATGACTAGCTGATTTCTAACAAAGCTGTCTCTCTGTAACTGTGTCTAGGTCAGGACCTACTGTATAAAAGTGAACGTAACCTACTATCAGTCGATTCTGTACTTGCTATAGTGCATGTGTCCACTCCTTGCTGCAAGTGAAACTTTAGAGTGAGACTCCAGTGACTCTTGTAATTCTTGATAAAAGAATTTCCCTAACTGTTATAATCTCAAAATATGTTTCATCCAAAGGTTTTGTAAAACATCTCAGATCTGTTACAATCAAAATATTTTCAGAAACAAATTGAAAATCCAACATTTTATAAAATCATGATATGCTTCTTACAATCAGGACATTTTACTAATCTGCTTCAAGCGTCTTTTGTATGTAATGTATTGTTTTGGATTGGAACTCAAATTAAATGAAAGTATTAGTGCAACCAAACAGTTATACTTCCAGCTTTGTTATATAGTGTATAATATAAGTGTTTAGTTGATTTTGTGATAATAGAGAGAAGCAATCAAACAAACATGTCTTCAAACATTCTGTGTTGGTATGATGGTTGTGTTGACAGTTGGTTTAGTTTCTCTAAGCTGTCACTCTAGTTCTGGCACTCCCTGCATAGTTTCTAGGTTACAGGTTATAACTAGAAAATTCCCGCGGAAATTTTTGAAGTGCCGAGTGGGCTGTTGCCATTAGCTGCTAATGTTAGCAATTAGCATGACGTGCTAGCCACTAACTTTAGCATTAGTTTAGTGTTAGCATGTCTCTTTAGACACTAAAAATTAAATACATGCTAATTGTTAGCATGCTAATGCTAACATGCTAATTGCTAATATGCTATTCGCTAACATGCTAATGCTGCCACTAATGCTACCACCAATTTCTACCACTAAAAATTAGCATTAGCCGCTAATGTTAGCAATTAGCATGATGCGCTAGCCAATTATTTTAACATTGGTTTAGTGTTAGCATGACTTTTAAGCCACTAAAAATTAAGTAGATGCTAATTGCTAACATGCTAATGCTAACATGCTAATTGCTAATATGCTATTCGCTAACATGCTAATGCTGCCACTAATGCTACCACCAATTTCTAGCTACTAAAAATTAGCATTAGCCGCTAATGTTAGCAATTAGCATGACGCGCTAGCCAATGACAGACAGACACCTGTCATTGTTCAACTTGGGTGCCAAAAGCCAAAATGGCCGCCCCACAGACCAGTTACTTCAGTTAGAATTTTCTCGGAGTGGGCTGTTTCCATTAACATTGCCCCAAAATGGCCATTCTACAGACCAGTTACTTATGTTTTCCCGCCTCTTTCTGTGGAGCCCCTGGTTGCCACGGTTACCAGTTTGAATATCAGTTAGAAAAGGACTAGAGTGGGCGAAAATGCTGAAACCACGGCCTCGAACAAGAAGGCCTTGTGGCCAAACCGTGTGTCCAATCGTTGAACCGACTTCACTTTGGGCATCTTGAGGCTTTCCTGAACGTCTAGATATGCAGTTTATGGGTAAAATGAAGAAATGTGAGCTATTTAAAGCGATTTAAAACAAAGGATTGCTTCTGCTTTCCTCCACAAATTTAACATTACAGTCTATGGAGCGAGGAAGGGGTTTGCTGGCGCAGCTTTGCGTCTCACGCCAAAACTATAAGACTTACAGCTTTAGCAGACGAATTGTGAGCGAGAAGACACATTTTCCTACGTTTCTATGTATAAATTATGTCTGTGGTGTGAAAATTGTGGCCACGGGAGCAGTTTCCGTTTTATTTTTTGCCTAATTTTCATCTCTACTCTACACTCTAGCTGATGATGTCATCCACTCTGGCGCGAACATTCCGCGCAATACACACCCATTATAAACCCCGAAATTTGAGTAAAAACCTTCACAAATGTGAGGCTTCATGGTTTAAAAACGGTAAAAGGTGTCGATAAGTGAAGGGAACCTCTGAAGAGAAGACAAGAGTGTCTACATTTTAAAGTTTAAATGAAGTCTCTGGGTGAAAGTATGCCAGAGCAGTTGATTGTAGAAAATGCCTGTTGATTTTTTTTTTTTTTTTCGGGGTCTCCCATTCATTTGAATGGGAAATTTTTCGCCTTTTTTCGCGAATAAATTCGCGAAAAACTCACCGATCGCTTCTCCAAGTAATAGCATAGGATTCGGGATCAAAACACACGTTTCGATATATCATGTGTTGGGGTCCTCTGGCCGGTTCGGGCTGCATTAATCGGCGAAAAAGGGCGGAAAATGAATAATATATAAAACTGCAAAGAAACACGCAGAAGATCAAGAGTGGCCTCGTGTCATAGGCACTCGGCACTAATTACTTCATGTTTTATCCACCAGTAAAACACATGAGTGACTTCTTTAACTCTGAGGTTCTTAATGAGCTATATGCAAATGTCAAGCAGATATTAAAAAACAGTCATGATAAAACATCTTTCACTGTGCAGTAAAAAGGTGAAGTGAACTGAATATAACCATAGTGTTTATAAATGTTTCTTTATCTTTAGATCATTTTATGCGTTTTCTTGGTTTGATTAAAATTCAAAGATTTTTACTGTCAATTCTCTAGATCAGGGGTCTTCAACGTTTTCCAGGCCAAGGACCCCCAATCTGATGGAGAGATGGAGCGGGGACCCCCTACTTATATATATATATTGTATAAAATTGTGTTTTATATTAAACCGGTCCTATAGTGCCTTGTAGAAATGTACCTTGTTGTTCTGCATTCAATACTAAGATATTAAAATAACAAACAGGTTAATATATTCATGTTTTTATTTTGAACATGCAAGGTATAGATCGTTTATTTACATCAAGATGGTTGACTCTGTTGCCGTTTATGATCACTACTATCAGGAAATCGCCCATAAATATATGTTATATAATAGTTAGAGCCTTGATTCTTTTCCCCATAATCCCCAAGCTGTATAACATTTAAAAAGAACTTCATGTGTGTTTAAAAAAAATTGTGGAGGTGAATATAAAAAAATGTCTAATCAATGAAAACATTTTCGCGACCCCCCTGCAGTACCTCCGCGGACCCCCTAGGGGTCGCGGACCCCCTGTTGAAGACCTCTGCTCTAGATATTCAGGACATACAGACAAACTGAAAAGATGTTTCGCTCTCACAAGAAGCAAGATAGATATAACATAAACACTCTGTAAAAATATATGACTGAGGGGACAGAGCAGCAATTATAACTCTATCACATCCTCAACACATCAGAGTTTCATTCAAACCAGTCTAACTTGTCTGACAGTACAATCACATGATGTATTTAAATAGTCACAGAACACTGAATGTTAAAATAAGAAGGACAGACTGAGATTATTCAAATAAAGAGTGATTCTCACGACCATGTCATACATTTCATCTGACATTTCATCACCATCAGAGAGATTATCAATAATCTCTCATATGTTAACCTAGAAATTATCAGTTTTTAAGACAGGAGCTAAGATGGAGCTGGAACATACAGTATAACAAATTAATGTGTTTTTGGAAATTAAAGCATGTACATATTATGGCCTCTTGAAATGACTTTAAACTACTTTAGTGCAGAATAAAAAAATAATAAAGTAAATAATAATAAAAGCAATATATCAACATCAACCTGTTAATGAGACATTTCCAGATTTCACTGGTAGGATTCTCACCTGTTGAACTCACTTCAGGTCGACTTTCAGACACTTTCCACCTTCATGTGTTGAGAAGAAGCTGCTCATTCTCTCTCATCAGTCCTGGATTTGATCTGAGGACGTCGTCACATCCTCATAACTTCAGAGTCTGTAAACACATCAGAGTGACGTTAAAACCAGTTTAACCAGTGGGAGGTTCCCTGCAGTCAGAGGGAACTGTTTCCTCGTTCCTCTCTCTTACCTGACTGACATGATCCATATGAGATGATGTAGTTCTACATCTGTCCACTAGATGATAACTGAATATAACAAGCATAAAAAAGCTTTAAAGCAACATTTAAAAAAATTATGTTGGTTTAACATAGAGTAATTGAATACACTTCACATGCAGAGTATAGAGGACTGACGGGAAACTTTGTGGAATGGTGTCAACAAAACCACCTCCGGATGAACGTGGGGAAGACCAAGGAGATGGTGGTAGATTTCCGTAGACGCCGTTCCGCCCTCCCCTCACCAGTGAACATCCAGGGAATGGACATTGAGCAAGTGGACTCTTATAAGTACCTGGGTGTTCACCTCAACACCAAACTAGACTGGACTCACCACACCAACGCACTCTACAAGAAGGGACAGAGCAGGCTCTACCTTCTGAGGAGACTGAGGTCTTTTGGAGTGAAAGGGGCACTCCTAAAGACCTTCTATGACTCTGTAGTGGCATCAGCCATCCTGTATGGAGTGGTCTGCTGGAACAGTGGCATCACAGAGAGGGACAGGAAGAAGCTGGATAAGATCATCAGGAAGTCCAGCTCTGTCCTGGGCTGCCCCTTGGACTCAGTGGGGGAGGTGGGTGACAGGAGAGTTCTGGCTAAACTGTCATCCATGCTGAACAATGAGTCCCACCCCCTGCATGAAGACCTGACGGGACTGAGGAGCAGCTTTAGTGATAGACTTCTTCACCCCCGATGTGTGAAGGAAAGATACAGAAGGTCTTTCCTTCCTGCTGCTGTTAGGCTTCACAATGAACACTCCTGATAATATGTGCAATATTACTACATTACATGTGCAATAGTACTACACCATAAGTGTAATAACATTTCTTACAATCCCGTGCAATATTATAACTCAATCTGTGCAATATTTCCACCACTTATATATTATTTATCTCTGGCTTTTTTGCTATTTTGCTATTTGCTCTGTAAGCTGTTGTGAACTGCAATTTCCCCATTGCGGGACGAATAAAGGTTCTTCTTATCTTATCTTATCTTATCTTAAAGAAAATTGTTGAATTAACAAACAAAAATCATGTTTCTTTAACAAAAAGTAATTCAGTATATTAAACATAAATAAATCATTTTAAGGAAACATAATATGAGGAACCGATGTACATACTTTTCAGTGTACATGAAACTTGTGTTGCTGGCTGGCTCCCCACACATTAAGTGGGCCGGTCTGTGACTCCAGGGCCACCCCAGTGTGCCCCTGAATGCAGGGATTAGCCTGTCCCCGGCTATGGCTAGCTGCTGCTGCTGTGTACAGCTGGTACTTTCCTCCTTTCATATGAGACTCATTGGCTTTGAGCTCCATGGTCCCTAACCAAAAAGTCTTTGTGCACAATTTGCACATTGCCTCGTTCTTATTCTCAGCAGGCGCCAACCACCTCCTAAATAAATCCTCTTCCATCCATTTGTCATTAAATTTACATGCAGAGTCTCTAGTAATTTTTAGACAATTTAAGACCTTAATTACCCAGGCTTTAATTTCAGACATTTTGAGACCTTTTAAGGTGCAGTGCAAAAGTAACACAATGCTGTATTACCTGAGTTTCTGGGATTTATTCTGGCAGAGGAAACCAGCCTTTGAGGCACACACAGAATTATTCAAATTATGATTTACAATAGTCAACTACTCCATGTTACATTAAACATCACTGATTATAGAGAAATACATTAATACAGTTACACAAGGTAAAATGATGAAGGCTGATTAGATAGCAGTGTGGTCACAGAGTAGAATACGATTTTAACAGGAAAACTTCTACTTCAGCAAATGGAAAATATAGAGTAATACGGTTTGTACTTCAGGATACGTGTAGAGCTGAATTCACAAGAACCAGTTTCAGACATGAGACCTCTCAGTTTGATCTTCATGTGTCCAGGATTATCCAGATAGAAGTCATCATCAAAGTCAGTCCAGTTCTTCCAGGAGTTCAGTGGTTAGGAGATCATTTCACTGCTTCTTTTTTTTTTTTTTTTTTTTAACTTGTTTTTATTTGCAATTATAACATTTACAAAACATTTAAAGACAGACAATCCACACAAACACATTCCCATACCCTACCCACCCACCGCCAGGCCGCGCAGGGTATAAAAAATACTTACGATAAAGAACAATTTGAGACATGTGCCATAATTATACATAGTTATACATAATTTTACATGATTACATTCAATCCATGGAAGCTTCGATTTGGGGGATTATTTTCATCAGGGGCCCCCATATATTGAGGAATATTTCTGGTTTACCCCTCACACTGTACATAATTTTCTCGGGTGTGCAATATTATAAAATTTCGTTCCACCATTGTTTTAGAGATGGTGGAGTTGTTGACTTCCAATTTGTTAAAATACATTTTTTAGCAGCTGTCGTGGAGATCAGAATAAGCCTTTTCTGATGCAGAGTAAAACCAGGAAGTCTGGCCAAGTCCCCAAGAATGAGCACTAGGGGATCTGCAGTAACTGTTTTTTTGAGTATCCTAGACAAGATGCCATAGATGCCCTGCCAGAACGGCTGAAGGCTCACACATTCCCACAACATATGGACCAGGTTGCCGTCCCTGGCAGTACATCTTGGGCAGCATGAAGTTACAGATTGATACATGTGGTGTAGTCTATCGGGGGTATAATATGTGCGGTGCAAAATGTTAAATTGAATCATTCTATGCTTAGTTGAAGTTAAAAAAGTTTGAGAGTTTCTAAGGATAGTTTCCCATTCTTGATTACTATAACTGGTATTCAAGTCATTTTCCCATTTCTGTTTGAGGTTCAAATGATTATAATCCACATATTCATTAATCATTTTATAGAGTTTTGAGATCAACCCAGTTGGTGAGTCAGATAGTTGTATTAGTTTACCCAAAGGAGTGTCACCAATTCTAGGGAATTCAGCACATATAACTTTGATCCAGTTTCTTATCTGTAAAAATTTTAAAAAGTGTGAGGAGGGTAAATTGTAACGTTTACAAATTTCTGAATATTCACCAACTAGGCCGTCTTTACAAATATCACCCAGCACTTGAATGCCATGGTCTCGCCAAATGCCGGATATCTGGTCAGACATAAACGCATGTGGAGAAAGGCTGATCCACAAGGGACTTCTAACAGAAATCATATTTTCAATACCCATGAGGTTGTGGCATTTCTGCCAGCACAAAATAGTGTGTCTGATTATTGGGTTTGATGTGAAATCTTTGCCCTGAGTTGCAATAAAAGGGAGAGCACTCAGGGGGATGTTCTTTAACAGGTACCTTTCTATGTCCATCCATGACGTTGTATGTGTTCTTTCATGAGACCAGTACCATACAGCTCTTAATTGGGAAGTTAAATAGTATAGTTTGAAGTCTGGTAGAGTGAGTCCTCCCTTATGTAATGGGGCTTGCAGGCTTGACGATTTAATTCGTACATGTTTATGAGACCATAGGAATTTTGTGATAACCTGGTTGATCTCAGTAAATAATTTAGAAGGGCATTCCAGGGGGATGGATTGATATAGATACAAAAATTTTGGTAGTACATTCATTTTGATGATGTTAACCCTTCCGATTACGGATAGTGGTAGGTCTTTCCATTTAATCAAGTCGGCCTTAAGTTTTGCCATGAGTGGATGAAAATTCAATTTATGTATATTACTAAGGTCTTTACTTATATGTACACCAAGGTATTTAAATCCCTCTGGTTTCCATTTAAATCTTGTGACTAAGTCAGGGAGATTTGTAAAAGTACAAGGTCCTAAAGGCATGACATCACTCTTCCCCAAGTTCAGCCTATACCCAGACAATTTACTGTACACATTCAATACTTCACACATTTGTGGCACAGATTTATCAGGTTTGGATATGTAAATTAATAGGTCGTCAGCATAAAGTGATAGCTTATATTCTGTATTTCCTATTCGAATCCCACTGATATTTGAGTTTGAACGGATGGCCACCGCGAGCGGTTCGATTGCCAAAGCGAACAGTAAAGGGGATAGTGGGCATCCCTGCCTTGTGCCCCTCTTGAGGTCGAATGGTCTCGACAGCACACCATTTGTGGCAATTTGTGCTCTGGGGGATCTATATAATGTTTTAACAATATTTATAAATTTGGTACCAAAATTCATTTCAGTCATAGTTTGGAATAAGAACGGCCATTCAACCCTGTCGAATGCCTTCTCCGCATCCATGGAGAACACCAGTCTATTCTCAGAGTTGTTGGAGGAATCATGGATGAGGTGGAATAGTTTTCGGAGGTTGTCAGAGCCCTGTCTGCCTTTAATAAAGCCAGTCTGATCAACATGAATTAAATTATTGATGACCGACTCTAGCCTTAATGCTAGTAATTTGGATAGAATCTTGAATGAGACATTAAGCATAGAGAGGGGTCTGTAGGAGCTACAAAGTTGTTCATCCTTGTCTGGTTTTAAAAACACATTTATTGTGGCCACCTCCATAGAATAGGGTAACATGCCAGTTACAAGTGATTCCTTGAGCATATTTGTAAGTGGCTCCACCAATATGGGCAGAAAGTTTTTAAAAAATTCTGCAGGGAACCCGTCTGGCCCTGGTGCTTTCCCTATTTGTAGCTTATTTACAGCATGTATAACTTCCTCCTTAGTAATTTCTACATCCAATTGGTGTCTGTTTTCCTCACTTAGTTTAGGGACCGAGCAGTTATCAAAAAATCTCCTACACAGGCGGGGGTCCATGTCACCCTGTGATTTATACAAGTCATGATAGTATTCTTCAAAACATTTATTTATACTAGTGGGATCTGAAATACTTACACCCTCTTTATTTTTAATGTTATGTATGATTCTTGCGTTTTCCTCCTTTTTAATTTGCCAGCTGAGTAATTTACCAGTTTTCTCTCCTTTTTCATAGTAGTGAAATCTGGTTCTTGCCATGTCTGCTTCTGCCTTTTGAGTACACAAATTACAATATTCTATTCTCTTTTGTATCAATAGATGTGTTATTTCAGGGTTTTTAGTCTGTGCATGTTCTTTTTCTAGCTCATGGATGGTTTGTTCCAGTCTAGTGAGTTTACTTTGTTTTTCTTTTCTTTTTTGAGCAGTGTAAGAAATAATCATGCCTCTGATGTATGCTAGCATAGCTTCCCATATTGCGCTATGTGAGGCTGAATCTCTATTGCTTTCCAGAAAAGCTTTGATTTCATTTCTAATGTACTCATTAAAAGACTGATCGCTCAAAAGATGGGGTTTTAACCTCCATCTAAAGGGAGCAAGAGGACTGGAGGTATTTTCAATACTTATCTTAAGAGGACAGTGATCTGATAAAGTTGAAGCTAAATAAATACATTCCACAGTTTTCATGCACAGTGTTCTGGATATAAGAAATAGGTCTATCCTTGAATATGAGTCGTGAACCTTAGAATAAAAGGAATAGTCTCTCTGAGTGGGGTTTTTCGTTCTCCAGACATCCACAAAGGAGAGATTGTTCATCCCTTCTCTCAAAGTTGAGGCAGCAGTAGTTAAAGGCTGTTTGAACTTGGTAGAGCGATCAGTTGAGGGATCTAATACCAAGTTATAGTCTCCACCCACTATACACTGTCCATGTACCTGTGTCAAGTCCTGTAAGAGTTCTCTAAAAAAATGAGGATCATCTGTATTAGGTCCGTATAAGCAGATTAAGGTATAGGGAATTTTATTAATGTCACATTTTATATTAACCATACGACCCTGGTCATCTTTATTTGACGAAAGTATGTTCACATCTAGTCGTTTGTTAAAAAGAATAGCAACCCCTCTTGATCTTGAATTAAAAGAGCTGTAACATATTTTACCAACCCAGTCACGTTTTAGTTTCTCATGTTCAGAGTTAGTTAAATGGGTTTCTTGCAAAAAAGCAATATCACATTTATGACTTTTAAGGTAGTTCATGATCTTTTTCCGCTTTATGGGGTTATTTATGCCCTTAAGGTTGAATGTAATCATAGTTAGTTTATTCATCGATCCGTTTGAAAAGTGAGTTTACTTGCTCGGTCTGGTAACCCCTTTCTTTCACAATCAGACACACAGACATCAAACACACCAAAAAAAAAAGAGAAACAAACAAAATAAACCAATTGAGCCATTAAAATATAAAAAAGGGATGGCGCAGCCTGGCCTGCTTGGCTCAGAAAAGAAAGTGAATCAGTAAGTATCACTGTCTAAACGTCCAATGTATCATGGAGAGAGAGTCAAGGGAAAAAAAAAAAAAAAAAAAAGGGTGAGAAGGGAAAGAACTTCCTTCTCAAATCATTTGCATTTGGGCATTTTAATGTGCATACAGATAGAATATATATTTTAAATTATGAAATAAATCTAAATAACAAACAAAACATAACTGGTAAATGAAATAAAATAAAGGCAAAACAACAATAACGTGTGAACTTCTGTTTTAACATATCATTTTATATTAGGCTATTCCGCCCCCCCACCTTTTTCCCTCCATCATTTTTGTATGAAATAAATCTTACGTCCGAGTTTCTTACTTAATTTACATCACCAGCTGGCGTGTTGATATTAGGAGTTCTCTGATGTTGATTTGCGACATGAGTTTACTGTAAGCAAAACAGCGTATGCTGCAGTCCGGGTGAACAGCCATCTCAACTCAAAAAGCAAAAACAAACAGACACCAGCTTAAAAAAAAAAAAAAAACTGAAGTTTTAACATACTTGCTGGTGATATATTTTAAGGTATGCTGTCACGGAAAAATTCAGAGGTCGCCAATAGTCACAATATCAAATTAAGTTGCATTAGCTGCATTATAAAGAGTCAACAGTCATTAAGAAAAGCTGCAACCTCTTCAGGTGAGCAAAAAAGATTTATCTTACCACCATGGATCACTTTCATCTTGCTCGGGAAGACCATGGAGTATTTGCACCCTCGTTCCTGCAGTTGCTTCTTCAGCGGGTTGTACCGCTTACGTTTCTCCGAGAGCTCGGCGCTGAAGTCTGGGTAGATGTAGACCCGTCTCTCGTTGTGCACCAGGATCTTCTTATCTCGGGAGAGCTTCATTATTTTGAGCTTGTCTTGTAGGTAGAGGAATCTGACCAGAATCGGTCTTGGTCCGGCTCTGGCATTTTCTCTCAGGAAAGCGGGGTTGCGGTGGCAATTCTGAATAACCGGCGGAGTTGGGAAGTTCTCCGCACCGAGCAGCTGGGGGATCAGTCGGTGCATGAACCCGCGGATATCGTCGCCCTCAGCCTTCTCGGGAATGGAGATGAATCGCAGGTTGTATGCGCGGCTCCGGTTCTCGGCCTCCTCCGCTCGTTCCGCCAGGTAGACTTGTTGCTTCTCCAGCTTTTTGACAATGGAGAGCAGTGATTGTATTTCATCCTCATTAGTACTCACTCTCTGCTCCAGGTCGTTTACGTGGTCTCCCAGTGTATTCATTGAGTTTTCTATTTTATTAAGACTCGTGTTGATATTATCAAGCTTCGAGTCCATATGCGCTATCATTTCAAGCTTGATATTCTGCATTCCCTCCCAGATTGTTTGAAGGGAGATGATCTGCTGCTCCATGATGAGATCCGCGTGGATCTGCGCGTGGCTCGTCAGCGTTCTCAGTCACCGAGTGGAGCTCGTTAACCCAGTACTTTGTGAGTTTGTTGTATTAAAGTTGCTTCTTCTTTGTTCTCCCGAGGCACCAGACGTATATTCTTTCAGTTGACGATGTTCAGTTTTAAATATAGCGGACTTTAGACATGTGTGCGCCGGCAAGTTGCAGCTGCGTGTTTCACCTGCTCACACCACCGCGGCCATCTTTTCCATTTCACTGCTTCTAAGACCAAACATATTCTGACCTGATCAAATCACAATCAGTGATTCAACTGGAAACCAAAGAGAAACATCATCCACCATCAATATTTAAACCTCAGAGTTGAAGCTGCTTCAAAGACTCTCCTTCCTGCAGAGAACACAGAGACACTGAGGAACCAGGTAACCAAAACCCAAATCCAGGATAGAGAGGTTGAGTGAATGTGGTGTTGAAGGTGTAGAGGTGGATCAGTTTGTCAGAGGAGACTCTGTAGAAGGACAGAGTTCCAGCAGGACAGTCCACATACACTCCTACTCTGTTAGAGACAGAGGACGAGGAGATGGATGTTCTTATGTTATTGTAACAGACAGAGTAACCACCACCACCGGAGCAGAACAGACTCCAGGACCGATCATTCAATCCAAACCAGCTGTCATTCTTGTCTCCTTTCCTTCTGATTCCTCTGTAACTCACTGATATATCAACACCTCCTATCCATTCAACCTCCCAGTAACAGCGACCAGTCAGAACATTTCTACACAGCAGCTGATAACAGTTAAATCTGTCTGGATGATCAGGATATGGCTGCTCCTCTCTCACATATGTCACCTTCCTGTTGTTGTCAGACAGTTTGAAGTTTCTGTTGACTGAGTTTGTGTCCACTTCAAGTTGACAGAAATCTGATGGAGAGAAAAAGACACAACACAGCTGCAGTTTATCATCTGACACATCTGATGGATTTCTTCTTTCTTTCCTCACTGATCTGTTGTTCATTAATAGAAAGTTTAATCATGATACTTTTAGTCAGGATTCTCTTGTCAGTGATGTTTGAATGAATAAATACCACAACTATCAGCTTTGGATTTAAAGTCAAACTGACACTTTGATGTTTTATCATCATTAGTCAAACTTACACTTCCTCAGACCAGGTTTTAACCTCTGCTCTCCACCATGGTCCATCCTGGAGGAAGAAACACAGTCAGAATGATTTTCTATCCAACATGAGTCCTAACTGCTGTTCAACATGAAGCAGAGTTCATCAGTTTATCAGTGAGACACAGAAACAGACTGAAACTCATCAGTATAGACTGTCTCTGATGTTTCACTGTCTGAAAGATAATGAAATGTAGAAATAAACAGAGCTCAGTCTCCACTGTCAAATATTGATCATGAAACCAAAATGTGAGTCTTTAAATCAATATTCTGTCTATCTTAATGAACCTGTTTATGTTAACAGATAATCTCATGTTTTGCTTTAGTTATTTATCGAGTATGTTTGTGTTTCCATCTCAGCGAACTTGGCACTTGTTTGTGGCTCATTTGTGAGGGTCAGGTATGCCGATGATTGCTTAAGCTATTTTTTTTATAACAGTTTACTCCTGCAAATCCATCTGCATAACGATATAACAAAAAGTATGTGTTATAAAAAAAGGATCAAACTGAAAACCCTTATATTACAGTTATGGTGTCATGTTTCCTCCCTGGTGTAGGAACCTGAGCCCCTCTCAATTCACACTCTCTTTGGAATGTAAATTTATTAAGGTATTTTTCAGTCATAAAGGTGCCAGGTCGGAACACTGGACAGGCCCTAGCTATCGGAACTTCCTGAGGCTCTGGAGGTCACCTAATCCAAAAGGACAGATTTACACTTCTCTGGAATTTCACACACTCTCTCTCTCTTACTAATCTTCCTCTTCCCACTTCAGAAGACATCAAGCTTGATCCAAGGAATAAAAGGGGAATCTTAATGAAAGATTCACTTTTTGGATTCAAATGGATGCAACTAATGAGACTTAACGTGATACTGTTCATGTTTTAAGTCTGTATTGATTAATTCTTCTTTTCAGAGACACACATATGTAAGAGTACCCAACAATGTTTTGTTTTACCCCTCTGAGAGTGACCAAGGGAGCCCAAATTCATATAATTGGTTACAGAAAAGGAGTATCAACATTGCCATCAAGTGGTCATCTTAAAAAGTAGTTTCTTCCCTTTTAATTACCTTTTAAGTTAGTAAGTATATACATATCGGTAACACTTTACTTGACAGTGTCTACATAAGAGTGACATGATACTGTCATAACTATGACATGACACTGTCATAAAAGTGTCATAAACTTTATAAACATGTCAAACTTTTATGACCTCTGTCATTAAGTGTCATTCGGTTTTTGTTATGACAAGTTGACATTGCTTGGGCTGTCTCGATTATGACAATTTGACATTAATCAAAGTGACATTACCAGAAGTTGTCTTGGTCATGACAAGTTGACATTAAATATGTTTGGGACGTCTTTGTAATGACAACTTGACATTAAGCAGGATGACATTACCAGAGGATATATTTGTCATGACAACCTGACATTAAATTTGTTTGGAGTGTCCTTATTAAGATAACTTGGCATTAAACAGGATGACATTACCAGGGGATGTCTTTGTCAAGACAGACATAAACAGAAACCCCACCTCTTTTTGTATTCATGACATGTTGACATAATGATTATTCTAAAAAAAAAAAATGATTCAGGAGGTTAGTTAGAATTACTTAAAAACATGAGCTTTTTCAGCATAAAAATACACAGTTGTTACATGTCCATTGTTTTTTTAGTTGATAACTTATTTTAATTTATTTATTTTTTTAAATTTCTGAACACGTTTCTGAACAGCACTTTATTTATTTTAGGAAAACATCAGAATGGTTTGTGTTCATGCCAGGAACCTGAGACGGTACAACATGTTCTGATTTATTGTAGAAATTACATCCTCGAAAGACAAGCTCTTATCAGAGAATTGCGTGAAGTTGGTTTGAAAGAAGTAACTTTGAAAAATATATTAGAAGTAGGGTCAAGCGGGACGGAAAAACATTGTTTTTTTTCACATTTTTAATAGAAACTGGATTATATAGCCAAATATAGTGCACTAAGGTGCTAGTCCCGTAGATGGCAGCGATGCAACGTTTTGGATGCCAGCTGCCGTAAAACCCCGAAGAAGAAGAAGAAGAAGAAGAAGAAGAAGAAGAAGAAGAAGATTTTGATTTTGATTTTCAAAACACACTTTATTTACATGTTAGATACCTTAAAGTGCTACAGTGGCCAAAAACAGTGCAAGTTTACATAAACAAAAACCTAATAATATATAAAAAACACTTGTCTCTATCGAGTTAAAAAATGTGCAAACTGCATCTCATCATTGACAATAGTACAAAGAATGTCATTGTAGCACCACACATTTTTAAAACTGTCTAAATCATGATTCATTTTGTGAAACATATACTCCAGCCTCAGTCTGCACTTCACATTGCAGCGCCAGACTGAGGCTGCCTCCTGACCCACTGTGTTCTCTATCTTGCTCTTTCTCGACACATAAATGGCCAGCTTCGCTTCACCCACAATGAAATTTAGCAGTTGATATTTTCTCCCATTGGTCTTTCTGTATCTTACACCATAAATAAACAGTGCTTTGCTAAAAACCTCATTAAAATGATTAAAAACATTTGTTAAAAAAGTAAAAAACTCAGTGAGTCTCCCACACTCACTAAAAACATGAAACACTGTTTCACGAAGGGAACAAAAAGGGCACTGGTTTGAGACAGCAGCGTTAACAACAGAGATAAAAGCATTTGTAGCAATGGCGCCATGTAAAATTCTCCACTGGAGGTCGGCCGTGCGTTTTTTGAGGGGGGGTTTATATAAAACCCTCCATTGTGGACCCCCTCCCCCCAGTCTGTCAGTCCATGCAGAGGGCTTCCTGCCACTCAGTCCTCTCCTGTTTAGCACTTTCACGCAGTTCTTATATAAGGCCTTTCTATCTGTAGCCTGCAGGATGAGTGTATCAGGTTTTAGGAGAGGTCCACTTGCCTCTCCGAACTGGGGGGTCACCAAAGTCTCAGGGAAGGGATCCACGTTGTTTGGCCGGGTCCCGTGGCTATAGTCCACCAATAAGGCTCTTTCTCTCCCAGAGAGTCTCTGTCTCCATGCCTCCAGGACCCTCACCACCACTCTGGTAGACTGGAAACCCAGCAAGGAAGCCACAGCCTGGGCGTCGGTCAGCTCAGGCCCTGCAGCGTCCACCACCTGCCTCAGGACCAGGACCTTTTTTTCAGCAAGGCTGCCGTTAATCCAGGCGTGGCTCCACTGGAGACGTCCAGCCTGGCCCCATAGACCAGCGGCTCTTTTAACAACCAGTGCAGAGAGTTGGAGCTTTTCCTAGGACTACATTTAAACAGGATCCATGATTTAAAAGCACCCTGATAAAATGGAGGCAACCCCTTTAACTTTAAAAAATTGAAATCAGTTAAAAACAGTGCAGCATCCAATCCCAGGTTACTCACGCGTCTGAATATACAGCTGGCCACTTCCCTCCACACCAGATCTGCCGGTCCTGTCAAAAATTTCTGTATGAACTGTAATCTAAAAGTGGCAGTTCTGCTGGCCAAGTGGATGAGGCCCTGCCCCCCCTCCTCTCTCGGCAGAAACAGCACCCCCTGTGGCACCCAATGCATCCCATCCCAAAAAAAGTTCACTATTTTCTCCTGGATCTGGGATAAAAGACCTGATGGGGGATCCAAGCAGGCCAGGCGGTGCCACAGCAGTGAGGCTACAACATTATTGAGAACAAGGACTCGACCTCTGAAGGACATCTGAGGGAGCAGCCATTTCCAAGCATTAAGTTTTCCATTTATTTTTCCTATGATGTCTTCCCAGTTCCTTCTAATGATTACATCATTCCCTAGGAAGACACCAAGGTACTTGAGGCCATCTTTCTTCCACACTAAATTTTGTGGAAGACCCGGGAGGTCACTACACCACCCACCGACAGCAAGGGCTTCACTCTTTCTCCAGTTCACCCTTGCTGCAGACAAAGTGTTAAAAGAATCAGTTAAATTAATTAAAATGTCAACATCCTTTTGGTCTTTAATGAGGACGATGACGTCATCAGCGTAAGCCGATAAAACAATGTTCTTGTTAAAACCAGGTAAAATCAGGCCGTCAATGCTTGCACGTATTTTGCAGAGGAGGGGTTCCAGGGAGAGTGCATAGAGCATCCCAGACAGAGCACAGCCCTGCCGGACGCCTCTATGCACCCTGAAAGGAGCACACAAACTGCCATTGAACTTCAGCATGCTCTCAATGTCTCTATACAACACCCGGATCTTGGCAATAAAACCAGCGCTGAACCCAAACTTCTGCATGATCTTCCAGAGGAAGCTGTGTTCAACACGGTCAAATGCCTTTTCCTGGTCTAGCGAAATGAGACCAGTCTTGATGCCCAGTGAGCTGCAGACTTCCAAAACATCTCGAATCAGGTAGACATTGTCTACCATAGACCTGCCAGGCACACAATAGGACTGGTCCCGGTGGATGACCTGCTCCATGGCTTCCCTCAACCTGTTTGCCAAAGCCTTGGACAGGATCTTGTAGTCTGTACACAGGAGGGACACAGGACGCCAGTTTTTAATGTCCTGTAAGTTGCCTTTTTTTGGTAATAGAGCTACAACAGCTCTGCGGCACGACAGCGGAAGAGAACCTGAAGCCAGACTTTCCATGAACACCTCCAGGACATCAGGTCCTATGATGCTCCAAAAGCTTTTATAAAACTCAACAGTCAGGCCATCGACACCAGGAGACCGCCGTCCCTGCATACTCTGCAGAGCGGCGTGCAACTCCTCCATCTGCAATGGCCGTTCCAACTGCGAGTTGATCTCCATAGAGACCTGAGGCAGTTCACCACAGAACCCCTCACACAGCGTGTCGTTCTCCTCATACTCGCTGGTGTAGAGCGACGAGTAAAACTCAACAGCTCGCTGTCGTATCTGGCCAGGCTCACTTAGTTCCTCTCCTGTGTCAGACAACAAAGAATGTATGACCTTCCTCTGTCCATGCTTTTTTTCCAAGGCAAAGAAGAAGCCAGAGGGAGCATCCATCTCTGTGATGTTTTGAACCCGGGACCGGACCAGTGCACCTTGTACTTTGGTATCTAACAGGTTGGCTAAAGCCATTTTTTTGGACTTGAGGATTTCAACATATCCTCGATTTCCTGTGGAACCACTAAGCGTCTCTAAATCCACTATATCGGTCTCCAGGTCTTTAATAGATCGACAGGTGTATTTCGTGACATTGAGAGTATACTGTTGACACAAGAGCCTTATCTCTGTTTTGCCATGATCCCACCACTGCCTAAGGCATGTAAAATCAGCTTTCCTTTGTCTAAAAGAAGTCCAGAAAAAACTTAAAGCCTCTTTAAAACCTTTATCAAATGTTAAAACTGAATTAAAATGCCAGTATGCACTCTTAGGTCGAATATTCTTAACAATGACATGACACAAAACCAAAGAATGATCAGTAAAACCAACTGGCATGATCTTACAGGCTTTAAAAACATTAAAATGATGTTTAAAACAATAAAAGCGGTCAAGTCTGGCTAAAGAAATCCTGTCCTCATGCAGGCGGGACCATGTGTACTGTCTGCAGTCTGTGTGCATCCTTCTCCACACATCCACCAGGCCATGAGAGTGGACCAGCTGCTTCAGAGCGTGTTGGGAGGGTGAATGAGGCTCTGCATGGTTACGATCTAAAAACTCGTACTCGGTGCAGTTAAAATCCCCACCCAAGAATAAAAAGTCCTCCGGGCTGCAGCAGTTCAATCTATTGCTGACCTTTTCTAGAAAGCTCTTCCTCTCTGCACCGTTGGTTGGAGCATAAATGTTGATAAAAACCAGAGTGTGCTGTTCAAACTTTGCCTTGGCTAAAAGACACCTCCCCTTTACTACGTGCTCGACCTCCAGTGAAGAAGGAGTGAAAGCTCTGGAGAACAATAAGCCCACCCCACCACTGAGTGTAGTGTTGTGGCTTAAAGCCACCTGCCCCTCCCACTCCTTAGTCCAGTCTACTTCATTGCTTTCATCACTGTGAACTTCTTGTAAAAACAATACATCAATACATTTCCTTCGTGCTGTGTCAAAAACCAGCGCCCTTTTCTTTGCCTCTCTGGCCCCATTAATGTTTAACGTCCCCACTCTAAAAGAATCCATGATGAGGGAGATGTTAAGAACACAAACAGTTAAAAAGAAAAATAAAACCAGCAGCTTCTTCATCATTAAAACTTAATTAGTTTTCTGACTTTGCCCAACTGTTTCTTCAGTCTAAATATTTCCTGATCAGTTAGCTCAGATGTTGCTCTGTTTTTAATGATGTGTTTTGCAGAGTAATAAAAAGTGAGCTGATCTGGAAAATGCTGCTCCAGATCGAGGCCCTTCACACCTTTAGTTCTCTCTAAAAACAGCTTGAACATTTTTTCAGGATACAAATTTTTTTCTTGACTGTCGGTTAACACCTCACTACAGTCAGACACCGGGCCGCCACTGTCGCTGCTGTCTGCAGCAGTCGACTGAACCTCCAGCCGCCCAGCCTTACTGCCCCCCCGCCCAGCCTTACTGCCCCCCCAGCACCAGACACGTTCTTACGCTTACTGCGCCGCTTTACAGGAACAGGTGCTGCCTCAAACACACTGGTTTCCATGACGACAGCCTCAGCCTGTGCACTGCCCTCACAGATCTCACCTGGCACCCTCCACCTCACCTGTCCCCCCTCCACTCTCACTCCCCTCACCTGTCACATCTCTATTTTCACCCACCTCACCTGTCTCCTCAGCCGCTACCTCGGCATCGTCACCGACACCACTCTCCCTCTCCCTCCTCACCTCAGTACGTTCTCTGTCCTGGTTCTGTTCTTCCTCCACCTGCTGCTCAGTCCCCGCTCCGTCCTGTGCCGTAACACCGGGCTGCCGCTGCGCGGCAGGTACGGGCCTTGCCGGCTGGCCCGGCCCGGGCAGGCATTAATGAGATGTCCCTCTTCGCCACAGCCGAAACATTTAGCAGCAGATGAAGTAACGAACAAAACATAATCAAAATCGTCCACACGTACGATAAAGCGGTAATCGAACTCCTCTGATTTATTATTCAGGATCATAAAGAGTTGTCTGCGGTGAGACACCACGTGCCTCAACAAAGGTGACTTACAGCCCGACAGCATCTTCTTAATCGGTGAGATCACCTTTCCGTGGCGAGACAACTCTTTAATCAGGAATTCATCACTAATAAAAGGGGGCACGTTGGACAAAGTGATCCGCGTCGCCGGCTGCATCAGCGGCAGCACCGGCTCGGTCATGGTGATCCCCGTCTCCACCAGCATGTTAGCCTGCTCCACCTTCTCCAAAAACAAGACCACTGCCTTGTTCATGCGAGCAGCAGACTTTACCGAACTGTGCCCGATAATCTCCCCCACAACCAGTGCCACCTCCTCCACGGTGCACGGAGACCCGGCACCAGTCTTGATGCCGTGTCTCCGCGACAGCCCGGACGTCTGGCGTCAGCGTGGCCTTCCGACCAAACAAAAGCTGAGCGATAAAATAAACGCAAAGCAATATATCACCAACAAAAACTAACGAACACAAAAAAACAACACCTAATAGAAACACAACCTACAATCCATTAAAGGCTAAAGGATAAGAAAAAAAGCAATAGGCTAAGTAAAGAAAAATTGTTCATTCGCTCAGCTCTTCCTCTCACACACCTCCTACAGGAAGAAGGAGAAGAAGAAGAAGAAGCTAGTGGGTGTTGAGCAACAGACGGACTCTTCCTGTGACAGTCTGCAGAAAGTCTGACCTGCCAGGATTGGCCACACCCACTCTCATGAATGTGGGCGTGGTCTAAAACAAACCCAGGTATCCTGAGATCAGCTGTGATCCTGGTTCAGAGTAAATCTGGTTCATTTCTACTTTCAAACTCTACTCAACAACAACTACAACTCCCATCATGCACTTCATTGTCAAACGTCCAGTCACAGAGCTTCACACTGACGCTGAGCTGAGGTCAAAGGTTTGATTCTCTTTTTAGCTCCAAACACCGTGACCTGATGAACCTGATGCTGAGGTCTGGATATTTCCTACAGTCAGTGAACGCTTCATGTACATTTGTGCGTTCATGTAGCTGCAGCTTGTTTCTGATCCAGTTTGGATCAGAAAGCTAATGCGCTAACAAGCTAGCTTTAAAAAAAAAAAACTGTCGTGTTAGCTAGCTTTGTTCAAGCTAGCTACTCGACACACCTGGACTTACCTGGAGCTGGTTCAGAGGTCAGGGAGGTCACAAATCGACGACAGATGAAAGTGACGCGAACGCAGGTTTGATTTTATTTTGAAGGTTTCAGTTTTTTAGGTTTGGTTTTAGGTTTTTTGAGTTTTTAGTTTTGGTTTTTAGTTTCACACACTCACACAGGTTAGTTTGAACCCACGTCTCTTGCGTCCCGATGCAGCGTCGCTCCTCAGTGGGTCATCTTCAGTACTGAGAAACAGAAGGAGCAGGAGGAGACAAAAAAGAGGAGGAGGAGGAAGAAGGGGAGGAGACAATGAGGAGGAGGAGGAGGAACAAAGGGAGGAGACAGTGAGGAGGAACATCTGTTTGTGTTGGTCTTGCTCGTGTCTGTGGCTCAGAGGATAAAGATGCTGCTGCTCTGTTCAGAAGGTTGTTGGTTCGAATCCCATCTGTTCTTTCTCTCTTTTATCAAAGATATAGAAAACTTCATGTTGACCTTTGACCTCCACTGACTCCTTCATCTTTATCTCACCTGATAAAACTCAGTGTGTGTGTGTGTGTGTCAGCGGCGGCCATCTTGTTCTTATCACAGAGTCACAGTGACGCCTCCTTCCTCCTTCGGCAGGAAGTCACTGACTCAGCTGATCACCTCCAGTCAACCATGAAACTGATAAGTCACTGCTCCTCTTTCTCCCAGACAGGGTGCCAGGTAGTCTGCTAACAAAGAGCAACTACCGCGGGCCTGTTCTCCTCACACGGGGCACCATTTATGTTGGGCCTGGGTACTAAGACACTCAGTTTTGGGGTTTGGCTATCATGAATAATTAATAATGATCAGAAATAATTATGTATTATTAAATAATTGCCTGCCTCTGTTGAAGAGATCATTTCACTACTTCTAAGACTAGACTTAGACAGACTTTATTTGTCATTTTGATTTCCATCAAAATAAAATTTCGGTACAATGGCTTATAGTACAGCAGGAACATTGAACAGAAACGGTATGTACAATTTACAATAAATATACATCTAAAAAAACTTAAAATGTACATGCATATTATTGAACTTTTTTAATTGCAGGGTAATGGGAGTGGGTAGAGGGGGGTACTGTTTATAATGTCTTCAGCAGTCTTATAGCATATGGGAGGAAACTGTTTTTGAACCTGACTGTGGCTGTGAAACCTCCTTTCAGAGGCCAGCAGTGAGAACAGTCCATGTTGGGGGTGTGAGGAGGCTGAGATGATGGTTTTGGCCCTTGTCAGACAGTGTCTTTTGGCAATGTCCTGGATGGAAGGAAGTGAAGTCCCAATGATTTTCTCTGCTGTCCTCACCACCCTCTATATGTTCTTCCAGTCAGAGGCACTACAAGCCCCTGACCAGACAGAGATGCAGCTGATCACTATGCTAAGCTATCTATAGTACCTCTGTAGAAGGTGGTGAGAATGGGAGGGGGCAGGTTGACTCGTCTCATCCGTCACAGAAACTCATGCGCTGCTGAGCCCTCTTTACAAGGGATCCAGTATGTTCGGACTAGCTCAGAGAGTCTGTTATCTGCACCCCCAGGAACCTGGTGCTTCTGACGATCTCCACTGCTGAGTTGTTGATGGTGACAGAAGTGTGGCTGGACTGGTTCTTCCTGACGTCTACGATGATCTCTTCAGTTTTTGAGACATTCAGGATCAGGTTGTTGGTCTCACACCAGTCCACCAGATGTTTCACCTCCTGTCTGTAAGCCTGGTCATTATTGTTGCTGACGAGGCCCACTACGATGTGGTTAGAAGTGAACCTAGCAGAGCAGTTGTGGGTCATCAGTGCGAACAGCAGTGGACTCAGGACGCAGCCCTGGGGGGAACCAGTGCTCAGGAAGATGATGGTGGAGACATGTTTTCCCACCTGCACACACTGAGGTCTGTTGGTTACACAGTTACACAGGTGGGTGCTTAATCCAAGGGGGGCCCGTTTGTTTATCAGGTGCTGTGGGATGATGGTGTTGAACGTGGAGCTGAAGTCCAGAAACAGCGTCCGCACATGTGTGTTTCTCCCCTCCAGATGCTCCAGGCTCCGATGGAGTGCAGAGGAGATGGCGTCCTCTGTGGAGCAGTTGGGACGATAAGCAAACTGGTACAGGTCGAATGTTGGGGATAGCCTGGAGGTGATGTGGTCCTTTACCAGCCTGTCAAAGCACTTCATCTTGATGGGGGTGAGTGCGACTGGGCGGTAAGACATATTCTGACATCAAATCACAATCAGTGATTCAACTGTAAACCAAAGAGAAACATCATCCACCATCAATATTTAAACCTCAGAGTTGAAGCTGCTTCAAAGACTCTCCTTCCTGCAGAGAACACAGAGACACTGAGGAACCAGGTAACCAAAACCCAAATCCAGGATAGAGAGGTTGAGTGAATGTGGTGTTGAAGGTGTAGAGGTGGATCAGTTTGTCAGAGGAGACTCTGTAGAAGGACAGAGTTCCAGCAGGACAGTCCACATACACTCCTACTCTGTTAGAGACAGAGGACGAGGAGATGGATGTTCTTATGTTATTGTAACAGACAGAGTAACCACCACCACCGGAGCAGAACAGACTCCAGGACCGATCATTCAATCCAAACCAGCTGTCATTCATGTCTCCTTTCCTTCGGATTCCTCTGTAACTCACTGATATATCAACACCTCCTATCCATTCAACCTCCCAGTAACAGCGACCAGTCAGAACATTTCTACACAGCAGCTGATAACAGTTAAATCTGTCTGGATGATCAGGATATGGCTGCTCCTCTCTCACATATGTCACCTTCCTGTTGTTGTCAGACAGTTTGAGGTTTCTGTTGACTGAGTTTGTGTCCACTTCAAGTTGACAGAAATCTGATGGAGAGAAAAAGACACAACACAGCTGCAGTTTATCATCTGACACATCTGATGGATTTCTTCTTTCTTTCCTCACTGATCTGTTGTTCATTAATAGAAAGTTTAATGATGATACTTTTAGTCAGAATTCTCTTGTCAGTGATGTTTGAATGAATAAATACCACAACTATCAGCTTTGGATTTAAACACAAACTGACACTTTGATGTTTTATCATCATTAGTCAAACTTACACTTCCTGACATCAGGTTTTAACCTCTGCTCTCCACCATGGTCCATCCTGGAGGAAGAAACACAGTCAGAATGATTTTCTATCCAACATGAGTCCTAACTGCTGTTCAACATGAAGCAGAGTTCATCAGTTTATCAGTGAGACACAGAAACAGACTGAAACTCATCAGTATAGACTGTCTCTGATGTTTCACTGTCTGAAAGATAATGAAATGTAGAAATAAACAGAGCTCAGTCTCCACTGTCAAATATTGATCATGAAACCAAAATGTGATTCTTTGTATTAATATTCTGTCTAAAACAGACACCTTCTTGTCACTAACTGTTAAAGGCCTGCTAAATGTATGTCAGTGGTGTCTTACACAAGTCAATATAGTTTACTTGTACATTCATTTGACTGTGTCAGAAATAAGCCTGGAACTAAACAAGAACAAACGCTGTCACACTGAGAACAGAATATGATGACTGTGGTGTTCAGCCTTTTTCCTTAAATAAATGATGAGCTGTTGAACAGTGCTAAGTTATATTCAGTATGTTATATAACATTATTTGACATGTCTGTTTGTCTGTGTATAGTTTTCCTCCAGCTGATCCAGACAGGCTGCAGTGACGTCCAACATGAGATGAAGAGCTGGACTAACAGGACTTCAGGTCAGTGCAGAGAACAATTTGAAAGTCTTCAATTCATCACTGATTCCTTGTTACAGCTCAGATGTGTTCACTTTAATATTGATGTTTTTTCTAAATGTAAGATTAGATTTTTAGATTTTTATTTTATTATTGTGTCATGCATTAGCATGCCCAGCCCACAAGGGCTTACAAGACACCATTATAAAAAACACAGACAGACCAAAAACCAGAGATAGATGCCAAACAATACTAACATTAACGATATAAACTATCCTGACGTTTCATCATTACTCCAAAATATTTCCGGGTTTTGAGCAAACAGTTCACTTATTACAGGTACTCTTAGTTCATCTTAGAAGGGACAGTATAAAAGAAAATGTGATTCATTCTCCACTTCTCGTAAATCACAAAGTTCACAGAGTCTCTGTTCCTCTGGGATATTTTTAAATCTGCCGACCTCAAGTGCCAGGGGAAGAATTCCCATTCTTAATTGGGCAATCGGAGATCTCTGATGCCTTGGTAAATTTGTTTTAACATATAATTCTGTTTCATAATTATGCTTGATTTGAACATATGTCCGTAATTTCGGTTTTAACATTATATCATTTAACAAATTCTCATTGAGATCAGCAAGTAACTTTTTTCTAATTTTGTTTATGCTGCATGACAAGTTATATCTATATATGTATTGAAGATCGGCTTCTTCAAAGACAGTATAAATCTCTGTGGCCCATGGAGAATTCTGGGCTTTACTCCAAAGGAAAACTTTCTTATTAATCCTATCATCTGGCATATTAATAAAACGATTCCACAGTCTAATCATATCACACTTTCTCCTTATTGTACCAGGAATCCAGCCCATGTCACCCTGAGCAGCCAAAGAGGGAACATATTTATGAACACCAAGAAAACAGCGTATAGCTCTGTTTTGTACAGCATCTGAAATCTTTCTTTCTTTGAATCCCCATACCCCAGCAGCATAATTCACAATGGGAGAAACACATGCATCATACAGTAAGATTTGACGGTTGAAGCTTGAAGGTTTGAATAGCAGAAACAATGTAATGTTAAATGTTAAATGTAAAGCTGAAATACATATATGGATGTTCTGTTTCACAAATTTGTATTTTTCTTAATTTCCTGTTAACTGAGCCTTTATAAATGGTTTATAAGGCATAAATAGTCCCCACTTTACATTAAGTTTGCTACAATCAATAAATAGTTAGGGAACTGCCTTAATTAACCATGAATTACAGTAAGATAACATGTTTACAAACCATCTGTTAACACACTTAGTAACTATTAATACATGTGTCAATAATAAGATGCATACATGTACATTTAAATAGGTTATTATTCCTTTACTTACACTTTGTAAATTGTCTTATGGACCACTGAAAACTCCTTAATAACTAGTTTGTAAATATATTGATTCTAAATTCATAAATGACAAACTAATAATTTCTGAAGAATGAGAATACAATTATTAAACACATTATACAGATGCTTATAAATTATGAATGAAGCATTTACAGCTGCATTCATAAACTGCTTACCAATGATCTATTAATGTAGGACTAATGCTTTATAAATGATAAATATAGTGTTTACTGATGCTTCATAGTCATATTGTTATAAAGTGTTACCGAAAAAACGTGTGAGCTCCTGTTGTCTGTCCATACCTGAGAGTGTCCAGTCTCCAGAGTGGATCCTCCAGTCCAGCAGACAGCAGCTTCACTCCCTTGTCTCCTGGATGGTTGTAGCTCAGGTCCAGCTCTCTCAGATGGGAGGGGTTGGAGCTCAGAGCTGAGGCCAGAGAAGAACAGCCTTCCTCTGTGATCACACAACCTGACAGACTGGAGATAGAAAAATATCAGAAACTCAAGAAGAAGAAGGAAAATCCTCCAGATGTTGAACTTCTGCACCAACATGAACCTAAATCAGGATTTAACTGATCAACAAGCAGCTGTATCCTGACCTGAGAGTTTCCAGTTTACAGTGAGGACTCTCCAGTCCAGCAGACAGCAGCTTCACTCCTGAATCCTGCAGGTTGTTGTTACTCAGGTCCAGCTCTCTCAGACTGGAGGACTGGGAGCTGAGAACTGAGGACAGAGCTTCACAGCTTCTCTCTGAGAGGTTACAACTGCTCAGCCTGAAGAAGAATCAACATCAAATGTTTTATTTGTCATTTACTAAATGAATCATGTTTCAAATAGTTCCTAAATCCACCTACAGAGCTTTGTTGGAGGCTTTGACCACTGGCAGCAGCCTCAGAAGAGCCTCCTCTGAAGCAGAGTATTTCTTCAGGTCAAACACGTCCAGATCTTCTCCTGATGACAGTAAGATGAAGACCAGAGCTGACCACTGAGCAGGAGACAGTTCATCTGTGGAGAGACTTCCTGATCTCAGGGACTGTTGGATCTCCTCCACTAGAGAACCATCATTCAGTTCATTCAGACAGTGGAACAGATTGATGCTTCTCTCTGCAGACAGATTCTCACTGATCTTCTTCTTGATGTACTGGACTGTTTCCTGATTGGTCTGTGAGCTACTTCCTGTCTGTGTCAGCAGGCCTCGTAGGAGAGTCTGATTGGTCTGCAGTGAAAGACCCAGGAGGAAGCGGAGGAACAAGTCCAGGTGTCCATTTGGACTCTGTAAGGCCTTGTCCACAGCACTCTGATGGAGACGTGTTAGTTTAGGTTTGTCTCTAAAGACTTTAGACATCAGAGATGTAGTTTGTTGATCTTCCATCAGGTTGACATCAGAGTTGATGAAGGTCAGATGGACATGAAGAGCAGCCAGAAACTCCTGAACGCTCAGATGGACGAAGCAGAACACCTTGTCCTGGTACAGTCCTCTCTCCTCTTTAAAGATCTGTGTGAACACTCCTGAGTACACTGAGGCTGCTCTGATATCGATGCCACACTCTGTCAGGTCTGATTCATAGAAGATCAGGTTTCCTTTCAGCAGCTGATCAAAAGCCAGTTTTCCCAGAGACTCAATCATCTTCCTGCTCTCTGGACTCCAGTGTGGGTCTGTCTCAGCTCCTCCATCATACTTGACCTTCTTGACTTTGGTCTGAACCACCAGGAAGTGGATGTACATCTCAGTCAGGGTCTTGGGCAGCTCTCCTCCCTCTCTGGTTTCCAACACATCCTCCAGAACTGTAGCAGTGATCCAGCAGAAGACTGGGATGTGACACATGATGTGGAGGCTTCGTGATGTCTTGATGTGGGAGATGATCCTGCTGGCCTGCTCCTCATCTCTGAATCTCTTCCTGAAGTACTCCTCCTTCTGGGGGTCAGTGAACCCTCTGACCTCTGTCACCATGTCAACACACTCAGGAGGGATCTGATTGGCTGCTGCAGGTCGTGTGGTTATCCAGAGGCGAGCAGAGGGAAGCAGTTTCCCCCTGATGAGGTTTGTCAGCAGCACATCCACTGAGGTGGACTCTGTAACATCAGTCAGGATCTCAGTCTTGTGGAAGTCCAGAGGAAGTCGACACTCATCCAGACCGTCAAAGATGAACACAACCTGGAACTCTTCAAACCTGCAGATTCCCGCTTCTTTGGTTTCAGGAAAGAAGTGATGAACAAGTTCCACCAAGCTGAACTTTCTCTCTTTCAACACATTCAGCTCTCTGAAAGTCAATGGAAATATGAAGAGGATGTCCTGGTTGGCTTTGTCTTCAGCCCAGTCCAGAGTGAACTTCTGTGTTAAGACTGTTTTCCCAATGCCAGCCACTCCCTTTGTCATCACTCTTCTGATTGGTCCATGTCTTCCAGGTGAGGCTTTAAAGAGCTCTTCTTGTCTGATGCTTGTTTCTGGTCTGTCTAGTTTCCTGGATGCTGTTTCAATCTGTCTGACCTCATGTTCATCATTGACCTCTGCAGTCCCTCCCTCTGTGATGTAGAGCTCTGTGTAGATCTCATTCAGAAGGCTTGAGTTTCCTGCTTTAGCAATCCCCTCAAACACACACTGGAACTTCTCCTTCAGAGTAGATTTAACTTTACGTCCACACTCTGGAGCACGAGTTCCTGAATGAAGAAGAAATGTAATGAATCAGTGAACTCATTCATTTTAATAACATTCACATGTGACTGTTTTCAGTCCAGAAGAATTCATAGATGTGATTCAGATGTTTTCATCATATTAACATCAGAGTCTAGAAATAGAAACTTCTCCCATGTTTCCTCCATTTCCTCTTTCCATCAAGTTAAAGCTGTTAAATCCTCTTACTGCTCTGCAGACAGTCAGCCAGCTCCTCCTGCTTCATTCTCCTCAGGAAGTTCACTGTGATCTTCACAAATAAATCTCTGCTGCTCCTCCTCTGCTCTTCATCCTCACCCTCCAACACCTCCTCATCCTCCCTCTGACTCTCTAAGCATTCTGGGTAATCTGGGCTCAGAACCTTCTGGATCTTCTTCAGCTCGTTCTTCATAAAACTGATGATGTTCTCCTCCAGCAGCTGGAACAGAATAATAATCCAACTTAAATGATCAGAACACAATCATGTTGATGTGAAAGGCTGCTTGTTGACAGCATTCAACATGAAGACTTCTCCAAGCAGAATGCTAGTTTGTGCTTGTTGAGGTTAGCAGTAGTAGCTGTGATTGAACATTTACTCACCATGAATATGGAGTCCAGGTCTTTGTGATGATGATCACTGGAAACCACTGAGATCTGCTGCTGAAGTCTGTGGAGAAACATCTTTGATTCAAACTAACTTCTTTAACAAACACACTTTGGTGATGATCATCATTTTATTGATGCCACACACACAAGATGAGAACAACAAACACTGCTCTGATTACTGAATGTGGTGTTTTAACAGAGGAAACTAAATGACAGATAAACTCTGGACTAAAACATGACAGTCTAATGAACACAACTGAATAATGATTAATAGATCTGTGTTCATTCTGACCCTGGATCAGCAGACTGCTGTTCATCTTTGAAGTCGGGAGGTAGACTCTTAGACCAGTCACTCTTCATGGACACAGATGTGATTCCAGAGGGATCTGGTCTTTGCTGATGGATCCTGTTAAAATATAAAGCAGATTAATACACATTCTGAATTAATCCGTTCTGGATTTTGTAATTGGAATCTTCAAACTTTAAAGTCCTATCTCTGTCAGAGACATTTTTTTGTTCTTTTCTTACCCTGGGTCATCTGACTTCTGTCCATGTTTGAAGTCAACAGGTTGACTCTTAGACTGGTCTCTCTCCATGGACACAGCTGGATACAGGAGAGTCTTATTTCTGCTGTTAGATCTTCCTACAAACACAAGACATAACATTTTAACAGTGACATGTTCCTTCTAATCAGTTCAGAGTGAAACACTAATCACATGGAGTCTGATGTAGAATCTAATACAAAGAATGAATTCTGGATCAGCTGAGACATTTCCAGAATTCTCTGGTAGGATTCTCACCTGTTGAATCACTTCAGGTCGACTTTCAGACACTTTCCACCTTCATGTGTTGAGAAGAAGCTGCTCATTCTCTCTCATCAGTCCTGGATTTGATCTGAGGACGTCGTCACTTCCTCATAACTTCAGAGTCTGTAAACACATCAGAGTGACGTTAAAACCAGTTTCCTCGTTCCTCTCTCTTACCTGACTGACATGATCCATATGAGATGATGTAGTTCTACATCTGTCCACTAGATGGTAATAACTATATAAACATTAACTAAACTAGAAGCAGATTCACCTGAGGTTCAAAGTAGTTCCTGACAGTCTGACTGTTAACAGGCTGGTTCACCAGCCTTATCAACACATCTGTTAATCTGAATTGACCTGCCAGTTTTTAGTTTTCATTTTATTTATTGAGCTGTGTCAACTTTTAAAAACAGAACTTAAAGCAGATCTACTGATATCTGTCCTCTAGATGAGTGGGTTGGGTTTAAATGAACAGAAACTAATAGTCAGGAGAGCAGCGTTAGAGAGGAAACCAGTCTGATCTCATTTGATTAAAGTCATTTACAAACACCACATGTTGGAAGTTTGTCTGCATCGTTTTTAAATGACATTAAATGTTTAAACCAGGTTAACTTGATCAACTTGAAATGGTTTCTAACCTGAGGCCACGTTTCCTCCGTGTTTCAGTTAAAGTTGAAGAAAGATGATGATGATCCAGTTAATCATTTACAGATGTTGGACTCTCACCTGCTGAACTCACCTCAGGTTGATTTACTGACTCTTTCTACCTTCATGTGTGGAGGAAAGAAGCTGCTTCTCTTCTGTTCACACGTAGTTTAAGCCTCTGGAGTTGACGTCCAAATCACACGACCAGTTTAATACAATGTAGTAGCAAGACACAGTCTCAGAGTCTCCGTTTCAGCTTGTGTAGAAAGTTCAAACTAACTTTCTACCTTCGTGTGTAGAGGAAAGAAGCTGCTTGTCTTCTGCTTACAGGTAGTTTTAATGGGCGGGGCTTTAAACTCACCTGGACTTTGTACAGGAGAGGAAATGAGGTGTGTCCAAAGTCTCTTCAGAATAAAATCGACAATAAAACAAGAAGAACACAGTGTTGAAGGTTGTAACTCGCTCTGGAGAGAGTTTACTGAAATCATTACATTTGACTTTTCATTTCAATCTAATCTAATATTTATACTTTAAATTAAAAAGATTCACCTTTTCTTTCTCTATATATTTTGTAAATTATAATTAATCCCAAACGTTTAATGAAAAGAAGAAATGCAAGCAGCTGTAAATCTGAAAAACTTCTCTGACAGGAAATACAACTTTTATTTTTTTTATCTTATTTTTTCCCATCAGAAAAAAACAAATGTTTCTCTGTCTTCATGCTGTGATGCAGGTTTTCCAGCAGGTGGCGCTGTTGTAGAGGAATCAGATCATTCAGCAGAGAGCTTCAGAAATCCCTCCATCAACATTTAGTCATTCTGTTTTAAAGGTTGAACTGGCTTCATTAAATTGAAGGATTCAGGAGATTATTTCTAATTCTTCTCTTCATGTTTCCCTCCAGTAAATTCATTCAGTCATTAAACAGTCTGACTTTATTTTTACAAGTCACTAAACTTTAACTGGATTACCATCAGTGATCCTGTTTGAAATGAAGCTTCTATTAAATGAGGAACTTCTTTTCCACATGTGCAGGGAAATCCTCAGTCAGTCTTCTGCTGCTGAGCCTCTGAAAGATGCACAGTGTTCAGTCTGCTCTGCTTTAGTAGGATGACCACAAAGTATTTGTCTTTAGATGATGTTCTTGTGCTGATGCTGGGGACTTCTTTAATAGTTTCTAAATTCTGCCTCATCTGGATTGAGACTTCTAGGAGTTTTCTTCTCCAGGTGCTGAGTCCAGAACAAGTAGGAAGGACGCTACAGGAGTGTGGGAGCAAGGCCAAGCAGACTAAAAAACTATTTCTATCCACAGGCCATCAGACTACTGAATCACTAGTATTAAAAGACACGTCCTGCTATCACCAGTGAGAGGAATTCATTGTAATAATCAGTGAAATAGTCCCATCAGTTCTCTCTGTCAAACATATTGGTCAGTGCTTGTTCTTTGGGATCCTGCTGATCTCTGAAAGAAAAACACAGAATAAACTTCATCTACAGCGTCTCCTAAATAATGTCAAATGATTATATGATCAGAGTTGAGTCTCACCACAGCAAACAGCGTTAAAGGTTAGCCAACGTATGGGACCTTCCAGTGAGTCCAGCCAGAACTCTGCAGGTACCAGGCTCAGGTCCAACAAGGGTCTGGATCTGCTGATCAACGCTGTCCCTCCAAGACAGAGTAGGTGTGCTTCAGAAGCAGGCAGATGTGGAAGGAGACCTCTTGTAGGTCTGGTACTGCTGTGTTTGACACAAATGAAAACTTGACTCCTTGATCTTACTTAGTGGTAGAATGTATTTCTGACATAAACGTATGTGATTACAAAACTAGAAAAAACTGGATGAATAAAAATGAAAATACAGAAACAGTAGAGGGTTCTTGAACCATTTAAATAGCCAGTTGATGCGTTTTCAATTTCTGTGGTAGAAAGTACCACCAAACCCAGGTATCCAGAGATCAGCTGTGATCCTGGTTCAGAGTAAATCTGGTTCATTTCTACTTTCAAACTCTACTCAACAACAACTACAACTCCCATCATGCACTTCACTGTCAAACGTCCAGTCACAGAGCTTCACACTGACGCTGAGCCGAGGTCAAAGGTTTGATTCTCTTTTTAGCTCCAAACACCGTGACCTGATGAACCTGATGCTGAGGTCTGGATATTTTCTACAGTCAGTGAACGCTTCATGTACATTTGTGCGTTCATGTAACTGCAGCTTGTTTCTGATCTAGTTTGGATCAGAAAGCTAGTGCGCTAACAAGCTAGCTTTAAAAAAAATAAAATAAATCTGCCGTGTTAGCTAGCTTTGTTCAAGCTAGCTACTCGACACACCTGGACTTACCTGGAGCTGGTTCAGAGGTCAGGAAGGTCACAAATCGACGACAGATGAAAGTGACGCGAACGCAAGCGACGAACGAAGGTTTGATTTTATTTTGAAGGTTTTAGTTTTTTAGGTTTGGTTTTAGGTTTTTTGAGTTTTGAGTTTTGGTTTTTAGTTTCACACACTCACACAGGTTAGTTTGTGACATACCTCCAGAGATTTGAACCCACGTCTCCTGCGTCCCGATGCAGCGTTGCTCCTCAGT
This sequence comes from Planiliza haematocheilus, assembly GCA_005024645.1. Classification (NCBI taxonomy): domain Eukaryota; kingdom Metazoa; phylum Chordata; class Actinopteri; order Mugiliformes; family Mugilidae; genus Planiliza; species Planiliza haematocheilus. Next base: position 874,852 of record SRSE01000625.1, on the reverse strand, counting down.
GGACCATCTTCAGTACTGAGAGACAGAAGGAGCAGGAGGAGACAAAAAGGAGGAGGAGGAAGAACAAGGGGAGGAGACAATGCGGAGGAGGAGACAATGAGGAGGAGGAGACAATGAGGAGGAGGAGACAATGAGGAGGAACATCTGTTTGTGTTGGTCTTGCTCGTGTCTGTGGCTCAGAGGATAAAGATGATGCTGCTCTGTTCAGAAGGTTGTTGGTTCAAATTCCTTCTGCTCTTTCTCTCTTTTGTCACAATATTGAAAACTTCATGTTGACCTTTGACCTCCACTGACTCCTTCATCTTTATCTGACCTTATAAAACTCAGTGTGTGTGTGTCAGCGGCGGCCATCTTGTTCTTATCACAGAGTCACAGTGACGCCTCCTTCCTCCTTCAGCAGGAAGTCACTGACTCAGCTGATCACCTCCAGTCAACCATGACACTGATAAGTCACTCCTCCTCTTTCTCCTGTTCATCATCATCCTCACCCTCATCTTCATCCTCCTCCTCATCACCCTCCTCTTCATCCTCCTCCTCCTCCTGCTCCTCCTCCTCCTCTCTTTGCATGGTCTTTAACTTTCTGCAGCAGATCAGAATCATCAGATGAGTCAGCGTGACGGAGCATGATTCATCACTGTGGGATTTGTCATCAGCTGCTTCTTCTTCTTCTACAGAAGATGTTGTTGTTGTTGTTAATGTTTTTTATGTTGATATTGTTAATGTTGATGACAGAGAATGTTTTTTGTGACCCTGTTTGTTTTTTATTTTCTAAAATTCTTCCTCAATGTTTCTTGTCTTGTTTAACTTCCTGTGTTTTCCCTCTGATTTATTTGACACCAACCAGGAACTAACTCATCCAGCTACAACACTGCTGAGCTAAAAGGCACTGCTGGGATTTGAACTCAGGATCTCCTGTTTACTAGACAGGCACTTTAACCAACTAAGCCACAGCACCTGTGAGTCTGGGTCATCTGAGACCAGGGTCTGAGGTCTGGTCTGTGATCCAGATGATGTGTTCAGTGACAGGTTCTGGTTTCTTCTCAGCTCTGCTCTGGAACCTTCAGGGTCTGGATTCTGTGAAATGTCTTGAGACCATCTGAATGTAATAAAATAAATATGACAAAAATCCATCAGGATCCATCAGGACGTCTAGATTCAGCCACCGACTCTGCATGTGAAGCTGCTTTTCTCTGACAGTAACCCTTCCAGTTAGTCTCAGGTCATCCTCGCTGCTGGAGACGGCGTCTTGTTGGTCAGCATGGATCTAGGCTACCTGACAAGGAAGCACGGCATCATTCCTTTGTTGGGTGGAGAAGTGCAGCCTGGAAGTGGGGAAGCTGGTCGGATATGACAGCGTGAAGTCCGCTGCTAGGATGAACAGTGCTGTGGTGATGTTTGTAGACACTGTGGATAAAGCCAACACGGTAGTGGAGAACGGGATCGTCATAAAGGATGCGTTCGTTTCTGTCTTGCCGCTGGCATCACCAGCGAGAAAAGTTACTTTGTCAAATGAACTTCCACGTCACGGAAAAATAGTTTCTAAAATGATAAAGGTTCACTAGCTTTACTGGCTGTAAATCTCCTCTATTGAAACATGTGGTCTCACAGGAGACAGATCTTTATGATCCTCAATAAGAAGGAAGATTAAATGTAGCCTTCAGATTGAGAGGATTTTAATTATGTTGTTTTTGTGTCATCGGATAATATGAAGTGTTTTAACTGTGGCAAAGAGGGACACGTGATTAGAGCATGCCCAGGAGAAGCTTTTACACAGGGACAAAATGGAGACACGGGTACAACAGAGAAGGACAATATGGAAGGAGACGAGATATGAAAAGAACAGCAGGGCAGCCAGGTGAGTGAGGAAGGACAGGTATTGACAGGTGTAAGCCAAGAGGACAGTTAAGGGACAGAAAATGATTAAACAAAAAGATATCAGAGAAGATGACATGAGTGGTGGACATGATGGAGATGAAGAGGACATGATGGAGATGAAGAGGACACGATGTAGATGAAGAGGACATGATAGAGTTGAAGGGGACATGAAGGAGATGAAGAGGACATGAAGGAGAAGAAGAGGACATGATGGAGATGAAGAGGACATGATGGAGATGAAGAGGACATGATAGAGTTGAAGGGGACATGAAGGAGATGAAAAGGACATGATAGAGTTGAAGGGGACATGAAGGAGATGAAAAGGACATGAAGGAGATGAAGAGGACATGATGGAGATGTTAGTGTTTATCATTTATTATTTTTTTTACATTGTTTTTATTGTTTTATATTGTCTCTTGTGTTTGATGTCTTATATTTTTAGGTTGTATTTTATGTATAGCACTTTGTGTCAGCCACAGCTGTTTTAAAGGGCTTTATAAATAAAGTTGAGTTGAGTTGAGAGATGAAGAGGATATGATAGAGATGAAGAGGACGTGATGAGATGAAGAGGACGTGATGAGATGAAGAGGACATAATGGAGATGAAGAGGACATGATGGATATGAAGAGGACATGAAGGAGATGAAGAGGACATTGTTGGGACATGAACCTGATGGTGAGCTATGTTCAGCTAAGCTAAGTTAACCACATGTTTTGTCTTGGAAACAAAGGGAAGCCCTGGAAACCCTAAGTCCCACAATCCTCCAAGTCTGAAAACTGACTCAGCAGTTCACTGGCTGACAGTGGCATGTGACCTCTGAGGTCATCAGGTCATATAAAATGCGCTGTTTGGCCTTTGTTCTCGCTCAAAGAGCAACTACGGCGGGCCTGTTCTCCTCACACGGGGCACCATTTATGTTGGCCCTGGCTACAAAGGCACTCAATATTGGCTATCATGAATAATTAATAATTATCAGAAATAATTATTTATTATTAAATAATTGGATCTGAATTACCAGATCACCTCGGGGCACCATCATTCCAGGAGGGAAAAAGATTCACTCTTCACATTAAACAGACAACTGGTATGTTTAAAAGACATTTATTACAAGAATGAAAGTAAACATACAATCTAACTTCAGAGTACTTTATACAGGTGTGTTTGTGTGGGTGTCAAAATGACCGCTCATTGTGGGTGTCAAGATGGCTGCTGATTGTGGGTACCTGGTAGTCTGCTAACAAAAAGGACATGATGGAGATGAAGAGGACATGATGGAGATGAAGAGGACAAGAAGGAGATGAAGAGGACATGAAGGTTCCTCAGCTAAAAAGACAAACCAGAAGCAGCAGTGGAAGCTCTCAGGCTAAAAAAGGAGCAGTGGACATAGAGGTGACCACAGAGGACAGTGAGATGTACAGTGATAGTAACTGTTTTTACAAAGGTTTTACAAAGCTTTTTACATGAAAGGTCTTAAAACCAAAGAATATTTGTCAGATAAAGAGCTGCTCTGTAACTCATTCAGACTGAACCTGAATAGTAAAGGTAGAGGAGGACTGACTGACCAAGAAATATTCAGAATGAAAAAAATAGAAACTCAGACAGGAACTAACCTCTGATGTCAACAATGATGAGCATGAGTAGAGTTTCTTTTAACATCAGTAGATTAGAATGTTTCTGTCTAGTTTTATTATTTTCACTATGAGCCACTTTAAACTGAGCACTTTAAATATAAATGGAGCAAGAGACTCAGAGAAAATATTTCTGCTGTATGAGCTGATGAAAGCTAAAGGCTCAGATGTGATGTTTCTTCAGGAAACTCACAGTGACATTGAGTCTGACTGGAAGAGAGAATGGGAGGACGTAGTGCTGACACTTAAGACCTCCACCAGTGAGGGGGTGTCCATCCTGTTCTCTAAGGGTCTATCATGCATGTCTATGGAGGTGGAGCAGGTGGTGCAGGGCAGACTACTGGTGGTCAGAAGAAAGGTAGACCTTTTAAATGTATTTTTTCTAAATGTCTATGCTCCTACTTCAGTTTTGTTTTTAAAAGTTTTAAGTTCAGTTTTAGATAAAATCAATGTTGTAGATGTTCTATGCATGGGAGGAGATTTTAACTGCACAGAGAATCATTCACTAGACAGAAACCATCTAGAACCACATACTGTGTCACAGGTTGTTATAAAACATACATTGAAAACACATGAAATGGTGGATGTGTGGAGAAGAAAGAACGGAGACAGAAGACAGTACACATGGGCCCACACTAGATATAATATCATTTCTCTAGCTAGACTGGATCGGTTTTATTGTTTTAAACATCATTTTAAAGGTTTTAAAGACTGCAGAATGATCCCTGTTAGTTTTCACTTTTTATTAGTAGTAATGTTTTATTTTCTAATTTAAAGTCTAGAGTGTTTACTGGCATCAACACACTGCTCTGTTGGATGATTTCCATTTTAAAGATGTTTTTAGATTCTTTTGGAGATGTTTGAAAAACAGAAAGTCTAATTTTAAATCTTTGAGGCAGTGGTGAGATTGTGGAAAGGTGGAGATAAAGCAGCTCTGTCAACAGTACACTTTCAATGTCACATGGGACATCACAAGATCTATGAAGGACCTAAAGACTGAAACTGTGGAATTACAAAGTTTAGTAGATTCCACTGGAAATCGAGGTCATGTTGAAGATATAGTCTGAAAATATAGCTCTTAGAGACCTACTGGGCTCTAAGGCCCAATGAGCACTGGTTCACTCACGGTTCCAGAGCAACACAATGATGGACACACCAACCAAATATTAGTTTGAATTGGAAAAGAAAAACGGACAGAGACGCTTCATCCATGCTCTGGGTTCTCCCTCAGGACAGGAGCTGAAGGACTGAACAACATTAGGAAACGGGTCTCCTCAGACCTCCACCACACCACCACCAGCAATCAGAGGAGCAGGATGTGAGGAGGTGCAGGGGCCAGGGGAGTCCTTTAAGACCTGGTAGCGCTTGGACTGGACTCTCCAACCAGAGACACCAGAGAATGGCTACTGAGGGATGCTGGGGGACACTGGGGGACACTGGGGGAAACTTAGGGACACTGGGGGACACTGTACTCTGGACAAGTCAAACTAAAAGCTGAATGTAGGTGGACATATGAGACACTGAGGACACTGAGGACACAGAGACACTGAGACACAACATCCCATAAAATCACAAATGGTCACAACTACCAACAGTTCCACTCCTTAAACTCTGAGCTGATGTGTTGTTACCTGTCAGGTTGTCATAGTGACCATAGACTGTCACCTGAATAGAACAACATGTCCTCAGCTCTGGACTGACCCATGAACTCTGACCTATAGTAACAGGAGATGACATGGTGTGAGCCCGTCTCATCATCAGTAGTTCAGAACCACAAATGAAGGTCTATTTGTTTGCTCTTTGTGTTTTTTTTTCATGCTTTCATCAAACATGATAACAGCTTCTCACTAACGCTGCCCGATAGCTCCTTCTTGATGAATGAAGCCATGCCATATTTGGTGATGCTGTTTGATTTTCACCACAGGTGAATGACTCTGCAAGCTGAGAATCAGGGAACATGGCATGCAAAGACGTGACTTATGTCCTCGTTAGATTGAAATGAATTGTGCCTCACCACAGTATGGAGAACCTTTTGGGTCTCTGGTGGTGAAATGAAGCGTCTGAACTGAGGTCGTGCCCCGGCTATGGCTCGCTGCTGCTGTGTTTTGCTGGTACTTTCATCCTTTCATATGAGACACGAAATTTAAGACATTTGGAGACATTTTAAGGACCCTAAGAACCCTTGTAGTAGAGGCAGTGCTAAAGTAACACAGTGCTATTATTACCTGAGTTTCTGGTATTTATTCAGGCAGAGGAAGCCAGCCTTTGAGGCACAAACAGAATTTCTCCTCACCTGATAAATTATTTATATTATGATTTACAAGAGTCACCCACTCCATGTTACATTAAACATCAGTGATTATGGAGAAATACATTAATACAGTTACACAAGATAAAATCATCAAGGCTAATTAGATAGCAAGTGATCATCAAAGTCAGTCCAGTTTTTCAGGTGTTCAGTGGTTAGGAGATCATTTCACTACTCCCCCCCACCATCCTTTCCTTTATTGTTATATTAATTTTCAATAATACACATTAAACAATTCACAGGCATACCATCTGTTCCAAAACAAACACAATGGAAAAACTACACATCCTGTAGGAAACACCAGAAATAACATACAATAGACAAACAGGCAAACAAGACAAACAAAACGGACAAATAAAAAAAAACTAAAAAAAAAAAAACTACAACATCATTAGACCCAACAACTGCTCAGAGAGAGCTCCTTACACTTAAAGACTACCCCCTACCCCGTTGTGACCCTCCTCTGCTTCAAAAAATAATAAAAAAAAAATAAAAACCATACATGTCTATCTACATTAGCTTCTTGGCTAACTCAGAGCCTCATTCCTGAGCCCTTCCACTAGATCTTCTTACTCTGGCCACTGACAGCTCCATAGCCAGTGTTCAACATCTGGATTCACTGTGATATCGTCAAACTATGTGGTGGCTTCCATTTTACTGTTACCATCCTTTTTGCCACCATGGATGCCGACAGCCACACTTGCCTCTGGGCTGGACTTAGTTGTAAATCTGAGTCGTCCCCTAGAAATATCTTTTGTGGTCTACAGTTAATTTCTAGCTGGAAGAGTTCAGAGAGAGACCCTGTCACTTCTCTCCAGAAGGAATATACAGCTGGACATTCCCACATGACTTGTAGGAATGTCCCTGTTTGATTTAGATTGCATAGAGTACAATTAGGAGTAGTGACTAGTTTCACCTTATAGCGCCTCTTGGCTGTTAAATATGTTCTCAAAATGATATTTATGTTTGATAATTTATTATTTAAATTTTGAGAGGTTCATCTCGTGTTCCTCCGAACAGTGGCCCAATTTATTGGCAGTTCTGGGCAGTCAATATTCCACACAGTTGTTACTGTTAGCGGTGGTTGAGGGACATTGCAAGATGAGGTATAAGGTGTTGATCCTTCTCAAGCTTTGAGTTTGAAGCTGAGCGTAGCTGTGTGAAAGGTCTTCAAGGATATGTTGTATGTTTCTCTTGAAAACTTCTAATGACATCATTCATGATGTCTCCCAAAGTGTGTATCCCTGCTCTTCGCCACTCCTGTGAGAAGTGTTTATCTCCAGATTTCAGTGAATCATTATAGAATAAAAGTGTATTAGTGTGCCATTTTGATTTACAATAAACATACTTTCTGTTTTCCTTAAAAAATTAAATTGCACTAGTTATGATTTGTTCATAATTTTGTTTACATCTTTTCATTTAGAGGTTTGTTAATAAAATATCCTGTAATTGCACCGGAGCCACCAAGGTCCTTTCAATATTAATCCAGGCATTTGACTTGTTATCATCAAACCAGTTTGCCACAGGGCAGAGCGCCATTGCATGAAAATATAGTTTGAAGTTAGGTACTGACAAGCCACCCAATCCAATTTATTTTGTAACTCGGTACCTGACTGTATCGCTTAAATGTAGTGAGAATATGTTGTAGTGAGTGCTTAAAATCTGACTTATGTGGTGTTGGGTAGGCCCTATGTGTATTGGTTTGATATTTGATGATAATCTCATTGATTGTGGTTCCAGTGACAGAATAAAAAGCATTGCTGATACTGGATCCCCCTTGTCCTACTTATCTCACTATTTCTAAGACCAAACATATTCTGACCTGATCAAATCACAATCAGTGATTCAACTGGAAACCAAAGAGAAACATCATCCACCATCAACATTTAAAGCTCAGAGTTGAAGCTGCTGTCACTTCAAAGACTCTCCTTCTTACAGAGAACACAGAGACACTGAGGAACCATGTGACAAGAAGAAAAATCCAGGACAGAGAGGTTGAGTGAATGTGGTGTTGAAGGTGTAGAGGTGGATCAGTTTGTCAGAGGAGACTCTGTAGAAGGACAGAGTTCCAGCAGGACAGTCCACATACACTGATACTCTGTTAGAGACAGAGGACGAGGAGATGGATGTTTCTCTGTTATTGTGACATAGAAAGTAATCACAATCATCAGAGCAGATCAGACTCCAGGACTGATCATTCTCTCCAAACCAGCTGTCCTTCATGTCTCCTTTCCTTCTGATTCCTCTGTAACTCACTGATATATTAACATCTCCTCTCCACTCAACCTCCCAGTAACAGCGACCAGTCAGAATATTTCTACACAGCAGCTGAGACCAGAAGTCAAATCTGTCTGGATGATCAGGATATGGCTGCTCCTCCTCCACATATGTTACTTTCCTGTTGTTGTCAGACAGTTTGAGGTTTCTGTTGACTGAGTTTGTGTCCACTTCAAGTTGACAGAAATCTGATGGAGAGAAAAAGACACAACACAGCTGCAGTTTATCATCTGACACATCTGATGGATTTCTTCTTTCTTTCCTCACTGATCTGTTGTTCATTAATAGAAAGTTTAATGATGATACTTTCAGTCAGGATTCTCTTGTCAGTGATGTTTGAATGAATAAATACCACAACTATCAGCTTTGGATTTAAAGACAAACTGACACTTTGATGTTTTATCATCATTAGTCAAACTTACACTTCCTGACATCAGGTTTTAACCTCTGCTCTCCACCATGGTCCATCCTGGAGGAAGAAACACAGTCAGAAACACAGTCAATTCAGTATGTTATATCATTATCTGACATGTCTATTTGTCTGTGTATAGTTTTCCTCCAGCTGATCCAGACAGGCTGCAGTGACGTCCAACATGAGATGAAGAGCTGGACTAACAGGACTTCTGGTCAGTGCAGAGAACAATTTGAAAGTCTTCACTTCATCACTGATTCCTTGTTACAGCCCAGATGTGTTCACTTTAATACTGATGTTTTTATAAATGTAACATTTGACTTTAAAGTGTTAAACTATTCCTTGCATAGCAGTAACATTGTAATGTTAAATGTTAAATGTAAAGTTAAGATAAATATATAGATGTTCTGTATCACTGAGTATTTGTCTTCATTTTCTGTTAACTGAGCCTTTATAAATGCTTTATAAGGCATAAATAGTCCTCATTTTACATTAAGTTTACTAACAATCAACAAATGTATAAGAACTGCCTTAAACCTTGTGTACCATTGGGGGATGAAAACAGCCACTTGGAGTAATTTTTTGTTCTTAACTCTTATACCTGATATGGACAATAGTGTCCTTTTCAGTTTTTTATTTTTTTGATTACTCAGGTTATGCTTGCTGCTATGATATTTGGTCAAGGTGTATTTTTGAACAAATTTTGATATTTCAAAAACAAATCTCATAATACTCTATTTTTACACTGTGTAACCTAGGGTCACCTATAGTTATGTTGTTACCACTAAGGGACAAAATTGTCTTCTTTAAAATGCCATAAAAATGGCATATGTTAACATTTTTTTCTGCTTTTTTTGCATAAATATTTTCATCTACTACAGCCCTAATCATAAATACCAAATGTTTGATTATTTTCAATATTTTAACCCTTCATATGCCAGTGTTTGTGATGGCATCACAAATTTAGCATAAAAAAACACACAAAAATTGAAATATTTTCAATAATCTAAATGCAAAGTTGAGTTTTCTTGGGGGGATTATTAGAGCCTTGGATATGTCAATGAACAGTAGCAAGATTGATTTGGATGGATTTTTAGTTTTTTGTAGTGTCAGATTTACAAAAATAGTTACGTTGTTGCCACTAAGGACAAAAGTGTACTCTTTTAAAATGTCATATGTTAATATTTTTTTCTGCTTTTTTTTGCTTGTGCGTGTGTATGTTCAAGATTCAAAAAGTTTATTTGCATGTGCTCAGTGTTGAAACATGTTTCCCTGTACAATGAAATTCTTCTTTTGCCGTCAACCCAAATGCCTACAAATACAAAAAAAACCTTAATTAGAATATAAAAAGATACATATAATACAAAAATATAAGATAACTAGTGCAAATATGAAGGTAGGAGGGAGCAGGGAATCACCAGGCGCATCGGAGCAGTATCTGCAGTGATGTGGATACTTGACTGGTCGGTTGTGGTGAAGAGAGAGCTAAGCCGAAAGGCAAAGTTCTCAGTTTCCCAGTCCATCTACATTCCAACCCTCACCTATGGTCATGAACTTTGGGTAATGACCAAAAGAATAAGATCCTAAATACAAGCAGCCGAAATGAGTTTCCTTCGCAGGGTGGCCGGGCTCAACCTTAGAGATAGGGTACGGAGCTCGGACATGCACGAGGAGCTCAGAGTAGAACCGATGCTCCTCCACGTCAAGAGGAGTCAGTTGAGGTGGCTAGGGCATCTGGTAAGGATGCCTCCTGGACGCCTCCCGGGAGAGGTGTTTTGGGCGTGTCCCACCGGAAGGAGACCTCAGGTCAGACCCAGGACACGATGAAGGGATTACACCTCTCGTCTGGCCTGGGAACACCTGGGGGTTTCTCCGGAGGAGCTGGCTGAAGTGGCTGGGGAGAGGGCTCTCTGGGCTTCCCTGCTGAAGCTGCTGCCCCCGCAACCCGGATAAGCGCGAGAAGACAAAGTGCAAATATCGATATACGTACTGAAAAAATGTAAACAAAAGCTGGAAAGTGAACATGGCATGATTTTAGTCTGTGATTGTAGACTTGTGTCAGCTCTTGAGGACTCTGATGCCAGTGGGGAAGAAGAACAATCTCGAGGTCCTATATTTCACACTCCTGTACCTCCTTCTTGAGGGTAGGAGTGGGAACAGTCTGTGTTGGGAGCAGGTAGGTTCCTTAGTTGTGGAGGCCGCTCTCCTGTGGACTCTATGCTTGTAGATATAGGCATTTTAAAAGAAGACACTTTTGTCCCTTAGTGGTAACAACGTAACTATTTTTGTAAATCTGACACTACAAAAAAACTAAAACTCCATCCAAATCAATCTTGCTACTGTTCATTGACATATTCAAGGTTCTAATAATCCCCCCAAGAAAACTCAACTTTGCATTCAGATTATTTAAAATATTTAATTTTTTTGTGTTTTTTTTATAATAAATTTGTGATGCCATCACAAACATTAGCATAAAGGGTTAAAAAACATCAAACATCAAACATTTGGTATTTATGATTAGGACTGAAGTAGATGAAAAGATTTATGTAAAAAAAAAAAGCAGAAAAAAATATTAACATATGCCATTTTTATGGCATTTTAAACGAGAACACTTTTGTCCCTTAGTGGTAACAAGTGGTAACTATTTTAAAATCAGGTATGAGGGTTAATTTGATTATAACTTTCACTCTGTTGCAGCAACTGAACTGATTTTTGCTGAGGAACCTTAATTTTACATCAACTTTGAAAATATGATCTCAAAATTTTCAATAGGCCAATAATACAGTGTGGACAAATTTACTATCCTTTCATACGGTCAGTGGCCGAAAACATCCACTTACATTGACTGCTGTAAAAATATATCAGATACATTTTTTTCAACTTTTTTGCATAAATCTGTTAATCAACTCCAGCCCTGATCAAAACTACTTAATATTAAAAAATAAATCAAAATTTGAACTCTTTAAATGCCATTTAAAAAAATAAAGTCACTGATATGGGGAAAAATACACACAAAATGACCTATATTCAATATAAAAAATGATGGAATACAAGAGATTTTTTACCTGTTGTCACAGTCAGATCAGTAACAGAATTGACTCTGAAGCATATTTAGAATCAGAATTTTCAATAAAACTTCCTTTCATACCGTTAGTGGCTGTTTTTGCCCCATTGATTCCCATTATAACCTCATTATTTGAATGCACAGACATGACACTATATAACAATGCATTTTACAATCTTGGTGATTCCCCCAGTTCAGATGGACTCAAATTTAGCAATTTTACTGTTGATCACTAAATCGCACCATTTATCCATTACATAGGCCTGTTGTATAAAAAGCTTTGATATTGCCTTTTGATCTTGAGAAGAGTAGCCTTGACACTCAACAGAGAGTCTACATAGAGTAAACACAAACAAAGTAAGTCTATGTAAGGTTCTGGTGGTCATTTGCTCGTGAGATGAGCAAGAGGAAACATGAAGAGGTACTTTAGCGCCAGAGAAACTCTCTGAGAGAAATTATCACGGAGACTGCATCCCCATGCCAGTGAGCTGCAGAATCCATCAGGAATGTTATCCTGCTTAGCACGAGGCACCGGAAAGCCAGCAGTGACACAAGGCCCAAAGAAGAAGCCAGAGATCATCGTCACCTACAACCGTTGCAAAGGTGGTGTCGACAATCTGGACAAAGTAGGTACCAGAACATATTTACCACATGTATCCTATTCCTATAATTTTTTACTGAATTTGTGTGCTTGTAAGAGATGCATTTAGGAGATGCATTTTGTGTTTTGATAATGTTTGCATGATTATTATCAACATCATGTGCAGCTTTAGAAAGCAAAAAATACCACAGGTGTTATTTTTTAACATGGTGGATGTCTGAGCATATAATGCTTTTGTTATTTTCATTGCTGTGGATCTCTCCTGGAACCAGGGAAAGCACTTCAGGACGAGGCTTTCCTTGGAAGAGCTTGGAAATTATTTTGCATCTCCATCAATTCTAAGGAGAGTGCCTTCCTCGTGCATCAGTTATTGCTGCACTGGTGAGAGAGATGCGGGTTGCTGCAACTGCCCCATCAGAGCCAGAGCAAGAGCCAACAGCAGCCACCAGTAGCTCAGGAGGGACGAGGGGAACCTGCACGTTGTGCAAACGACTAGAAGGAGAACAGTCGGCACTTGCATTTGTTGTGGAGAACACACATGCAAGTACACCGGGTGACATGATGCAAGTCTCACTTAAAGAATGAAGACACACAATCCCACACACAAACACATGTTCAGTGTCAGTACACACACCCCAAACACCCCATTTGGTGGTCAACAGTACAATTGCTAAATTTGAGTACTTCTGAACTGGGGGAATCAACAAGATTGTAAAATGCATTGTAATTTAGTGTCATGTCTGTGCATTCAAATAATGTGGTTATAATGAGAGTCAATGGGGCAAAAACAGTCACTAACAGTATGAAAGGAAGTTTTATTGAAAATTTGATTCTCCACAAAAACTAAATATGCTTCAAAGTCAATGATGTTACTAACCTTTGACATATCCAAGTTTTTCCTAACAGGTAAAAAAATCTCCCATCTCCAATCATTTTTTATATTGAAAATATGTAATTTTGTGTTTTTCCCTAGCCAAAATCAGTGACTTTATTTTTTGAAATGGCATTTAAAGGGTTAAAATCCTGATGTTCTTATTAATGTTTTGCAGTTTTGAATAGGGCTGAGGTTGATTAATAGATCTATACAAAAGAAGTTGAAAAAAAATATTTATCTGATGTATTTTTACAGCAGTTAAAAGTTAGTGGCTGTGAACCGTATGAAAGGGTAGTGTTTTTTTAACGGTACACAAGGGTTAATTAACCATGAATTACAGTAAGATTACATGTTTACAAACCATCTAGTGATACACTCGGTAACTATGAACACATGTGTCAATAATAAGATGCATGAATATACATTTAAATAGTTTGTGGCATAGTCTGACATTATTATCATTAAGTGTTACTGACAAACCTACACTGTGTGAGCTCCTGTTGTCTGTCCATACCTGAGAGTGTCCAGTCTCCAGAGTGGATCCTCCAGTCCAGCAGACAGCAGCTCCACTCCCTTGTCTCCTGGATGGTTGTAGCTCAGGTCCAGCTCTCTCAGATGGGAGGGGTTGGAGCTCAGAGCTGAGGCCAGAGAAGAACAGCCTTCCTTTGTGATCAGACAACCTGACAGACTGGAGATAGAAAAATATCAGAAACTCAAGAAGAAGAAGGAAAATCCTCCAGATGTTGAACTTCTGCACCAACATGAACCTAAATCAGGATTTAACTGATCAACAAGCAGCTGTATCCTGACCTGAGAGTTTCCAGTTTACAGTGAGGACTCTCCAGTCCAGCAGACAGCAGCTTCACTCCTGAATCCTGCAGGTTGTTGTCACTCAGGTCCAGCTCTCTCAGACTGGAGGACTGGGAGCTGAGAACTGAGGACAGAGCTTCACAGCTTCTCTCTGAGAGGTTACAACTGCTCAGCCTGAAGAAGAATCAACATCAAATGTTTTATTTGTCATTTACTAAATGAATGATGCTTCAAATAGTTCCTAAATCCACCTACAGAGCTTTGTTGGAGGCTTTGACCACTGGCAGCAGCCTCAGAAGAGCCTCCTCTGAAGCAGAGTATTTCTTCAGGTCAAACACGTCCAGATCTTCTCCTGATGACAGTAAGATGAAGACCAGAGCTGACCACTGAGCAGGAGACAGTTTATCTGTGGAGAGACTTCCTGATCTCAGGGACTGTTGGATCTCCTCCACTAGAGAACCATCATTCAGTTCATTCAGACAGTGGAACAGATTGATGCTTCTCTCTGCAGACGGATTCTTACTGAATTTGATCTTAATGTGACTAATTGTTTCCTGATTGGTCTGTGAGCTACTTCCTGTCTGTGTCAGCAGGCCTCGTAGGAGAGTCTGATTGGTCTGCAGTGAAAGACCCAGGAGGAAGCGGAGGAACAAGTCCAGGTGTCCATTTGGACTCTGTAAGGCCTTGTCCACAGCACTCTGATGGAGACGTGATAGTTTAGATTGGGGTATAAAACGTTTAGCCTTCAGAGATGTAGTTTGTTGATCTTCCATCAGGTTGACATCAGAGTTGATGAAGGTCAGATGGACACGAAGAGCAGCCAGAAACTCCTGAACGCTCAGATGGACGAAGCAGAACACCTTGTCCTGGTACAGTCCTCTCTCCTCTTTAAAGATCTGTGTGAACACTCCTGAGTACACTGAGGCTGCTCTGATATCGATGCCACACTCTGTCAGGTCTGATTCATAGAAGATCAGGTTTCCTTTCAGCAGCTGATCAAAAGCCAGTTTTCCCAGAGACTCAATCATCTTCCTGCTCTCTGGACTCCAGTGTGGATCTGTCTCAGCTCCTCCATCATACTTGACCTTCTTGACTTTGGCCTGAACCACCAGGAAGTGGATGTACATCTCAGTCAGGGTCTTGGGCAGCTCTCCTCCCTCTCTGGTTTCCAACACATCCTCCAGAACTGTAGCAGTGATCCAGCAGAAGACTGGGATGTGACACATGATGTGGAGGCTTCGTGATGTCTTGATGTGGGAGATGATCCTGCTGGCCTCCTTCTCATCTCTGAATCTCTTCCTGAAGTACTCCTCCTTCTGGGGGTCAGTGAACCCTCTGACCTCTGTCATCATGTCAACACACTCAGGAGGGATCTGATTGGCTGCTGCAGGTCGTGTGGTTATCCAGAGGCGAGCAGAGGGAAGCAGTTTCCCCCTGATGAGGTTTGTCAGCAGCACATCCACTGAGGTGGACTCTGTAACATCAGTCAGGATCTCAGTCTTGTGGAAGTCCAGAGGAAGTCGACACTCATCCAGACCGTCAAAGATGAACACAACCTGGAACTCTTCAAAGCTGCAGATTCCTGCTTCTTTGGTTTCAGGAAAGAAGTGATGAACAAGTTCCACCAAGCTGAACTTTCTCTCTTTCAACACATTCAGCTCTCTGAAAGTCAATGGAAATATGAAGAGGATGTCCTGGTTGGCTTTGTCTTCAGCCCAGTCCAGAGTGAACTTCTGTGTTAAGACTGTTTTCCCAATGCCAGCCACTCCCTTTGTCATCACTCTTCTGATTGGTCCATTTCTTCCAGGTGAGGCTTTAAAGAGCTCTTCTTGTCTGATGCTTGTTTCTGGTCTGTCTGGTTTCCTGGATGCTGTTTCAATCTGTCTGACCTCATGTTCATCATTGACCTCTGCAGTCCCTCCCTCTGTGATGTAGAGCTCTGTGTAGATCTCATTCAGAAGGCTTGAGTTTCCTGCTTTAGCAATCCCCTCAAACACACACTGGAACCTCTTCTTCAGAGTAGATTTAACTTTACGTCCACACTCTGCAGCAAGAGTTCCTGAATGAAGAAGAAATGTAATGAATCAGTGAACTCATTCATTTTAATAACATTCACATGTGACTGTTTTCAGTCCAGAAGAATTCATAGATGTGATTCAGATGTTTTCATCATATTAACATCAGAGTCTAGAAATAGAAACTTCTCCCATGTTTCCTCCATTTCCTCTTTCCATCAAGTTAAAGCTGTTAAATCCTCTTACTGCTCTGCAGACAGTCAGCCAGCTCCTCCTGCTTCATTCTCCTCAGGAAGTTCACTGTGATCTTCACAAAGAAATCTCTGCTGCTCCTCCTCTGCTCTTCATCCTCACCCTCCAACACCTCCTCATCCTCCCTCTGACTCTCTAAGCATTCTGGGTAATCTGGACTCAGAACCTTCTGGATCTTCTTCAGCTCGTTCTTCATAAAACTGATGATGTTCTCCTCCAGCAGCTGGAACAGAATAATAATCCAACTTGATCAGAACACAATCATGTTGATGTGAAAGGCTGCTTGTTGACAGCATTCAACATGAAGACTTCTCCAAGCAGAATGCTAGTTTGTGCTTGTTGAGGTTAGCAGTAGTAGCTGTGATTGAACATTTACTCACCATGAATATGGAGTCCAGGTCTTTGTGATGATGATCACTGGAAACCACTGAGATCTGCTGCTGAAGTCTGTGGAGAAACATCTTTGATTCAAACTAACTTCTTTAACAAACACACTTTGGTGATGATCATCATTTTACTGATGCCACACACACAAGATGAGAACAACAAACACTGCTCTGATTACTGAATGTGGTGTTTTAACAGAGGAAACTAAATGACAGATAAACTCTGGACTAAAACATGACAGTCTAATGAACAGAACTGAATAATGATTAATAGATCTGTGTTCATTCTGACCCTGGATCAGCAGACTGATGTTCATCTTTGAAGTCAACAGGTTTACCCATAGACCGGTCACTCTTCATGGACACAGATGTGATTCCAGAGGGATCTGGTCTTTGCTGATGGATCCTGTTAAAATATAAAGCAGATTAATACACATTCTGAGTTATGGTGTAATTGAAGTCCTCAAAGCTTAAATAGAATGTCCTGTGTTTGTTAGAGAAATGTATTTGTTCTTTTCTTACCCTGGATCAACTGACTTCTGTCCATGTTTGAAGTCAACAGGTTGACTCATAGACTGGTCTCTCTCCATGGACACAGCTGGATACAGGAGAGTCTTATTTCTGCTGTTAGATCTTCCTACAAACACAAGACATAACATTTTAACAGTGACATGTTCCTTCTAATCAGTTCAGAGTGAAACAGTAATCACATGGAGATAATGTTCTGTGTTTTTTCTCTATATATTCAGGACATATAGAAGAACTGAAAATCCATTTCATCTTAAAATACGTGGTATAGATATAAAATACTAGGGATGAGCGAGTACAGCATTATCTGTATCTGTATCTGTACTCGGAGTGGGCGGGGCCTAACCCGGAAGTGGGTGGGATTTAACCCGGAAGTGGGTCTGGTTGTCTTGAAATGAGGGAGGTTTTAATTGGTATGTTATTTTAAGCATGCAATTGATATGGGCTGATCAGAAATAGTTATTTATTGCTGATTAGAAAACTGTTTACAGGACAGCATCAGCATTGAGCTTCAGAGATCAATGGTTTTGATCACGATAGCAAACGAACTATTTACAGAACAAGTTTTGCAACAATGAATACAACACATGCGGTTGCAATTATCAAGTAAAATGTAATGAACAAGAGTTTTCATACTCAACAATAACTTTCTTCTTTTAACTTTAATTTTTTATGATCAGTGTGATTTTTTTATATATATATGTATATATATATATATATATATACATATATATAGGCCTATATATTTTTTTTTTTTTTCCCCACATCAGGTGTGTGTGCGTGTGTGTAGCTTGATTTCCAATATTTATACCACTACTAGCTTTGTTTTTTCACGAAATACAGCAAGAAAGTGTTAGAGCCAGGCAGCCAGATGACGGTTAAAAAAAGAAAAAGAAAAAAAAAATCTCCGACAGGCAGAGACGCAACGCGAGTCGGCACCACGTCTGAACGAAGTACCAGAACTCTACTAGTTCATAAGTAAGTACCATTGTACCAACCTAAGTAATATAACCTGAAGCTGAAGAAAGAAACCCTAAACATTAACGGAAAACGTCCCGCGAACCCGAGTGACTGAGGGAGAGACAGAGAGCTGTTCTGTGTGTGAGTGATCAGAGCGGACACAACAACATATCTGCGAGTGTGTAGGGGAGGGGCTGTAGTCTATCACAGAACGCAGACACAGTCAGCTACCCAATGAGGATTTTTATTCAATCCGAGCACAGATATTGACTCGTATTACTCGTATAATACTCGTACTCGGCAAAAGTGCTTTATCCGTACCGGATACTCGTTTCAGCCGAGTATCCGGCTCAACTCTATAAAATACACACTCAGCTGAACCAAACTCAACCAAACTGAATATCAGACATTTCCAGATTTCTGTGGTAGGATTCTCACCTGTTGAACTCACGTCAGTTTGACTTTCAGACACTTGAAAATGTCAGAATCTGCTCATTTTCTATCATCATTCCTGCATTTGAGGACATCGTAACACCCTCATGTCTAACAATCACATGATGCATTGAAATATTCACAGAACACTGAATGGTAAAACAAGAAGGTCAGACTGACAGTATCCAAACAAAGAGTCATACTGTGTATGATGTCATGTAGACGCAGATCAATACAAACTTAACATAATAATAATAATAATAATAATACATTTTATTTTTATGACACCTTTAAGGTAGCCAAGGTCACCTAACAAAGAATAAATACATATTAAAACAACAAACAGGACAGGGACAGTAGTCTATGCAAGAAGCAGGGTCCAGTTATAGAGATTAAGACAGTTTGAACACATGAGTTTTGAGTTGTGATTTGAATAGTGAGATGGAGTCTGACTGTCGTATGTGAAGGGGGAGGGAGCTCCAGAGTCCACTTGCTGAGCAACTGAAGGCGCGTGCAGCCATGGTGCTGAGGTACAAGAAAAGAATTTACATGGAAAAACTTATCAATGAGTCAAAAACCACAATTTAGAAATAGAGCCTGAGAATAACAGCCTGAGACCTGATCAGTCTCCACACATCCCAGGGAGCTGGTGGATCCTGAAGGGCTTGGAAGAAATTACCACCTGGGCTCGCATGAGCTTCAAGCCGACAAAGTCGAGATCAGTGGTGTTGAAGAAATGGAAGGTTACTAACAAGTTCCGCTTCACACTTGGAACTACCAAGATCCCGTCCATTATAGAGAAGCCTGTGAAGAGAACTGGGAAAAGTATCTGACTGCAACCTGAAGGACACAGCAGCCATTTGTGCGACCAACCTTGAGCTGGAAGCCTGGTTAGCTGCAGTGGATAAGTCCAAGTTCTAGTCCTGGATCTACAAACACAGCATCCTCCCACGAATTCTCTGGCCCCTTGTGATCTACAAGGTTCCAGTCTCTACCATTGAGGGCTTTGAGAGGAGAGTCAGCAGCAACATCGCACTGTACGGCCACAACAACAAGCTGAAGTTCCCTATCAGCAGTCTGAACGAAGAGTTCAACGTGAGCCGTACTAGGGAGGTGCTGCAATATAGAGAGTCGGAGGACCCAAAGGTCTCCCAGGCTGGGATTGAGGTGAGGACAGGGCGGAAGTAGAGTGCAGTAGAAGCGGTGGAAGAGGTGCGGGCAACAATTGAAGAAGAGCGGGCTAGTAGGATGGTTGAAATGCGGCAACTGGGAGCCTGGACGATGGGAGCAGACAGCGGGCCGCATGGGCGGAGTTGTGAAAAGCTAAGCCCCATCTTTTACGATTCTTGATCCAGGCTGTCTACGATGTACTACCAAGCCCATCCAACCTGTTCCGCTGGGGAATGATGGAGTCACCAGCCTGCAGCCTGTGCCTACAAAGGGGGACCCTGGAACACATCCTCAGCTGCTGTCCATACCCTTTCATTCGGGCTGGGGAGAAGCCTCCACCAGCTACCAGGCCCACCTCCTCTGGCCTGCTAGCAACAGCTCAAGACTGGGAGCTGAAAGTTAACCTAGGGAAGCAACTGAAATTCCCAGAAAATGTCGCCACTACAACACTGCGGCCAGACATGCTGCTCATCTCAGAAGCCTTCAAGCAGATCATTCTCCTGGAACTCCCTGTCCCTTGGGAGGACCGCACTGAGGAGGCCAATGAGAGGAAGAGAGCAAGATATGCTGAGCTAGTGGAGGAGTGCAGGAGCAATGGGTGGCAAGCTAGGTGTGAGCCCATCGAGGGGGGATGCAGGGGGTTTGCAGGCCAGTCCCTATATCGGGCCTACAACATGCTGGGCCACACAGGGGCCAGTAAGCGAAGGGCCATCAAATAAGTCACTGAGGAGGCAGAAGTTGCCTCAAGGTGCCGGTGGATGAAGGGAGGATAGCCATGAGTGAGATAGTGTTACCTGGACACAAGCTGGGGCCTGATCAGTCCTGGCTGGGTCACCTGGGAGAGAGTGTATGATGTTTGAAAGACCCAAAACACTCCATGACCCCAGGTAACATCACTGAGGATGTGTCCAGGTTGTACCAATTAGATGTAGTTAAAGAATGTTAACTCAAATTATCAATTTTAATCATTTGATCAATGATCAGACAGGCGCTAAAATATGGTCAATTCATGAGTTTTTAATCACAGGGCTAACACAGAGAGACAGACAACCATTCACACTCACACCTACAACCACTTTGGAACCACATGGATTCAAACCCAGAACCTTCTTTTTGTGAGGCATCAGTGCTAACCACCACACCACTGTGCCCTGCCCTATAGAAAAACTAACACTAGTAGATACATCAGTAGGATATTAACTACCTAAAATGACTGAAAACATTTTGGAAAAAAAAAAAAAAAAAAAAGTGACGTGAACTTGTGTTTTTGTTCAGAACACTCATTTCTAGAAATCTGGAGAAGAACCAGGTTTATTTAGTGCTGATGTTACGGGTCCCAGGGTAAGTGACTACAATGTAACAAATAGGTTATTTTTTTTGTCTTTCTTTGGTTCGATGCCGTCTGGAAAACACAGTAACAGAGTCAGAAACTGAAGACATGAACCACCAGTTTCTCTTCCTGATTTCCGTCTGAAGGAAGAGGGAGGGGTCGCTCACCTGAAGCCCTGCGGTGCAACAACACCTGACCATTAGTTCCGCTTTTTATTTTCCTCCTAACTTAGTGCTTGTCCATGCAGTTTTAATGCAAAATGTATCACTTTGTACTTTACTCTAGCCTGATGTAGCACAGTGCTTGGTACCGCAAGAATAAATAAAATACGATCTTTAAAATGACAAGAATGTGTAATTAATTGCTTGAAACATGGATAAACAATAAATAGCCATACCTTTTCTTCTTCTGTCTTTTTTGTTTTCAGTGTGCCACACTGAACACCATGATCCATGGACCAGAGAGACCTGGACCAGTTGTGACCACAGAGTCTACTTCCTGGTTTATTGTTTTAGTTTCCAGCAGATGGAGATGGATGCTAACAACAGTCCTGCTTTAAATAGTAAATGTCCCACAGATAAGTCACAGATGCACCCAGTCTTCAACTCCCTTGTTATGACTAGCTGATTTCTAACAAAGCTGTCTCTCTGTAACTGTGTCTAGGTCAGGACCTACTGTATAAAAGTGAACGTAACCTTACTATCAGACGATTCTGTACTTGCTATAGTGCATGTGTCCACTCCTTGCTGCAAGTGAAACTTTAGAGTGAGACTCCAGTGATTCTTGTAATTCTTGATAAAAGAATTTCCCTAACTGTTATAATCTCAAAATATGTTTCATCCAAAGGTTTTGTAAAACATCTCAGATCTGTTACAATCAAAATATTTTCAGAAACAAATTGAAAATCCAACATTTTATAAAATCATGATATGCTGCTTACAATCAGGACATTTTATCCAAGCGTCTTTTGTATATAATGTATTGTTTTGGATTGGACCTCAAATTAAATGAAAGTATTAGTGCAACCAAACAGTCATACTTTCAGCTTTGTTATATAGTGAAGTGTTTAGTTGATTTTGTGATAATAGAGAGAAGCAATCAAACAAACATGTCTTCAAACATTCAGTGTTGGTATGATGGTTGTGTTGACAGTTGGTTTATTTTCTCTAAGCTGTCACTCTAGTTCTGGCACTCCCTGCATAGTTTCTAGGTTACAGGTTATAATTACTTCATCTTTTATCCACCAGTAAAACACATGAGTGACTGTTCTTTAACTCAGAGGTTCTTAATGAGCTATATGCAAATGTCAAGCAGATATTAAAAAACAGTCATGATAAAACATCTTTCACTGTGCAGTAAAAAGGTGAAGTGAACTGAATATAACCATAGTGTTTATAAATGTTTCTTTATCTTTAGATCATTTTATGCGTTTTCTTGGTTTGATTAAAATTCAAAGATTTCTACTGTCAATTCTCTAGATATTCATGACATACAGACAAACTGAAAAGATGTTTCGCTCTCACCTTAAAAGAAGCAGGATAGATATAACATAAACACTCTGTAAAAATATATGACTGAGGGGACAGAGCAGCAATTATAACTCTATCACATCCTCATAACTCTGTCAACACATCAGAGTTTCATTCAAACCAGTCTAACTTGTCTAACAGTACAATCACATGATGTATTTAAATAGTCACAGAACAATGAATGTTAAAACAAGAAGGACAGACTGAGATTATTCAAATAAAGAGTGATTCTCACGACCATGTCATACATTTCATCTGACATTTTATCACCATCAGAGAGATGATCAATAATCTCTCATATGTTAACCTAGAAATTATCAGTTTTTAAGACAGGAGCTAAGATGGAGCTGGAACATACAGTATAACAAATTAATGTGTTTTTGGAAATTAAAGCATGTACATATTATGGCCTCTTGAAATGACTTTAAACTACTTTAGTGCAGAATAAAAAAAATAATAAAGTAAATAATAATAAAAGAAATATATTAACATCAACCTGTTAATGAGACATTTCCAGATTTCTCTGGTAGGATTCTCACCTGTTGAATCACTTCAGGTCGACTTTCAGACACTTTCCACCTTCATGTGTTGAGAAGAAGCTGCTCATTCTCTCTCATCAGTCCTGGATTTGATCTGAGGACGTCGTCACATCCTCATAACTTCAGAGTCTGTAAACACATCAGAGTGACGTTAAAACCAGTTTAACCAGTGGGAGGTTCCCTGCAGTCAGAGGGAACTGTTTCCTCGTTCCTCTCTCTTACCTGACTGACATGATCCATATGAGATGATGTAGTTCTACATCTGTCCACTAGATGGTAATAACTACAGTATATAACACACAATCATCACAAACACAGTCTGAAAACATTCCTGACTCATTTCTCTGATCTTTAGTGCTAACCATTATTCCACTGTGCCGCCCCCTTTACTAAAAACACCAGCACAAAATAAAACAAACCAAGACAGACAGAAGGATGTACAAAATAGATTTATTTAAGTAACAGAAATTAGTGCACAGAAATAATTTTATCATGCAAAGTATGCAAAAGCTTTATAACTAATAGTGTAAGATTCACTTGTCCAGGTCAGGTAGATTAACAGAAGAACAGTGTGTGTAATTTATGTAAAAAGCTTACGTTGCTTTAACACATGATAATTGAATATAACAAGCATAAAAAAGCTTTAAAGTAACATTTAAAAAAATTATGCTGGTTTAACATAGAGTAATTGAATACACTTAACATTAAAGAAAACTGTTGAATTAACAAACAAAAATCATGTTTCTTTAACAAAAAGTAATTCAGTATATTAAACATAAATAAATCAAACATAATATGAGGAACCGATGTACATACTTTTCAGTGTACATGAAACTTGTGTTGCTGGCTGGCTCCCCACACATGAAGTGGGCCGGTCTGTGACTCCAGGGCCACCCCAGTGTGCCCCTGAATGCAGGGATTAGCCTGGCCCCGGCTATGGCTAGCTGCTGCTGCTGTGTACAGCTGGTACTTTCCTCCTTTCATATGAGACTCAATGGCTTTGAGCTCCATGGTCCCTAACCAAAAAGTCTTTGTGCACAATTTGCACATTGCCTCGTTCTTATTCTCAGCAGGCGCCAACCACCTCCTAAATAAATCCTCTTCCATCCATTTGTCATTAAATTTACATGCAGAGTCTCTAGTAATTTTTAGACAATTTAAGACCTTAATTACCCAGACTTTAATTTAAGACATTTTGAGACTTTTTAACCCTCCTGTTATGTTCCGGGTCAAATTGACCCGTTTCAAAGTTTGAAGATCTAGGAAAAATAGTTAAAAGTATTTTTTCAGTATGAAACTTCCTTGCTTGCCTTAATTAGTGTAATCAACATATAATATGAAAATGGTTCATGTCACATATTTGCAACCACCCCCTACATGTTTATATCACATAGATACTGTTCGGGTCAATTTGACCCGCCAGTCAAACTGGAGGTAAAAGGGTGTCAGAAATGTCACAGTATTTCTTTCTTTGCAACTGTGAGACATATTTCACCCCAATCACACACACACATACACACACACAGGTGCACAGGTGCAGATGTTATGACGTTTGACGGGAACCATTTACGTTCTCGCGGAAAAATCCAACCCAGATTCAGTGGGCACTCAACAGGGGAAGGGCAATGTAAAACATTCTCTTACTATTACTCATATTCTCTGCATGGGAGTCCTACCAACATTAGGCAGACTTTTACAAAATGAGCGGCTGAAGCAAAAGGATGACAGTATAGGAGGCTCTGGAAGTCATCATTGATCATGACAGTGAAATAGAGACTATCTTGAGCTAAATTCTGATTCTAATGATTCTGATTTTGGAATTGCTATTCCTATTCCTCCAAGCAAGACATTCATGTCAAAAAGTGATGAAATACAGTGGCCTTCATCCCCAAATATGCATCAGGCAAAACTATCTGCAGAAAACATAATAAAGACAGTGCCAGGGCCCACTGGATGCCTGTACATTGCTGCTGCAACATAGAAATTTCCCAGTTTGGGATTAATAAAGAAACTATCCATCTATCCATGACGGCAGAGAGTTGTGTGACATCACGTCAGCTTTTGAGCTGGTCATGCCAGATTCAATACAGAAAATCATTCTGGAAATGACTAATATAGAAGGGAGGCATGTTTTTGGGGAGAAGTGGAAGGAGTTGGACAAAACACATTTAGATGTGTATTTGGGTCTCCTCATCCTAGCTGGGGTCTACAAGTCAAAGGATGAATCGACAGCCAGTCTGTGGGATGCAGAAACAGGCAGGGCTATATTTCAAGCCACAACGTCTCTGGAGACTGTTCACATTTTCTCCAGCGTAATCCGATTTGATAATCGAGAGACAAGGGCTGGTAGATGGGAGAGAGACAAGATGGCAGCTACTAGGACAGTGTGGGGCAAGTGGGTAGAGCAACTTCCACTACTCTACAACCCAGGCCCTAATATCACAGTGGATGGCTGAAAGGCTGGTGGCATTCAGAGGTCACTGCTCATTGGGTTGGAGGAGCCTCAGAGAAGAATCAGGGCACAAGGGTCGTGCTCGACGTGGCACAGGCTGTCAAAGGGCACAACATAACCTGTGGCATTTATATGTTGGTCTTTCAAAAGTAATAAAGTAGTGAAACATTTAAAAAAAAAAGTTTGAACATGTATTTTTTTATGAAAACGAACCAAATTGAACCATTACCTGTTAGAGGTAAGAAACACCATTGCACTAAATATTGATAGAATAATTAGTAATAGAGTTAGTAATGAAATATTCAAACTGCTTGGTACGATTTTTTTGGTTTCAGACATCTTTTGGATAATTAAACACGGACCGGGTCAAATTGACCCGGGAACACCATTGGTGTTCCTGAAAAACGAACATAACAGGAGGGTTAAGGAACCTCAGGAACCCTGTAGTAGAGGCAGTGCAAAAGTACTACAATGCTGTATTACCTGAGTTTCTGGGATTTATTCTGGCAGAGGAAACCAGCCTTTGAGGCAGAAACAGAATTTCTCCTCACCTGATGAATTATTCAAATTATGATTTACAAGAGTCACCTACTCCATGTTACATTAAACATCAGTGATTATGGAGAAATGCATTAATACAGTTACACAAGGTAAAATGATGAAGGCTGATTAGATAGCAGTGTGGTCACAGAGTAGAATAAGATTTTAACAGGAAAACTTCTACTTCAGCAAATGGACAATATAGAGTAATACTGTTTGTACTTCAGGATACGTGTAGAGCTGAATTCACAAGAACCAGTTTCAGACATGAGACCTCTCAGTTTGATCTTCATGTGTCCAGGATTATCCAGATAGAAGTCATCATCAAAGTCAGTCCAGTTCTTCCAGGAGTTCAGTGGTTAGGAGATCATTTCACTACTTCTGAGACCAAACATATTCTGACCTGATCAAATCACAATCAGTGATTCAACTGGAAACCAAAGAGAAACATCATCCACCATCAACATTTAAAGCTCAGAGTTGAAGCTGCTGTCACTTCAAAGACTCTCCTTCCTCCAGAGAACACAGAGACACTGAGGAACCAGATGACCACAATCTAAATCCAGGATAGAGAGGTTGAGTGAATGTGGTGTTGAAGGTGTAGAGGTGGATCAGTTTGTCAGAGGAGACTCTGTAGAAGGACAGAGTTCCAGCAGGACAGTCCACATACACTGATACTCTGTTAGAGACAGAGGACGAGGAGATGGATGCTGGTCTGTTATTGTGACAAACATAGTAACCATCATCAGAGCATCTCAGACTCCAGGACTGATTATTTCCTCCAAACAAGCAGTCGTTCATGTCTCCTTTCCTTCTGATTCCTCTGTAACTCACTGATATATAAACATATCCTCTCCACTCAACCTCCCAGTAACAGCAACCAGTCAGAACATTTCTACACAGCAGCTGATGATGATCAAATCTGTCTGGATGATCAGGATATGGCTGCTCCTCCTCCACATGTGTCACCTTCCTGTTGTTGTCAGACAGTTTGAGGTTTCTGTCGACTGAGTTTGTGTCCACTTCAAGTTGACAGAAATCTGATGGAGAGAAAAAGACACAACACAGCTGCAGTTTATCATCTGACACATCTGATGGATTTCTTCTTTCTTTCCTCACTGATCTGTTGTTCATTAATAGAAAGTTTAATGATGATACTTTTAGTCAGGATTCTCTTGTCAGTGATGTTTGAATGAATAAATACCACAACTATCAGCTTTGGATTTAAAGTCAAACTGACACTTTGATGTTTTATCATCATTAGTCAAACTTACACTTCCTGACATCAGGTCTTAACCTCTGCTCTCCACCATGGTCCATCCTGGAGGAAGAAACACAGTCAGAATGATTTTCTATCCAACATGAGTCCTAACTGCTGTTCAACATGAAGCAGAGTTCATCAGTTTATCAGTGAGACACAGAAACAGACTGAAACTCATCAGTATAGACTGTCTCTGATGTTTCACTGTCTGAAAGATAATGAAATGTAGAAATAAACAGAGCTCAGTCTCCACTGTCAAATATTGACCATGAAACCAAAATGTGATTCTTTGTATTAATATTGTGTCTAAAACAGACACCTTCTTGTCACTAACTGTTAAAGGCCTGCTAAATGTATGTCAGTGGTGTCTGACACAAGTCAATATAGTTTACTTGTACATTCATGTGACTGTGATTGTCAGAAATAAGCCTGGAACTAAACAAGAACAAACACTGTCACACTGAGAACAGAATCTGATGACTGTGGTGTTCAGCCTTTTTCCTTAAATAAATGATGAGCTGTTGAACAGTGCTAAGAGTTATATTTTCATTAGGCCTCTGTCATGTCCTATTGATTAATGTTTTGTTTTTGTTTTGTATTGTACTATATTGTATTTATTATACTTTTCTGTGTTTTTACCTAACCTTGTTTTCATTTTTAGTACTCCCCTCCCCCTTCCCCCCCAGGCTGCACTTGAAAATAAGAAACTGTTCTTAATCTGCTCGCCTGGTTAAATAAAGGTTATAAATAAAGGTTATATTCAGTATGTTATATAACATTATTTGACATTTCTATTTGTCTGTGTATAGTTTTCCTCCAGCTGATCCAGACAGGCTGCAGTGACGTCCAACATGAGATGAAGAGCTGGACTAACAGGACAAAACACGTTATATAGATGCCAACGATTTGAAAGTCTTCACTTCATCACTGATTCCTTGTTACAGCCCAGATGTGTTCACTTTGATTGATTGATGTTTTTCTGTCAAATGTAAGAGTTGACTTTAACTTGTTAAACTATTGCTTGAATAGCTTTAACAATTTAATGTTAAATGTTAAATGTAAAGTTGGAATGAATATATGGATGTTCTGGATCACTGAGTTGTCTTTATTTCCTGTTAACTGAGCCTTTATAAATGCTTTATAAGGCAAAAATAATCCTCACTTTACATTAAGTTTACTAAGAATCAATAAATGGTTAAGAACTACCTTCATTAACAATGAATTACAGTCAGATTACATGTTTACAAACCATCTATTAACACACTTAGTAACGATTAATACATGTGTCAATAATAAGATGCATAAATGTACATTTAAATAGTTTATTATTCCTTTACTTACATTTTGTAAAATGTCTTATAGACCACTGAAAAATCCTTAACTAGTTGTTAAATACATTCATTTTGAATTAATAAATGACAAACTACTCATTTATAAAGAATGAAAGTACAATAATTAAACACGTTATACAGATGTTTATAAATGATGAATTAAGTGTTTACTAATGCTTCAGAGTGCGACATTATTATAAAGTGTTACTGTCAAACCTACACTGTGTGAGCTCCTGTTGTCTGTCCATACCTGAGAGTGTCCAGTCTCCAGAGTGGATCCTCCAGTCCAGCAGACAGCAGCTTCACTCCCTTGTCTCCTGGATGGTTGTAGCTCAGGTCCAGCTCTCTCAGATGGGAGGGGTTGGAGCTCAGAGCTGAGGCCAGAGAAGAACAGCCTTTCTCTGTGATCAGACAACCTGACAGACTGGAGATAGAAAAATATCAGAAACCCAAGAAGAAGAAGGAAAATCCTCCAGATGTTGAACTTCTGCACCAACATGAACCTAAATCAGGATTTAACTGATCAACAAGCAGCTGTATCCTGACCTGAGAGTTTCCAGTTTACAGTGAGGACTCTCCAGTCCAGCAGACAGCAGCTTCACTCCTGAATCCTGCAGGTTGTTGTTACTCAGGTCCACCTCTCTCAGACTGGAGGACTGGGAGCTGAGAACTGAGGACAGAGCTTCACAGCTTCTCTTTGAGAGGTTACAACTGCTCAGCCTGAAGAAGAATCAACATCAAATGTTTTATTTGTCATTTACTAAATGAATCATGTTTCAAATAGTTCCTAAATCCACCTACAGAGCTTTGTTGGAGGCTTTGACCACTGGCAGCAGCCTCAGAAGAGCCTCCTCTGAAGCAGAGTATTTCTTCAGGTCAAACACGTCCAGATCTTCTCCTGATGACAGTAAGATGAAGACCAGAGCTGACCACTGAGCAGGAGACAGTTTATCTGTGGAGAGACTTCCTGATCTCAGGGACTGTTGGATCTCCTCCACTAGAGAACCATCATTCAGTTCATTCAGACAGTGGAACAGATTGATGCTTATCTCTGCAGACAGTTTCTCACTGATCTTCTTCTTGATGTACTGGACTGTTTCCTGATTGGTCTGTGAGCTACTTCCTGTCTGTGTCAGCAGGCCTCGTAGGAGAGTCTGATTGGTCTGCAGTGAAAGACCCAGGAGGAAGCGGAGGAACAAGTCCAGGTGTCCATTTGGACTCTGTAAGACCTTGTCCACAGCACTCTGATGGAGACGTGTTAGTTTAGGTTTGTCTCTAAAGACTTTAGACTTCAGAGATGTAGTTTGTTGATCTTCCATCAGGTTGACATCAGAGTTGATGAAGGTCAGATGGACATGAAGAGCAGCCAGAAACTCCTGAACGCTCAGATGGACGAAGCAGAACACCTTGTCCTGGTACAGTCCTCTCTCCTCTTTAAAGATCTGTGTGAACACTCCTGAGTACACTGAGGCTGCTCTGATATCGATGCCACACTCTGTCAGGTCTGATTCATAGAAGATCAGGTTTCCTTTCAGCAGCTGATCAAAAGCCAGTTTTCCCAGAGACTCAATCATCTTCCTGCTCTCTGGACTCCAGTGTGGATCTGTCTCAGCTCCTCCATCATACTTGACCTTCTTGACTTTGGTCTGAATCACCAGGAAGTGGATGTACATCTCAGTCAGGGTCTTGGGCAGCTCTCCTCCCTCTCTGGTTTTCAACACATCCTCCAGAACTGTAGCAGTGATCCAGCAGAAGACTGGGATGTGACACATGATGTGGAGGCTTCGTGATGTCTTGATGTGGGAGATGATCCTGCTGGCCTGCTCCTCATCTCTGAATCTCTTCCTGAAGTACTCCTCCTTCTGGGTGTCAGTGAACCCTCTGACCTCTGTCACCATGTCAACACACTCAGGAGGGATCTGATTGGCTGCTGCAGGTCGTGTGGTTATCCAGAGGCGAGCAGAGGGAAGCAGTTTCCCCCTGATAAGGTTTGTCAGCAGCACATCCACTGAGGTGGACTCTGTAACATCAGTCAGGATCTCAGTCTTGTGGAAGTCCAGAGGAAGTCGACACTCATCCAGACCGTCAAAGATGAACACAACCTGGAACTCTTCAAAGCTGCAGATTCCTGCTTCTTTGGTTTCAGGAAAGAAGTGATGAACAAGTTCCACCAAGCTGAACTTTCTCTCTTTCAACACATTCAGCTCTCTGAAAGTCAATGGAAATATGAAGAGGATGTCCTGGTTGGCTTTGTCTTCAGCCCAGTCCAGAGTGAACTTCTGTGTTAAGACTGTTTTCCCAATGCCAGCCACTCCCTTTGTCATCACTCTTCTGATTGGTCCATGTCTTCCAGGTGAGGCTTTAAAGAGCTCTTCTTGTCTGATGATTGTTTCTGGTCTGTGTGATTTCCTGGATGCTGTTTCAATCTGTCTGACCTCATGTTCATCATTGACCTCTGCAGTCCCTCCCTCTGTGATGTAGAGCTCTGTGTAGATCTCATTCAGAAGGCTTGAGTTTCCTGCTTTAGCAATCCCCTCAAACACACACTGGAACTTCTCCTTTAGAGTAGATTTAACTTTACGTCCACACTCTGGAACAGGATTACTTCCTGAATGAAGAAGAAATGTAATAAATCAGTGAACTCATTCATTTTAATAACATTCACATGTGACTGTTTTCAGTCCAGAAGAATTCATAGATGTGATTCAGATGTTTTCATCATATTAACATCAGAGTCTAGAACTAGAAACTAGGGCTGCACGATTATGGCCAAAATGATAATCACGATTATTTGTTATTTGTTTATTTCAACCAAAACAAATTATATTGTCACGTAGTCTATTTTAACTGCTTTCACGTCCATATTTTACACACTAAACGGGAAAAATACGCAATATCTGAGTTACATAACAGGGTTTTAATTGTTTTCTTCCTACTTGTCTTTGAAATATTGGTCAGGACAAATGTCCGGTCAGCACAAGTCCGATGCTCAGAAAAGGAAAGAAAAGAGAAGAAGAAACTAGAGGCCTTAAAGATTTTCTTAACAAATATTTAAATAAAGATGGTGACGGTGAAGCTGGGACTAGTAAAGTGAACTAAGAGCAATGTAAGAAACAGCGCAGCCAACGGTTACCAGCCTTGTAACGTATTGTAGCGCTAATGTTAACGTCCATTAGCTTGTATAAAAGCTTGACACAACACGTTAACTTTAACAAAGAATTTTAAAACTATTATTATAAAAAAAACTATATATATGTTACTATATATCTTGTCCCGGGCCCAGGCAAGACTGTCAGCCGGTCTGGTCTTATGACCGACTGCTATCTGTTGCGAAATTTCCCCCACGTTACTCTGGTCTCTGTCACTGTCCACATCTAGAAACTACGCTGCGCGGTGCAGGGATCCACTCTGATTGGATCATGGAGGCACGTGATCAGACCATGGTTTACGGAGCGCTCACTGGGAGCGCTAGATTGGCTTTGCAAAAACAAACGAAAAAAAAAATGTGGAGCATCATAAATATCGCTCGATCACGCAAATTTGATCGTGGGAAGCCAAAATCGTGATCGTGATTAAAATTCGATTAATTTTGCAGCCCTAATAGAAACTTCTCCCATGTTTCCTCCATTTCCTCTTTCCATCAAGTTAAAGCTGTTAAATCCTCTTACTGCTCTGCAGACAGTCAGCCAGCTCCTCCTGCTTCATTCTCCTCAGGAAGTTCACTGTGATCTTCACAAATAAATCTCTGCTGCTCCTCCTCTGCTCTTCATCCTCACCCTCCAACACCTCCTCATCCTCCCTCTGACTCTCTAAGCATTCTGGGTAATCTGGACTCAGAACCTTCTGGATCTTCTTCAGCTCGTTCTTCATACAACTGATGATGTTCTCCTCCAGCAGCTGGAACAGAATAATAATCCAACTTAAATGATCAGAACACAATCATGTTGATGTGAAAGGCTGCTTGTTGACAGCATTCAACATGAAGACTTCTCCAAGCAGAATGCTAGTTTGTGCTTGTTGAGGTTAGCAGTAGTAGCTGTGATTGAACATTTACTCACCATGAATATGGAGTCCAGGTCTTTGTGATGATGATCACTGGAAACCACTGAGATCTGCTGCTGAAGTCTGTGGAGAAACATCTTTGATTCAAACTAACTTCTTTAACAAACACACTTTGGTGATGATCATCATTTTATTGATGCCACAAACACAAGATGAGAACAACAAACACTGCTCTGATTACTGAACGTGGTGTTTTAACAGAGGAAACTAAATGACAGATAAACTCTGGACTAAAACATGACAGTCTAATGAACAGAACTGAATAATGATTAATAGATCTGTGTTCATTCTGACCCTGGATCAGCAGACTGATGTTCATCTTTGAAGGTAATAGGTTTATCCATAGACCAGTCACTCTTCATGGACACAGACGTGATTCCAGAGGGATCTGGTCTTTGCTGATGGATCCTGTTAAAACACAACATGGATTAACTCACATTAACACACATACATTCTTTATACAGTTTATGTTTCAGTTTTATTGTTGAATGTTTTGATGTAAAGTCCTGTGTTTGTCTGATAAATGCTGTTTGTCTTACCCTGGATCATCAGAGTGTTGTCCATGTTTGAAGTTAACATTATGACCTTTGGACCGATCACTCTTCATGGACACACAGCTGTATTCAGGAGAATCATGTTTCTGTTGATGGATCCTCCTACAAACACAGGATATAATATGTAAATACAATGTTTAATGTTGAATTCAAATAACAGGACAAGCTCAAGGAAAACATGTAGATATTTAATTGTTCTAGATTCAGTATAAAGAGTTTGTTGATCACCAATATTTGTAGCAGATCAGGATTAATATTCTACTGCACTGAGATCATCTCTGATTTATTTCACTAATAATATACAAATTAATCATCATCATTCTGACCCTGGATCAGCAGACTGATGTTCATCTTTGAAGTCATTATGGTGATCCATAGACCAGTCACTCTTCATGGACACAGATGTGATTCCAGAGGGATCTGGTCTTTGCTGATGGATCCTGTTAAAATATAAAGCAGATTAATACACATTCTGCATATTTTATAATTGGAGTCCTCAAAGCTTATATAGTAAGTCCTATCTTTGTCAGATAAATGTATTTTGTCTTTTCTTACCCTGGATCATCTGACTTCTGTCCATGTTTGAAGTCAACAGGTTGACTCTTAGACTGGTCTCTCTCCATGGACACAGCTGATACAGGAGAGTCTTATTTCTGCTGTTAGATCTTCCTACAAACACAAGACATAACATTTTAACAGTGACATGTTCCTTCTAATCAGTTCAGAGTGAAACAGTAATCACATGGAGTCTGATGTAGAATCTATTACAAAGAATGAATTCTGGATTCTGAATTCTTCGTTAGAGAGGAAACCAGTCTGATCTCATTTGATTAAAGTCATTTACAAACACCACATGTTGGAAGTTTGTCTGCATCGTTTTTAAATGACATTAAATGTTTAAACCAGGTTAACTTGATCAACTTGAAATGGTTTCTAACCTGAGGCCACGTTTCCTCCGTGTTTCAGTTAAAGATGAAGAAAGATGATGATGATCCAGTTAATCATTTACAGATGTTGGACTCTCACCTGCTGAACTCACCTCAGGTTGATTTACTGACTCTTTCTACCTTCGTGTGTGGAGGAAAGAAGCTGCTTCTCTTCCGTTCACACGTAGTTTTAATGGGCGAGGCCTTAAACTCACCTGGGCTCTGTACAGGAGAGGAAATGAGGTGTGTCCAGAGTCTCAAAAAATTTCACCAAAAAAACAGAAGAATATGTGGTTGAAGGTTGTAACTCCAGCTGGAGAGAGTTTACTGAAATAATTACATTTTAATCAAAGAATAAATGTAAGCAGCTGTGAAAGTGAAAAGCTGCTCTGAGTTGGAGAGACTTCTTTAGAGTGTCAACAGTCTGTCCTTCATGTGCTGACATGTTCTGAAATCCTCAGAACAGGAAATAAAACTCTTTGTTTTTCTGTGTCTTCATGCTGTGATGCAGGTTTTCCAGCAGGTGGCGCTGTTGTAGAGGAATCAGATCATTCAGCAGAGAGCTTCAGAAATCCCTCCATCAACATTTAGTCATTCTGTTTTAAAGGTTGAACTGGCTTCATTAAATTGAAGGATTCAGGAGATTATTTCTAATTCTTCTCTTCATGTTTCCCTCCAGTAAATTCATTCAGTCATTAAACAGTCTGACTTTATTTTTACAAATCACTAAACTTTAACTGGATTACCATCAGTGATCCTGTTTGAAATGAAGCTGCCATTAAATGAGGAACTTCTTTTGCACATGTGCAGGGAAATCCTCAGTCAGTCTTCTGCTGCTGAGCCTCTGAAAGATGCACAGTGTTCAGTCTGCTCTGCTTTAGTAGGATGACCACAAAGTATTTGTCTTTAGATGATGTTCTTGTGCTGATGCTGGGGACTTCTTTAATAGTTTCTAAATTCTGCCTCATCTGGATTGAGACTTCTAGGAGTTTTCTTCTCCAGGTGCTGAGTCCAGAACAAGTAGGAAGGACGCTACAGGAGTGTGGGAGCAAGGCCAAGCAGACTAAAAAACTATTTCTATCCACAGGCCATCAGACTACTCAATCACTCAATCATCACCCATTGACTGCAACTTTCAACTTGTTAACACAAACCATCTCATTGCCTCATCTGCACATATCTTTGGCACTGTCCTACCAGTGTGACAGTATTGACAGGATTTCATTGATTTATGTTTCTAAGCTTAGACTAAGTTTATTTCCTTCATGTTAGTTTAGTTTAGTTGTTTATTTTAGTTTAGTGTGAAGGGAACTCTCAGAGGGAGAATTTCATTGCCCAGTGGAACCTTTGCTGTGTCTATGACAATAAACTTGTTGAATTGTGAATCCACCTGCTGTTCTAACTTTCCATTTCTAGCTGCTCACATGCTGTTTGTTGTCGTATTAAAAGACACGTCCTGCTATCACCAGTGAGAGGAATTCATTGTAATAATCAGTGAAATAGTCCCATCAGTTCTCTCTGTCAAACATATTGGTCAGTGCTTGTTCTTTGGGATCCTGCTGATCTCTGAAAGAAAAACACAGAATAAACTTCATCTACAGCGTCTCCTAAATAATGTCAAATGATTATATGATCAGAGTTGAGTCTCTGCAGCTGAAACCTTCTCACAATATAATAAAGACTCATTTTAACTACATGAAGATTACATGGACAGTTGGTCCTACTTTCATTTGGATTCATTTTCTTTTACATTTTTTGTTTATACTATTTTATTTTATTAAATCTTAATGAAATGTTTTTTTCTTTAACTATCTTCACCTATATTTCTTTTTACTTGTGGTTCTCAAGATTGTTTTTGAGCTGCTGTGATCAAGCAATTTCCCTTGTGGATGAATAAAGTCTAAGTCCAAGTCGACTCAGGAGCAGTTTCATGGACAGGTGTGGAATGTTCCTTCATTATTTCTTCAACATTTAAGCAGGTTAAAGTTCTGGAGTTGTTATCAAGTCTGACATTTACATTTCTGCAGCGTAGTTCTCAATGCAGTCAAGAGTTTGGTTCATTTTAAGAAACAAACAACACACTGGTGAGCTCAGCAACATAGGAAAGACTGGATGTCCACAGGATGATCACAGGTGGTTTCCATGGTTAAGAAAAACATCCAGCTAAAAGAAGACCAGTCTACGAGAGGTAGGAAAACGATCCATATAACTCAAGGCACAGGACTGAGGAATGGACTGAACTTCCTCCAAGCTGCTGTAGACCACTGGTCAGCAGTTACATTTAGTTTGAAGGAGGTCACAGCAGATACTGGAAACAATATATTTCTGTTTCATGTTTGTGATCAGGTTCTCTTTGTCTTCTCCCAGAACTGAACATTTGTGGATGTTTTGAATCATTCTTAAGGAGAAATGTAGAAAATGTATTTTTTTTGACCCTGTCATCTATGCCTCATCACTTTTCTTTGAGTATTTATGTCACACTTATCATTTTCCTGAATATCAGTTGTGGAGACCAAATTACTTTCAGAGACACTTAATCATTAACAGCTGCCTGCCTACTCTCTTAGACAGTGAATGTCCCATAAAGGCTTAATCACATGTAGTCTAGAGACAGGTGTATTTTATCTCAAGGATCCTCCTGTGACTGGAATTATCTGCAGTTTGTTCCTTTTTTTGCTGAGTCATTCTTCTTTAGTCTTTTCATCAGTTCAGATAACACAGAAAACTAGCATAGCATTGGGCTAAATGCTAGTGATGATGTAATAGCTTTACACACTGATACCATTACTTTCACACACAACAACAACCTTTCATTCATTCATTCATTCATTCATTCATTCATTCATTCATTCATTCATTTTAACATCATTCACATCACTGACACATTAGTTCTTATTTCTCTGAGGTAATCAAACACAGAGCACTCAGGCTTTTTGTGAATCACTTTAGCTTAAATAGATGTGAAGAAGTGTCCAGTTAGCTTTAGCATGTGATTATCACACAACCAGAGAAACCAGCTGTAATCACATGATCCATGTAGGGAACTGAAACAAAGCATCTAAGCAGTAATAGTTGATTTATTCTATAATGTCATTTGTCTTCTAACATCCAGTCCTCCTTTGAGACGTCTTTACTCTCCTATGTTGTTCATACTCTTTTGCTGTCTGATTGTTATGTAGTGAAACAGATCATACTTGATCAGGAACTCATGAAGGCAGTGACTGATTTACTTATTTACTAGAAAGTTGAAGATTATAATTATAGAGAGAAATAACACATTGACTATCAGCTTGTTCCTCACTACACTCTTCTGTGTGTTACAGTCCATGAAACAAAACACAATACTTATATACTTATATGTCTTTATATTTCTAGTGCCGTCCTTATATATCTTTTCAGAGTATTGTATTTCTTGTATATTTTTTTGGTATATATTTTTCAAAAAATTCTGTATTTGTGTTTTTTTAGGTAACTATTTCCCTGTCTAAGTTGTCACTGTTTTTCTGTATATATTTTTTTTTGCCAAACTCCACGCTACTGTGACACGGAAATTTCCCATACGTGGGATTAATAAACATATCTTATCTTATCTTATCTTACAACACACTGCAGTATGAAGAAACGCTCAAACTAGAATCTAAACAGATTTTACATTTATTTAGATGGAAACTTACTTTGCTAGATGATCATTTCTGTCTTGATGGAAAGAGTAGATGAAAAGCAGCTTTTAGATGGACAGCTTCACCTCCGGAGGATAAATGACTGATTCTTTACAACCTGATAAAAGTAGAAAGAGACGTTAGGATGAAACCTTCTTTGAGACAAACATGAAGCAAAATGAGGAACAATTCTGAAAAGTTGAACCTGACAAGAAGTGAAACTAATAAAGAGCTCAGTCAGCTGCCAGACACAAACATGACTTTACTACAAACTGTTTGTTCAGCTTAAAAAAGACGACAAACTGTACAAGTGTCAAATTGTATTTGATAAGTTAATTAAAGGTGTTTTGGAGAATATATATATAGTTTTATTTTCAGAATTCTTGATCCTGATTGGTTATAAAGGTGTACATTAACTACTATTAAGTAAATAGGAAGAATAACAAGACACTGTTTATTTAACTGTTGTTCTCTAATAAAACTGTTATAACTAGGGTGACCAGATCCCAATTCACCAGATGTGGGACAAAGATTACGTTTGTGTGGGACAATGTGGGACAATGTGGGATGGCCTGCAAATGTGTATAGGAGGGTGAGAGGGACCACAGAGAGCACCTGCCGGTGGAACACAAGAATAGAGCACTGTCTTAAAATCTGCTCACAATATTCTAACTATATCTTAGACAATGATCTTACCTTAGATATTCTTGGCTTTATACTTTTTGCTTGAGCGTGTAGCTTCTAATAAGGCCTTCTGCTTAAGTGCATAGCTGTAGAATTCCTTGCAACTGTATTCAAAGTTGGTCTTGACTTGAATTTCACTCTTGATAAGCTCCACAGAGCAACGGTTCCTCTGATCAGTCCAGGATGCAGTCATGAGGGAAAACACTCTCTCTACAGAAGCATTGGTTATGGGAATGCTGAAGAGAAAGGATGCAACAGCAGTCAGATTTGGTGTCTTTGTGCTTTTAAGCAAGATCGACCACTTCTCCACAACAGGAGCTCTTCTCCCCACAATTTCCTGCTGGCGTGGCAGAGTCACACAGTACTCCTCATAAAGTTCATCCATGTCCAGTTTCCCCCCTATCTGTAGGGCCTCCACGGCATCACTGAGCTGGGAGAATGTGAAGCTGCTCTTCAGTGCCAAGCATGCAACATTCTTCTGGTAGTTGTTGTCTGTGAAGTCATACCATTTTTCCAGGTAGTTGAGTGCAGTCTTGTAGAAGTTGGAAAAATCATGTTTGATTGTTGCTGCCTTTTGGTCAGGAAACTGCTGGACAATAGCACTGGTCTCCATTCCAAAGAAGGAATCAATTTGTCGCTGTTGGAGCTTTGTCTTGAGAGTGAGCATTATGTCATATAGCTCGCAGATGGTCCCATCCTGTCCCTCCAACAGAAGCACAACATCATGGAAGATCTTCAGTATGTTATTGAGGAAAGCCAGGTAGGCCTGTAGCTCAAGGGGTTGACCCTCACCATCCTGATCTGTTTTCAACAGCTGCCACAGTGCTTTTGGGCACTTACTTTCTCCCAGTGACAAGAAGTAGCTCTTGATAGCTGCCCAGCTGTCATGCAGCCTCTGAACGGCAGGCCACAGACTCAACCATCTTGTGGGTACATGTCTCCGTACAACATGATAATCTTCCTCCACAAAGGCAAACACTGCTTTCAATTCCTCTGTGCGCTGTGCAGACACTGACTCTGTAGTGAACAAAATATTCAGTCACTTTTCAATGTCAATGTTCAGCATGTCTCCAGCATGCTTTGCACAGTTGTGTACTATGTGGGCCATACAGTTTGCCTTGATGATGCCACTGTTGTCCTCCTTCAGCTTCTGGAAAACAGAATTGTTTTTCCCGTAGTTTACACTAGCATTATCAGCAGTATAAGCTGAAATCATGTCCAGTTGTAGGCCACTACCCTCTAACTTGCTTGTAATCTGGCGATGTATGGTAGCAGCTGACTCATGGCTATCCTCATAAAAGTCAAGGACCTTGCTTTTCAAACCCAGCTCTGGTGTCCAATATCTCAAAGACAGGGGAAAGAGTTTTGTAGTGCCATGATTAGAGACATCTGAAGCCACTGAAAAAAATGGCGTGTGGACTTTTTTATCACTTGGGAGCTCTTGAACCACTGGCGTTTTTAATTCTCTCAAACAAATCTCCACAGAGGCAGGTGCAAGCACATCTGTAACTATGGATGCTGCCTTTGTACGACCACATGACATTTTCTTTGCAATCTCAGGGTCTGGAAACATGCTCGATGTTAGCTTATTAGCACAGTCTTCTGACCTGTATGACAGGGAGTGTTTCACAGTGTGGTAAACGCTACTTAGTTCAGCTGCTGTTACCTTATCTGCGTTTGAGTCTTGTTTGGATTTTAGCAGGAACGCATGCATAGACTGGGATGTCTCCTTTTGAATAATGCGTTTTCTGTGAGTCTCGCATTGTTTGTGTCGTTTTACGTCGTATTCACCTCCGTGTGAAATGGAAAAATGACTGGAGCAAACTTCACAGCAAACTTTACCAGACTCTCCTTGCACTGGTTTCAGCCAGGGATAGATAGTTTCCCAGTCTTTGTTGTAGCTGCGTTTTCTTTTGTTAGCCGTACGGGTTGTGCTTCCCTCCATTGTCTGTCGATGCATGCCATTCTGATCTGATTTGTATTTGTTGTTGGTGGGCGCGCCCTTAACCTGCGTCCGCCCCAGTTTGATTGACATGATCAAACAGCCCGCCCCGCCCCCTGATGACAGCCGTCACTGCTTTCTCCAAACAGCTATTTGATATGTGACAGATTATAAAACACGCATTTCAAAACTGGAGTCTGACTGTCAATAACAATGCGGGACAACGTCTCAATTTGCGGGACGTGTGAAAAGTAATGAAAATGCGGGACTGTCCCGCACAAAGCGGGACATCTGGTCACCCTAGTTATAACCAGGATCATGGACCAAACCATGGAGTGGAGACCAGATTAAATCCAGGTAACATGAAATACTGACTTCCTCCATCAAGAATGAATACTGGAGCTGAATAGGAACCATGAACTATAGAAGATAAGTCATGAAGCCTTAAAGTGAAACAAACTGCAAAGGACATTGGTTGTGTCATGTTTAGATATTTAGTTTGATAAATGTTATTAATTAAAAATACTGAGACAATTTGCAGCGGTTAAGAATCCTACAATCATTTATATGAACATAATGGGACCTTCTTGTATTTTGGTCTTTGTATGTACAATAAATCCAAATATGATTTCATCTTAAGTAACACACGTGGTTCATAATTAGATTCCAGGTGGTGTCCTGTAGTAGTTTGTCCTCGACGTCTGTCTCTAGGCTGGTTTGGACTGGATTCAGACCGTCTCTGTTTCAGGAACTAAATGTAGCTTTCAACCTGCAGCAGCATTAAACTGTGTGTTTCTGACTGATGACTCAGCTGTCAGTGAAGTTATCTTGATGACTCAAGTCAAATTCTTAACAAAAATATGTGTGATTGTATGTGAAGACTTTATCTTTTTGAATTTTGTGACGACCAAGACATAGCAAACAGCATTAAAGGTTAGCCAACGTATGGGACCTTCCAGTGAGTCCAGCCAGAACTCTGCAGGTACCAGGCTCAGGTCCAACAAGGGTCTGGATCTGCTGATCAACGCTGTCCCTCCAAGACAGAGTAGGTGTGCTTCAGAAGCCGTGACCCACCGCAACTTCAATAACATCAGTGGCTCTGATCTGAGGTCAGATCTAATCTCTGGGCCCATCTGCTGCTCCGCTCAACTTCACACTCCACTCTTGATTTCTCCTCATCCTCCGTCCTCCTGGTTATTAATAGACGGCTGCTGGGGGAGACGGTTGCCTGTTACTCGTTGGGAAAAGGTTCCAGCGCTTGCAGCATCTTCCTCTGTAGAAGAAGAAGAAGATGAAGAAGCTAGTGTTGAACAACAGACTGACTCTTCCTGTGACAGTCTGCAGAAAGTCTGACCTGTCAGGATTGGCCACACCCACTCTCATAAATGTGGGCGTGGTCTAAAACAAACTCAGGTATCCAGAGATCAGCTGTGATCCTGGTTCAGAGTAAATCTGGTTCATTTCTACTTTCAAACTCTACTCAACAACAACTACAACTCCCATCATGCACTTCACTGTCAAACGTCCAGTCACAGAGCTTCACACTGACGCTGAGCCGAGGTCAAAGGTTTGATTCTCTTTTTAGCTCCAAACACCGTGACCTGATGAACCTGATGCTGAGGTCTGGATATTTCCTACAGTCAGTGAACGCTTCATGTACATTTGTGCGTTCATGTAACTGCAGCTTGTTTCTGATCTAGTTTGGATCAGAAAGCTAATGCGCTAACAAGCTAGCTTTAAAAAAAAAAAAACTTACCTGGAGCTGGTTCAGAGGTCAGGGAGGTCACAAAGCGACGACAGATGAAAGTGACGCGAACGCAAGCGACGAACGAAGGTTTGATTTTATTTTGAAGGTTTTAGTTTTTTAGGTTTGGTTTTAGGTTTTTTGAGTTTTTAGTTTTGGTTTTTAGTTTCACACACTCACACAGGTTAGTTTGTGACATACCTCCGGAGATTTGAACAGAGAGACAGAAGGAGCAGGAGGAGACAAAAAGGAGGAGGAGGAGGAAGAACAAGGGGAGGAGACAATGAGGAGGAGGAGACAATGAGGAGGAGGAGACGGTGAGGAGGAGGAGACAATGAGGAGGAGGAGACGGTGAGGAGGAACATCTGTTTGTGTTGGTTCTCGTGTCTGTGGCTCAGAGGATAAAGATGCTGCTGCTCTGTTCAGAAGGTTGTTGGTTCAAATCCCCTCTGCTCTTTCTCTCTTTTCTCAGAGATCTTGAAAACTTCATGTTGACCTTTGACCTCCACTGACTCCTTCATCTTTATCTGACCTTATAAAACTCAGTGTGTGTGTGTCAGCGGCGGCCATCTTGTTCTTATCACAGAGTCACAGTGACGCCTCCTTCCTCCTTCAGCAGGAAGTCACTGACTCAGCTGATCACCTCCAGTCAACCATGACACTGATAAGTCACTCCTCCTCTTTCTCCTGTTCATCATCATCCTCACCCTCCTCTTCATCCTCCTCTTCATCCTCCTCCTCCTCCTGCTCCTCCTCCTCCTCTCTTTGCATGGTCTTTAACTTTCTGCAGCAGATCAGAATCATCAGATGAGTCAGCGTGACGGAGCATGATTCATCACTGTGGGATTTGTCATCAGCTGCTTCTTCTTCTTCTACAGAAGATGTTGTTGTTGTTGTTTTTTATGTTGATATAGTTAATGTTGATGACAGTGAATGTTTTCTGTGACCCTGTTTGTTTTTTATTTTCTAAATTTCTTCCTCAATGTTTCTTGTCTTGTTTAACTTCCTGTGTTTTTCCCTCTGATTTATTTGACACCTACCAGGAACTAACTCATCCAGCTACAACACTGCTGAGCTAAAAGGCACTGCTGGGATTTGAACCCAGGATCTCCTGTTTACTAGACAGGCACTTTAACCAACTAAGCCACAGCGCCTGTGAGTCTGGATCATCTGAGACCAGGCTCCGAGGTCTGGTCTGTGATCCAGATGATGTGTTCAGTGACAGGTTCTGGTTTCTTCTCAGCTCTGCTCTGAAGCCTTCAGGGTCTGGGTTCTGTGAAAGGTCTTGAGACCATCTGAATGTTATAAAATAAAGATGACAAACCAGACGTGTCGTATCCATCAGGTGGTCCAGATTCAGTTACAGACTCTGCAGGTGAAGCTGGTTTTCTCTGACCCTAACCCTTCCATTTAGTCTCAGGTCATCCTCGCTGCTGGAGATGGCGTCTTGTTGGTCAGCATGGATCTAGGCTACCTGACAAGGAAGCACAACATCATTCCTTTGTTGGGTGGAGGAGTGCAGCCTGGCAGTGGGGAAGCTGGTCGGTTATGACAGCGTGAAGTCCGCTGATAGGATGAACAGTGCTGTGGTGATGTTTGTAGACACTGTGGATAAAGCCAACATGGTAGTGGAGAACGGGATCGTCATAAAGGATGCGTTCGTTCCTGTCTTGCCGCTGGCATCACCAGCGAGAAAAGTTACTTTGTCAAATGTCGCCCATTCGTTAGTGATGAGACGCTGATCAGAGAACTTTCACGTCACGGAAAAATAGGTTCTAAAATGATAAAGGTTCACTCAGGCTGTAAATCTCCTCTAATGAAAGACGTGGTGTCTCACAGGAGACAGAACTTTATGATCCTCAATAAGAAGGAAGATTTAGCCTTTAGATTGAGAGTGGAGGATTTTGATTATGTTGTTTTTGTGTCATCGGATAATATAAAGTGTTTTAACTGTGGCAAAGAGGGACACGTGATTAGAGCATCCCCAGGAGAAGCTT
Source organism: Planiliza haematocheilus (assembly GCA_005024645.1). NCBI lineage: Eukaryota > Metazoa > Chordata > Actinopteri > Mugiliformes > Mugilidae > Planiliza > Planiliza haematocheilus. Next base: position 830,710 of record SRSE01000625.1, on the reverse strand, counting down.
CTACACAGGGACAAAATGGAGACACAGGGACAACAGATAAGAATCCTGGGAAAAGTCAGGACAATATGGAAGGAGAGGAGACCGGTGAAGAACAGCAGGACAGCCAGGTGAGTGAGGAAGGACAGGTATTGACAGGTGGAAGCCAACAGGACAGTAAAGTAAGTGAAAGACAGGAAGAGACGGGGCAAAATGAACAGAAAAGCCAGGAAAGTGAGGGAGGACAAACTGGAACAGATAAAACAAAAGATGTGACTAAGGAGAAGACAATTAAGGGACAGAAAATGATGAAAACAAAAAGATATCAGAGAAGATGACATGAGTGGTGGACATGATGGAGATGAAGAGGACATGAAGGAGATGAAGAGGACATAATGGAGATGAAGACGACATGATGGATCATGATGGTTCATTGTTGTATGAACCTGGTGGTGAGCTATGGAAGCTCACCATGCATAACCAAGTTAAACACATGTTTTGTCTTTGTCTTAGAAACAAAGGGAAGCCCTGGAAACCCCAAGTCCCACAATCCTCCAGGTGTGAAAACTGACTCACCAGTTCACTGGCTGACCGTGGCATGTGACCTCTGAGGTCATCAGGTCATGTAAAATGGGCTGTTTGGCCTTTGTTCTCGCTTTTACCCTCTGACTCTCTACTCTTCTTCAACTCCAGAGCTCCATGTGGAGACCCCCAGCTGTTCATCTGCTCGGCTGCAGCTGGGTGCCAGGTAGTCTGCTAACAAAGAGCAACTACCAGGGGCCTGTTCTCCTCACACGGGGCACCATTTATGTTGGGTCTGAGTACTAAGACACTCAATTTGGGGGTTTGACTATCGTGAATAATTAATAATTATCAGAAATAATTATTTATTATTAAATAATTGGATCTAAAGTCAATGTCGAAGATGTTCTATTCATGGGAGGAGATTTTAACTGCATAGAGAATCATCATCATCATCATCATCATCATCATCATCCATTAGACAGAAGCCATCTAGAACCACATACTGGATCACAGGTTGTTATAAAACTTACAGTGAAAACACATGAAATGGTGGATGTGTGGAGAAGAAAGAATGGAGACAGAAGACAGTAAACATGGGCCCACACTAGAGATAATGTCATTTCTTTAGGCTTTATTGTTTTTAACATCATTCTAAAGTTTTGAAAGACTGCAGAATGACGCCTGTTGGTTTTACTGATCACTTTTTAGTCTTTAGTAATGTTTTATTTTAGAGTGCTTACTGGCATCTTAACACCGCTCTGTTGCATGATTCCCATTTTAAAGATGTTTTTAGATTCTTTTGGAGATGTTTTAAAAAGAAAGTCTGATTTTAAATCTTTGAGGCAGTGGTGGGATTGTGGAAAGGTGAAGATAAAGCAGCTCTGTCAACAGCACACTTTCAATGTCACATGGGACATCACCAGTTCTATGAATGACCTGGAGACTGAAACTGTGGAATTACAAAGTTTAGTAGATTCCACTGGAAATCGAGGTCATGTTGAAGATATAGCCTTAAAATATAGCTCTTAGAGACCTACTGGGCACTAAGGCCCAAGGAGCACTGATTCACTCACGGTTCCAGAGCAACACAATGATGGACACACCAACCAAATATTTCTTTGGATTGGAAAAGAAAAACGGACAGAGTCGCTTCATCCATGCTCTGGGTTCTCCCTCAGGACAGGAGCTGAAGGACTGAACAACATTAGGAAATGGGTCTCCTCAGACCTCCACCACACTACCACCAGCAACTAGAGGAGCAGGCTGTGAGGAGGAGGAGAAGGCTGTGAGGAGGTGCAGGGGCCAGGGGAGTCCTTTAAGACCTGGTAGTGCTGGAAATGACAGTCTTGGACTGGACGGTCCCACCAGACACTGCAGACTGGCTACTGAAGGATGCTGGGGGACACTGGGGGACACTGTACTCGGAACAAGTTTCTGATGATAATATATAAACATGCCAAACTAAAAGCTGAATCTAGGTGGACTTATGAGACACTGATGACACAACATCCCATACAATCACAAATGGTTATATTAAGACAAAATCAACTCCAACTGCCAACAGTTCCACTCCTTGAACTCTGCGCTGATGTGTTGTTACCTGTCAGGTTGTCATAGTGACAATAGGCAGTCACCTGAATAGAACAACATGCCCTCAGCTCTGGACTGACCCATGAACTCTTACCTATAGTATCAGGAGATGACATGGTGTGAGCCTGTCTCATCATCAGTAGTCCAGAACCACTAATGAAAGTCTATTTGTTTGCTCTTTGTGGTTTTATTCATGCTTTCATTAAACATGATAACAGCTTCTCACTAACGCTGCCTGATAGCTCCTTCTTGATGAATGAAGCCATGCCATATTTGGTGATATATGCCGTTTGATTTTCACCACAGGTGAATGACTCTGCAAGCTGAGAATCAGGGAAAATGGCAGCAAAGACGTGACTCATGTCCTCGTTAGATTGAAATGAATTGTGCCTCACCACAGTATGGAGAACCTTTTTTATTTCATAGTCAACTGAGAGGTGGCATCTGAACTTGTAACATTGGGTCGTGCTGTAAACAATTTAGGGATTAGCCTGGCCCCGGCTGTGGCTAGCTGCTGCTGTGTACCGCTGGTACTTTCATCCTTTCATATGAGACTCGATTGAATTTAAGACATTTTTGACTCTTTTTAGGGACCCTCAGGAACCCTGTAGTAGAGACAGTGCTAAAGTAACACAATGCTGTATTACCTGAGTTTCTGGGATTTATTCTGGCAGAGGAAACCAGCCTTTGAGGCACAAACAGAAAATGTTTAATTTTCTCTGATTTACAAGAGTCACCTACTCCATGTTACATTAAACATCACTGATTATGGAGAAATACATCAACACAGTTACACAAGGTAAAATGATGAAGGCTGATTAGATAGCAGTGTGGTCACAGAGTAGAATAAGATTTTATTAAGAAAACTTCTACTTCAGCAAATGGAAAAATATAGAGTAATACTGTTTGTACTTCAGGATACGTGTAGAGCTGAATTCACAAGAACCAGTTTCAGACATGAGACCTCTCAGTTTGATCTTCATGTGTCCAGGATTATCCAGATAGAAGTCATCATCAAAGTCAGTCCAGTTCTTCCAGGAGTTCAGTGGTTAGGAGATCATTTCACTACTTCTAAGACCAAACATATTCTGACCTGATCAAATCACAATCAGTGATTCAACTGGAAACCAAAGAGAAACATCATCCACCATCAACATTTAAAGCTCAGAGTTGAAGCTGCTGTCACTTCAAAGACTCTCCTTCCTCCAGAGAACACAGAGACACTGAGGAACCAGGTAACCAAAACCCAAATGTAGGACAGAGAGGTTGAGTGAATGTAGTGTTGAAGGTGTAGAGGTGGATCAGTTTGTCAGAGGAGACTCTGTAGAAGGACAGAGTTCCAGCAGGACAGTCCACATACACTGATACTCTGTTAGAGACAGAGGACGAGGAGATGGATGTTGATCTGTTATTGTGACAGACAGAGTAACCATGACGATCAGAGCAGGTCAGAGTCCAGGACTGATCATTTCCTCCAAACCAGCTGTCCTTCATGTCTCCTTTCCTTCTGATTCCTCTGTAACTCACTGATATATCAACACCTCCTCTCCACTCAACCTCCCAGTAACAGCGACCAGTCAGAACATTTCTACACAGCAGCTGATTCCAGTAATCAAATCTGTCTGGATGATCAGGATATGGCTGCTTCTCCTTCACACGTGTCACCTTCCTGTTGTTGTCAGACAGTTTGAGGTTTCTGTTGACTGAGTTTGTGTCCACTTCAAGTTGACAGAAATCTGATGGAGAGAAAAAGACACAACACAGCTGCAGTTTATCATCTGACACATCTGATGGATTTCTTCTTTCTTTCCTCACTGATCTGTTGTTCATTAATAGAAAGTTTAATGATGATACTTTTAGTCAGGATTCTCTTGTCAGTGATGTTTGAATGAATAAATACCACAACTATCAGCTTTGGATTTAAAGACAAACTGGCACTTTGATGTTTTATCATCATTAGTCAAACTTACACTTCCTCAGACCAGGTTTTAACCTCTGCTCTCCACCATGGTCCATCCTGGAGGAAGAAACACAGTCAGAATGATTTTCTATCCAACATGAGTCCTAACTGCTGTTCAACATGAAGCAGAGTTCATCAGTTTATCAGTGAGACACAGAAACAGACTGAAACTCATCAGTATAGACTGTCTCTGATGTTTCACTGTCTGAAAGATAATGAAATGTAGAAATAAACAGAGCTCAGTCTCCACTGTCAAATATTGATCATGAAACCAAAATGTGATTCTTTGTATTAATATTGTGTCTAAAACAGACACCTTCTTGTCACTAACTGTTAAAGGCCTGCTAAATGTATGTCAGTGGTGTCTTACACAAGTCAATATAGTTTACTTGTACATTCATTTGACTGTGATTGTCAGAAATAAGCCTGGAACTAAACAAGAACAAACACTGTCACACTGAGAACAGAATCTGATGACTGTGGTGTTCAGCCTTTTTCCTTAAATAAATGATGAGCTGTTGAACAGTGCTAAGAGTTATATTCAGTATGTTATATGACATTATTTGACATGTCTATTTGTCTGTGTATAGTTTTCCTCCAGCTGATCCAGACAGGCTGCAGTGACGTCCAACATGAGATGAAGAGTTGGACTAACAGGACTTCTGGTCAGTGCAGAGAACTATTTGAAAGTCTAAGGTTAAGATTAAGATTAAGTAAGATTTGACTTTAATACATGTGTCAACAATAGGTTGCATTTATTTACTTACACTTTGTAAATTGTCTTATGGACCATTGAAACTCCTTAATAACTAGTTTGTAAATACAATTTACAATTAATAAATTATAAACTTATGATTTGTAAAGAATGAAAATACAATACTTAAACACGTTATACAGATGTTTATAAACGATGAAACATTTACAGCTGCATTTATAAACTGTTTACTAATGATCTATTAATATAGGACTGAGGCTTTATAAATAATAAATTAAGTGTTTACTAATGCTTTATGAATGCTTCATAGTGTGACATTATTATAAAGTGTTACCAACAAACCTACACTGTGTGAGCTCCTGTTGTCTGTCCATACCTGAGAGTGTCCAGTCTCCAGAGTGGATCCTCCAGTCCAGCAGACAGCAGCTTCACTCCCTTGTCTCCTGGACGGTTGTAGCTCAGGTCCAGCTCTCTCAGATGGGAGGGGTTGGAGCTCAGAGCTGAGGCCAGAGAAGAACAGCCTTCCTCTGTGATCAGACAACCTGACAGACTGGATATAGAAAAATATCAGAAACTCAAGAAGAAGAAGGAAAATCCTCCAGATGTTGAACTTCTGCACCAACATGAACCTAAATCAGGATTTAACTGATCAACAAGCAGCTGTATCCTGACCTGAGAGTTTCCAGTTTACAGTGAGGACTCTCCAGTCCAGCAGACAGCAGCTTCACTCCTGAATCATGCAGGTTGTTGTCACTCAGGTCCAGCTCTCTCAGACTGGAGGACTGGGAGCTGAGAACTGAGGACAGAGCTTCACAGCTTCTCTCTGAGAGGTTACAACTGCTCAGCCTGAAACATGAAATATACACAGTAAGAAAGAGAGTCTAAACATTCAGAGTCATAAAGAAGTATCTCAGCAACAACAACTCAAGAGTCCTGGAGTCAGTCTGGATAACATGAAGAGTCAGAAGACACTGAGACAGACAGAATCCACAGAAGAACTGTGGAAACGTTCTCTAAGATGCTGAAACAATCAACCTAATGAGTCTGCTGGACTCTTCAACGGTCAAGAAAGCTAGTCTTATACTAAGCTGGTCTTATTTGTTGCTTTCTTCCCCTTGTACCGAACCCTTACAGAACTGTGACTTATGTGCACCATTACAACACTAACTGAGACGGACGGAATCCACAGAAGAACGGTGGAAACGTTGTCTAAGATGCTCTAACAGTCAATTTGATGATTGAAACAAACTCAACAAACTGATCCTCAAGGCCAGTGATGTTGTAGTGGTTGAAGCTGGACTCTTTGAACACAGTGTCAGAGAGGAGGATGTTGGTAAGACTGAAGACCATCCTGGACAGCTCCTCCCAGCCACTCCACAACACACTGGCCAGTCTAAGGAGAACCTTCAGTAACAGACTCATTCTACCCAAATGTACCACAAAACATCACAGCAGGTCATTCCTGCCTGTGGCTGTCAAACTTTAGAACTCCTCCTGCTTAACACTCTTAACACTCCAGATTATTTTTAATTTATTTTTAACCACATACCTCTGTATATTATGAATATTATTCTATTTGTATTTTGCTCTGTCACCTAGCAACTATCACTTCACAGGAGCAACATCAACAAAACAATTTCCTTGAAGGATTAATAAAGTATCAGATTCTGATTCTGATGTTAAGTAACAGAGAAACTGAGCTCAAGTGCTGTAAACACTGATCACACAAATACTGATTTGATTCAGATTTTCTTCTGTTTAACACATTTTGTATCAGGTGATGTATCATTTAAACAAAGGAAGTAGGTTTCAACCAGATTTAAGGCTTCAACTTTGATTTCTGATCAACAAACAGCATCCGTCTCTCAGTGTTGTCATTGTTTCTGTCAGTGTTCTATTTAATAAATACAAAACTGTAGATCTTGTTTCTTTTCAGATGTCTTCACAGCTCTCATTCATTGACTCCAACTGTCTGTCAGCCTCAACAAACACATAACAATGTTAGTTAGTTCATCAACATAACTTTATCCACATGATTTTGTTTGTACATCAACATTAGTTGTGACAATAATAATCCTTTAGGTGGTGCAGCATTAAAACATGTTTGAATGTAAATCTAGTCACCAGCCTTCAGTTCCTAATGTCAGCATCAGACTGATCAGGTTACTTAACTTTGTTGGTCGTCTGGGTTAATTTCACTGATTTTATGTGAGTGTTCTCATGAAGGAACCACATGCTGTACTAACCAACCTGACATCAATCATGGTGCGTTCATAGTCCACAGCTGTGAGCAGTGTTCAGACTGTTGCAGCCTGTAAACAGTCACTGTACTGTTCTAACAGTACCTGAAGAGATTTCCTCAGTGAGACAGCATCTATGCTAGCTAACCTGAATCACCTGCTAGAACAATATCGCAACAGCCCCCTACCCTCTTCTTTCTTCAGATGTATAATAACTTCATACTAAATCAATTAATGAAATAACAACCTAAATCTTTGTTTAAAATGTTTTATGTTTTATTGTCATCCAAAGAAGATTGCTGAATCACTATCTTAATGCCAACCTGAGAGTTTCCAGTTTACAGTGAGGACTCTCCAGTCCAGCAGACAGCAGCTTCACTCCTGAATCCTGCAGGTTGTTGTTACTCAGGTCCAGCTCTCTCAGACTGGAGGACTGGGAGCTGAGAACTGAGGACAGAGCTTCACAGCTTCTCCTTGAGAGGTTACAACTGCTCAGCCTGAAGAAGAATCAACATCAAATGTTTTATTTGTCATTTACTAAATGAATCATGTTTCAAATAGTTCCTAAATCCACCTACAGAGCTTTGTTGGAGGCTTTGACCACTGGCAGCAGCCTCAGAAGAGCCTCCTCTGAAGCAGAGTATTTCTTCAGGTCAAACACGTCCAGATCTTCTCCTGATGACAGTAAGATGAAGACCAGAGCTGACCACTGAGCAGGAGACAGTTCATCTGTGGAGAGACTTCCTGATCTCAGGGACTGTTGGATCTCCTCCACTAGAGAACCATCATTCAGTTCATTCAGACAGTGGAACAGATTGATGCTTCTCTCTGCAGACAGATTCTCACTGATCTTCTTCTTGATGTACTGGACTGTTTTCTTATTGGTCTGTGAGCTACTTCCTGTCTGTGTCAGCAGGCCTCGTAGGAGAGTCTGATTGGTCTGCAGTGAAAGACCCAGGAGGAAGCGGAGGAACAAGTCCAGGTGTCCATTTGGACTCTGTAAGGCCTTGTCCACAGCACTCTGATGGAGACGTGTTAGTTTAGGTTTGTTTCTAAAGACTTTAGACAACAGAGATGTAGTTTGTTGATCTTCCATCAGGTTGACATCAGAGTTGATGAAGGTCAGATGGACATGAAGAGCAGCCAGAAACTCCTGAACGCTCAGATGGATGAAGCAGAACACCTTGTCCTGGTACAGTCCTCTCTCCTCTTTAAAGATCTGTGTGAACACTCCTGAGTACACTGAGGCTGCTCTGATATGGATGCCACACTCTGTCAGGTCTGATTCATAGAAGATCAGGTTTCCTTTCAGCAGCTGATCAAAAGCCAGTTTTCCCAGAGACTCAATCATCTTCCTGCTCTCTGGACTCCAGTGTGGATCTGTCTCAGCTCCTCCATCATACTTGACCTTCTTGACTTTGGTCTGAACCACCAGGAAGTGGATGTACATCTCAGTCAGGGTCTTGGGCAGCTCTCCTCCCTCTCTGGTTTTCAACACATCCTCCAGAACTGTAGCAGTGATCCAGCAGAAGACTGGGATGTGACACATGATGTGGAGGCTTCGTGATGTCTTGATGTGGGAGATGATCCTGCTGGCCTGCTCCTCATCTCTGAATCTCTTCCTGAAGTACTCCTCCTTCTGGGGGTCAGTGAACCCTCTGACCTCTGTCACCATGTCAACACACTCAGGAGGGATCTGATTGGCTGCTGCAGGTCGTGTGGTTATCCAGAGGCGAGCAGAGGGAAGCAGTTTCCCCCTGATGAGGTTTGTCAGCAGCACATCCACTGAGGTGGACTCTGTAACATCAGTCAGGATCTCAGTCTTGTGGAAGTCCAGAGGAAGTCGACACTCATCCAGACCGTCAAAGATGAACACAACCTGGAACTCTTCAAAGCTGCAGATTCCTGCTTCTTTGGTTTCAGGAAAGAAGTGATGAACAAGTTCCACCAAGCTGAACTTTCTCTCTTTCAACACATTCAGCTCTCTGAAAGTCAATGGAAATATGAAGAGGATGTCCTGGTTGGCTTTGTCTTCAGCCCAGTCCAGAGTGAACTTCTGTGTTAAGACTGTTTTCCCAATGCCAGCCACTCCCTTTGTCATCACTCTTCTGATTGGTCCATGTCTTCCAGGTGAGGCTTTAAAGAGTTCTTCTTGTCTGATGCTTGTTTCTGGTCTGTCTGGTTTCCTGGATGCTGTTTCAATCTGTCTGACCTCATGTTCATCATTGACCTCTGCAGTCCCTCCCTCTGTGATGTAGAGCTCTGTGTAGATCTCATTCAGAAGGCTTGAGTTTCCTGCTTTAGCAATCCCCTCAAACACACATTGGAACTTCTCCTTCAGAGTAGATTTAACTTTACGTCCACACTCTGGAGCAAGAGTTCCTGAATGAAGAAGAAATGTAATGAATCAGTGAACTCATTCATTTTAATAACATTCACATGTGACTGTTTTCAGTCCAGAAGAATTCATAGATGTGATTCAGATGTTTTCATCATACTAACATCAGAGTCTAGAAATAGAAACTTCTCCCATGTTTCCTCCATTTCCTCTTTCCATCAAGTTAAAGCTGTTAAATTCTCTTACTGCTCTGCAGACAGTCAGCCAGCTCCTCCTGCTTCATTCTCCTCAGGAAGTTCACTGTGATCTTCACAAATAAATCTCTGCTGCTCCTCCTCTGCTCTTCATCCTCACCCTCCAACACCTCCTCATCCTCCCTCTGACTCTCTAAGCATTCTGGGTAATCTGGACTCAGAACCTTCTGGATCTTCTTCAGCTCGTTCTTCATAAAACTGATGATGTTCTCCTCCAGCAGCTGGAACAGAATAACAAATTTAAAGTCACAGGATATTTCATCAGGTACGTAACTGAACATATAGAAAGGTCTTTGATTAAATCTAGATTAAGGATCTGGTATTAAACATTTGTTTGTTTATTAATCCTTCAAGGAAATTGTTTTTTTTTCTGTAGCTCCCATAAAGTGACAGTTGCTAGTTAACAGAGCAAATACAATAGAATAAAAGTTGTACAAAAATATATAAAAAAAAGTAAGATGCATTTTAAAGTAAAAGAACAATATTGCACAAGTATTCACAAAATACAGAGATAAGAGGTTGCAAATAAATTAACGGCATCTGAGGTGTTAAAGGTGAGTGACTAACACTCAGCAGGAGGAGTTATCAAGTTTGATGGCCACAGGTAGGAATGACCTCCTGTGGTACATTTTGGTAGGATGAGTCTGTTACTAAAGGTTCTCCTTAGACTGGCCAGTGTGTTGTGGAGTGGGTGAGATGAGTTGTCCAGAGGGGTATCACACAAAACTAGGATAAGGAATTAAGCCGGGATATGTTGATTATCTAAAGGCTAAATTATCTCTGATAGGCTAAATTCAGCCAGGATAATCAACATATCCCGGCTTAATCCCTTATCCTAGTTTTGTGCAATACCCCTCAGGATGGTCTCCACTCTTGCCAACATCCTTCTCTCTGACACTGTGTTCAGTTTGTTGAGTCTGCGTCTGCTGCCCCAGCATGCATCAGCATACAGGGCACAAGCTTACAGCACCTGGTATCCCAGGCCGTCTCCCATCCAAGTATTAACCAGGCCTGCCTCTGCTTAGCTTCCGAGATCAGACAAGATTGGACGTGTTCAGGGTGGTATGGCCGTAAGCAAATCTCTTACACTTTCAGCTAAACATTAGAACAATCATGAAAAGTTATTTAGTTCATCCTTCTATCCACTTCCACTTGTTTGAGGTTGGGTCATGGTGGCAACAGGCTAAGCAAGGAATTCCAGACTTATCTCTCCTTAGCATCACATTCCATGTTTTTTCTTGTACATTGTGAGGCATTCTGAGATCAGATGTTATGTAATTTCTTACAGCGTATTTTGGGTCTACCCTAGGGTCTCTTACTGGCTGCTATTGTTGGTCAACCTCCAAGGGGAGGGGCCCAGGAGGAAACTTGGATGCCTGAACCACCTAAGACTGAGCGTAGCGACCCTTTCTTTCAGTCACTATCCAAAGTTCATGACTTTAGGTAAGGCTTGGAACATAGATTGACTGTCGTGATGACTGACTTCTTCACCATGACAGTCATACGGCACCTGCATTACTGCAGCTGCTACAGTAAATCACTTCTCCACCTCTCATTCCATTGTACCGTCACTTGTGAATAACACCTGAAGAAACTCCTTCCCTTGGGAAATGTCTGTGAAGGTTCTCAGTCATCCAGGTCATGGTAATCCAAAAAAGGTTTCAAAAAAAGGCAACTGGACTTGTAGATTTTTGGAGAAGCCTTTTTTGGGCTTCCCTTGGGAAGGAACTTGCCCCCAACCCAGGAAAACAATCCATAGTTTTCCAACAGAGTACCATGGCCCCGGACTTTGAAGTGCTTCTGCTCATCCCAACTTCACGTTCTGCAGACACACCCATTACCACCAAAAAACAGTGTACCAACAAACAAGCAGTGTCCAACACCCAGTGGAAACGTGCTTGACTTAAGTGCTAAGGATCAGGACAGCGCTATCTCTTTTGTTACATAGGGACCGGATGACTTGTAGAAATGGCCCTGGTACCCCACAGTACCTCTCCAACTCCACAAAGCACATGTAGACTGTAATGGTACAATTTTGTACTGAGTTTGTAGGATATTTTGTCACTACAACTGCAGAAGCCATATAAAGTATTGTTCATACAGTAGGTCAGGGTGGACTCCTTGAAATTCACTCACCATGAATATGGAGTTGAGGTCTATTTCATGCTGTTGACCATATTGAGCACTAGGAACCGTTGAGGTTTGCCTGTCGAGAAAAAAAAAAAGTAAAATCAGTGGTAGAGATGAGTCTTCATGAACACTTCTGCTCTCTGATGATGAATGCTCAGACTAACAACACTGACAAATATTTTGAGTGAAAAGATCATAAAATGCAGTTGAGAAAGGTTTTAAAAACCTAACTTTATTCAACAGATTGTGGTCCACCTTTGTTAAGGTGTTGAATGAAACTCTGACCAAAGGACTTGAACTCTTCTCTTTGTCTTGGGAATCTTGCATATTCATAGTTAATCGTTACCTTTCATCAGCTAGTGAGTGTTGTCTCTGTTTGAAGACAGTTGGATGATGCATAGACCAGTCACTCTTCAATGAAACACTGCTGGGTTCAGGAGAATATGTCCTCTGCTGATGGATCCTGCTACAAAGACAAATGGATTATTTAAAGATTAAGAGTTGACAATATATACAAATCAATGATGGGACTGAAACAAATTAATCAAACTAATTAGAGGCTTTGTGAAAATTAATCTCGATTAATCACATTTGACAAAGAAACATTTTTTAATTTAAATGTATTTTAGTGGACAACAAATCAAATAATAGACACAGACATCAATATTGTAAACTCACACTTCTTTAAAGTCTGGAAAAATGCATTTAATTGAATTTCAACTAATTAAACAGTAAAAAGAGAAAGAAAATATCACTGAACAGAACAAGGTATCTGCTACAATCTCCGTGTGCAGCAGTTACCAGCAACTAAAAGTTTCCATCAGCTGCTAATAAGTTCTTTACAGCCTGATGGGGAATCCATGAACATTAACATTAACCAATGTGAGAGAGGCTTTTAGCTGCTTAGAAGATCCCCTGGGTTCCCTTGGGACCTCTTGAGCTGTGTTTCTACCAAGCAGTACAGTACAGTTCGGTTCAGTTCGGTTCGTAATTATTTATGTCTCCATGGTGAGAATTTTTGAAGAGTACCCAAATAAGCGTACCGAACCGTACCATTTTATGGCACCCTTATGTTGGGGTACCAGTTTGTGGTACGGTTTAGAGACACGCCCATTGCTGTTCAGTGATTGGATGAGGGAGAAGTCATCATCGTGCGCGTGCGGTAAAGTCCTCAAACTATAAACACTGGCGCCATTTTTAAACACCCAGCAAGAGCGGGTCTCTAGAGCGGTACCTTTTTCAGTGGAGACACAATCTGTACCAGACCGCACAAAACCATTCCGTACCAAATGGTTAAGTCCCGAACCGAACTGTACTGTACTGCTTGGTAGAAACACAGCTTTAGACTATCAGGGAGTGATCTTTGTTGGTGGACCACTCCTGTGGAGGGGAACAGTCGTCTTCAGTCTGTCTGACTGTGGATTATTTGTGGGTTCCAAACTCTTTAGAGATAGTTCTGGAACCTGTGAAGATCAGACTAAGACAATCCCCTGATTTATTTCAACTAAAACAGAAACTGAATCACACTTGAGTCTCATTATATTGACGGAAACACTTCTGAACACATGGACTCTGACTGGACCTGGAAGTTAACTAGTAATCCTAGAGAAGCACCTCACCTCTGATATGCAATATTGGCCAATTTATCTGAATAAACACAGACCAAAGCATATCTTTTTCATATACCTGTACATTATTAAAGTCATTTTGTGTGTTTTCTCAAACTTTGTTGAGTTTGAGAAATGAGTGTTCTCTTACGTTTCATCAACTGAGTGGTGTCTCTGTTTGAAGACAGTTGGATGATGCATAGACCAGTTACTCTTCAATGAAACACAGCTGGGTTCAGGAGAATCTGTTCTCTGCTGATGGATCCTGATACAAACACGAACATGATTTTATTTAAAGATGAAGAGACAGTTGGTAAAATATTCAAATACACAATTGCATAAATAAAAATAAAATTCAGGTACTTTTATAATACACATATAAGTATTTTGTTCACTAATGAGCTAAAACATTATGACCCTCTGCCTAATACTCTGTTCCATGTTTTACTAAACTTGCTGATGAGTGGACTCAACCAAGAGTTCACTGAACATCCAACACATCTTTACATGTTAAACATTCTTCAAGTCATCTTTGATGAATTGGTTAAAACTCAGTGTTTGAGAGAACAAGGAATTTGATTGAGTGTTCTCTTACATTTCATCAACTGAGTGTTGTCTCTGTTTGAAGACAGTTGGATGATGCATAGACCAGTTACTCTTCAATGAAACACAGCTGGGTTCAGGAGAATCTGTTCTCTGCTGATGGATCCTGATACAAACACGAACATGATTTTATTTAAAGATGAAGAGACAGTTGGTAAAATATTCAAATACACAATTGCATAAATAAAAATAAAATTCAGGTACTTTTATAATACACATATAAGTATTTTGTTCACTAATGAGCTAAAACATTATGACCCTCTGCCTAATACTCTGTTCCATGTTTTACTAAACTTGCTGATGAGTGGACTCAACCAAGAGTTCACTGAACATCCAACACATCTTTACATGTTAAACATTCTTCAAGTCATCTTTGATGAATTGGTTAAAACTCAGTGTTTGAGAGAACAAGGAATTTGATTGAGTGTTCTCTTACATTTCATCAACTGAGTGTTGTCTCTGTTTGAAGACAGTTGGATGATGCATAGACCAGTTACTCTTCAATGAAACACAGCTGGGTTCAGGAGAATCTGTTCTCTGCTGATGGATCCTGATACAAACACGAACATGATTTTATTTAAAGATGAAGAGACAGTTGGTAAAATATTCAAATACACAATTGCATAAATAAAAATAAAATTCAGGTACTTTTATAATACACATATAAGTATTTTGTTCACTAATGAGCTAAAACATTATGACCCTCTGCCTAATACTCTGTTCCATGTTTTACTAAACTTGCTGATGAGTGGACTCAACCAAGAGTTCACTGAACATCCAACACATCTTTACATGTTAAACATTCTTCAAGTCATCTTTGATGAATTGGTTAAAACTCAGTGTTTGAGAGAACAAGGAATTTGATTGAGTGTTCTCTTACATTTCATCAACTGAGTGGTGTCTCTGTTTGAAGACAGTTGGATGATGCATAGACCAGTTACTCTTCAATGAAACACAGCTGGGTTCAGGAGAATCTGTTCTCTGCTGAGAGATCCTGATACAAAGACAAAAATTATTATTTATTTTAGAGTGAGATCACATTGCACAAGTGTTCAAGTTAAATGCTGAAAGACATTTTACAAATGTGTATTTCTGGACAGTTAGAGATATTCATCTCACCTCTGAGCTTCGGTCTGGATCTCATGTTCCTCACTCACAGTGGGTTTAGAGTGAAGGACTACCTCCTCTCTGTCCTCACAGTGATCCATTGCAGAGTGCACACCTTTACATAAACACACGACCTGCTGAGTCATTTCAACAACAGTTACATAACATTATTTCTCATCACTGTCAGTAACATGGCATTGATATTCAGAACTGATAAAAAAAAACCTCACTGGAGCTCTGAGAAGGATGTCTGCACAAAACATTAAACTATGAAGTTCTAAGCTTGTGAGAGTCACTGTAAACAACTCTACAGTTGTACTGTAGAATATTAAAAGTCATCATAAAGTCAGCTGAATTCTGTAATTTTATGGCAGACATTTTGTGAGGAAAGCACAGGTAAATAAATAATGGCTGCATGCCACTTGGGGGTTAGGGTTCTGCATTTGTATATTCTTGCTGTGACAGCCCCAGGGCCATTGCTGGTTTGGTGTTGGTGTTTGTGTTTTTGTCATTTTTTCTTCTTTTTTTTCTTTCAGGGTGCTGGTAGCTGGTTGGCCATTGTGGGATTGGAGGCAGCTGGCCACTGTCTCCAGACCCATAAAACCCCACCCTCCTGTGAACTCATTCTCTCTCTCTCTGTCCCGGACACCATGCCGTGTTGATTTGAGTTCTTCTAATTTCTTGTATGGTTTAGTTTGCGTCGTTTGCGTAGTTTCATTTTGTTGAATGTCATGGCTAATATTTCTTTTTGGAGTTTATCTTTGTTAAAATAAATATTTTATTTTGATGCAATTCCCTGTGTGTTTCCCTTATGTGTTAAGGTCTCAGAGCCGGGCCATAACATTGTTCACTGTCATGTATTTCCTGGAACAGCTAATGGAACTCAGCCAACATTAATACACATGTTGTTTCTCAAGTGACAAGTTAAAATGTCTTCATGTAAGGGTTGATTCTAATCTGCTAAAATGCATTTGGTACAGTGCCCGACAATTTTGATTTCCATTGTTAAATTTACCATTTAAATAGTGGTAAAAGTTGCTTTACCACCCATTCAATTGCTGTATTAGGTTTGATTTGATTCTCACAGTCATGAGATTACAATTACAACTTTAATAATAATAATACATTTTATTTATAGGCGCCTTTCATGACACTCAAGGTCGCCGTACAAAATTGTTTAAAAACAGAACAGAGTTCAAATACAAGAAATAAACACAATTAAAGTACACACAAGCATAATATAGTTACATACAAATTACATATAGAATGGGTGATAGAAGTTTGATAGAACTTTGCAACACAATCACTGTGTGTTTGTTTAAATGTTTAATACACACACTAGAATTCAACAGAAGGAACAACCAGTTCCTTCTGTTCCTCCATGTTTAATCCAAGCTGTCAAACCAGTTCTGACTCTCCCTGCATAGTTTAACAGTCAGGTGAGCTCAGATTAAAATCACTTCACCTTTTCTCCACCAGTAAAACACATAAATTACTATTCTTTAACTCATTAAGTCTTACATGTCCTACATGTCTTACATGTCCTGTACACCAGAAAATGTCAAATAGATATTTAGAAACAGAAAATCATGATCTAAAAAGAGTAAAGAAGTGACATGAACTGAATCTAATCACAGTGATCCAGTTAATGAGACATTTCCAGATTTCTCTGGTAGGATTCTCACCTGTTGAATCACTTCAGGTCGACTTTCAGACACTTTCCACCTTCATGTGTTGAGAAGAAGCTGCTCATTCTCTCTCATCAGTCCTGGATTTGATCTGAGGACGTCGTCACATCCTCATAACTTCAGAGTCTGTAAACACATCAGAGTGACGTTAAAACCAGTTTAACCAGTGGGAGGTTCCCTGCAGTCAGAGGGAACTGTTTCCTCGTTCCTCTCTCTTACCTGACTGACATGATCCATATGAGAAGATGTAGTTCTACACCTGTCCACTAGATGGTAATAACTATAGAAACATTAACTAAACTAGAACCAGGTTCACCTGAGGTTCAAAGTAGTTCCTAACAGTCTGACTGTTAACAGGCTGGTTCACCAGCCTTATCAACACATCTGTTAATCTGAACTTACCTGCCAGTTTTTAGTTTTCATTTTATTTACTGAGCTGTGTCAACTTTTAAAAACAGAACTTAAAGCAGATCTACTGATATCTGTCCTCTAGATGAGTGGGTTGGGTTTAAATGAACAGAAACTAATAGTCAGGAGAGCAGCGTTAGAGAGGAAACCAGTCTGATCTCATCTGATTAAAGTCATTTACAAACACCACATGTTGGAAGTTTGTCTGCATCGTTTTTAAATGACATTAAATGTTTAAACCAGGTTAACTTGATCAACTTGAAATGGTTTCTAACCTGAGGCCACGTTTCCTCCGTGTTTCAGTTAAAGATGAAGAAAGATGATGATGATCCAGTTAATCATTTACAGATGTTGGACTCTCACCTGCTGAACTCACCTCAGGTTGATTTACTGACTCTTTCTACCTTCATGTGTGGAGGAAAGAAGCTGCTTCGCTTCCGCTTACAGGTAGTATTAATGGGCGGGGCCTTAAACTCACCTGTCTCTGCACAGGAGAGGAAATGAGGTGTGTCCAAAGTCTCTTCAGAATAAAATCGACCATAAAAAGAAGAATAATATATTGTTGAAGGTTGTAACTCCAGCTGGAGAGAGTTTAATGAAATAATTATATTTTAATCAACTTATAAATGTAAGCAGCTGTGAAAGTGAAAAGCTGCTCTGAGTTGGAGAGACTTCTTTAGAGTGTCAACAGTCTGTCCTTCATGTGCTGACATGTTCTGAAATCCTCAGAACAGGAAATAAAACTCTTTGTTTTTCTCTGTCTTCATGCTGTGATGCAGGTTTTCCAGCAGGTGGCGCTGTTGTAGAGGAATCAGATCATTCAGCAGAGAGCTTCAGAAATCCCTCCATCAACATTTAGTCATTCTGTTTTAAAGGTTGAACTGGCTTCATTAAATTGAAGGATTCAGGAGATTATTTCTAATTCTTCTCTTCATGTTTCCCTCCAGTAAATTCATTCAGTCATTAAACAGTCTGACTTTATTTTTACAAATCACTAAACTTTAACTGGATTACCATCAGTGATCCTGTTTGAAATGAAGCTGCCATTAAATGAGGAACTTCTTTTCCACATGTGCAGGGAAATCCTCAGTCAGTCTTCTGCTGCTGAGCCTCTGAAAGATGCACAGTGTTCAGTCTGCTCTGCTTTAGTAGGATGACCACAAAGTATTTGTCTTTAGATGATGTTCTTGTGCTGATGCTGGGGACTTCTTTAATAGTTTCTAAATTCTGCCTCATCTGGATTGAGACTTCTAGGAGTTTTCTTCTCCAGGTGCTGAGTCCAGAACAAGTAGGAAGGATGCTACAGGAGTGTGGGAGCAAGGCCAAGCAGACTAAAAAACTATTTCTATCCACAGGCCATCAGACTACTCAATCACTCAATCATCACCCATTGACTGAAACTTTCAACTTGTTAACACAAACCATCTCATTGCCTCATCTGCACATATCTTTGGCACTGTCCTACCACTGTGACAGTATTGACAGGATTTCATTGATTTATGTTTCTAAGCTTAGACTAAGTTTCTTTCCTTCATGTTAGTTTAGTTGTTTATTTTAGTTTAGTGTGAAGGGAACTCTCAGAGGGAGAATTTCATTGCCCAGTGGAACCTTTGGTGTGTCTATGACAATAAACTTGTTGAATTGTGAATCCACCTGCTGTTCTAACTTTCCATTTCTAGCTGCTCACATGCTGTTTGTTGTCGTATTAAAAGACACGTCCTGCTATCACCAGTGAGAAGAATTCATTGTAATAATCAGTGAAATAGTCCCATCAGTTCTCTCTGTCAAACATATTGGTCAGTGCTTGTTCTTTGGGATCCTGCTGATCTCTGAAAGAAAAACACAGAATAAACTTCCTCTACAGCGTCTCCTAAATAATGTCAAATGATTATATGATCAGAGTTGAGTCTCACCACAGCAAACAGCGTTAAAGGTTAGCCAACGTATGGGACCTTCCAGTGAGTCCAGCCAGAACTCTGCAGGTACCAGGCTCAGGTCCAACAAGGGTCTGGATCTGCTGATCAACGCTGTCCCTCCAAGACAGAGTAGGTGTGCTTCAGAAGCAGGCAGATGTGGAAGGAGACCTCTTGTAGGTCTGGTACTGCTGTGTTTGACACAAATGAAAACTTGACTCCTTGATCTTACTTAGTGGTAGAATGTATTTCTGACATAAACGTATGTGATTACAAAACTAGGAAAAAACTGGATGAATAAAAATGAAAATACAGAAATAGTAGGGGGTTCTTGAACCATTTTAATAGTCAGTTGATGTGTTTTAACACCTCAACAAATATAATTTAAGACCTAAAAATGTCATGACAATTTCTGTGGTAGAAAATAGAAGAAGCTGGAAGAAGCTAGTGAGTGTTGAACAACAGACTGACTCTTCCTGTGACAGTCTGCAGAAAGTCTGACCTGTCAGGATTGGCCACACCCACTCTCATAAATGTGGGCGTGGTCTAAAACAAACTCAGGTATCCAGAGATCAGCTGTGATCCTGGTTCAGAGTAAATCTGGTTCATTTCTACTTTCAAACTCTACTCAACAACAACTACAACTCCCATCATGCACTTCAGTGTCAAACGTCCAGTCACAGAGCTTCACACTGACGCTGAGCCGAGGTCAAAGGTTTGATTCTCTTTTTAGCTCCAAACACCGTGACCTGATGAACCTGATGCTGAGGTCTGGATATTCCCTACAGTCAGTGAACGCTTCATGTACATTTGTGCGTTCATGTAACTGCAGCTTGTTTCTGATCTAGTTTGGATCAGAAAGCTAATGCGCTAACAAGCTAGCTTTAAAAAATAAAAAACTCTGTCGTGTTAGCTAGCTTTGTTCAAGCTAGCTACTCGACACACCTGGACTTACCTGGAGCTGGTTCAGAGGTCAGGGAGGTCACAAATCGACGACAGATGAAAGTGACGCGAACGCAAGCAACGAACAAAGGTTTGATTTTATTTTGAAGATTTTAGTTTTTGAGGTTTGGTTTTAAGTTTTGGTTTTTAGTTTCACACACCATCTTCAGTACTGAGAGACAGAAGGAGGAGGAGGAGACAAAAAGGAGGAGGAGGAAGAACAAGGGGAGGAGACAATGAGGAGGAGGAGACAATGAGGAGGAGGAGACAATGAGGAGGAACATCTGTTTGTGTTGGTCTTGCTCGTGTCTGTGGCTCAGAGGATAAAGATGATGCTGCTCTGTTCAGAAGGTTGTTGGTTCGAATCCCCTCTGCTCTTTCTCTCTTGTCACAATATTGAAAACTTCATGTTGACCTTTGACCTCCACTGACTCCTTCATCTTTATCTGACCTTATAAAACTCAGTGTGTGTGTGTCAGCGGCGGCCATCTTGTTCTTATCACAGAGTCACAGTGACGCCTCCTTCCTCCTTCAGCAGGAAGTCACTGACTCAGCTGATCACCTCCAGTCAACCATGACACTGATAAGTCACTCCTCCTCTTTCTCCTGTTCATCATCATCCTCACCCTCATCTTTATCCTCCTCCTCATCACCCTCCTCTTCATCATCCTCCTCCTCCTCCTCCTCCTCTCTTTGCATGGTCTTTAACTTTCTGCAGCAGATCAGAATCATCAGATGAGTCAGCGTGACGGAGCATGATTCATCACTGTGGGATTTGTCATCAGCTGCTTCTTCTTCTTCTACAGAAGATGTTGTTGTTGTTGTTAATGTTTTTTATGTTGATATTGTTAATGTTGATGACAGTGAATGTTTTCTGTGACCCTGTTTGTTTTTTATTTTCTAAAGTTCTTCCTCAATGTTTCTTGTCTTGTTTAACTTCCTGTGTTTTCCCTCTGATTTATTTGACACCTACCAGGAACTAACTCATCCAGCTACAACACTGCTGGGATTTGAACTCAAGATCTCCTGTTTACTAGACAGGCACTTTAACCAACTAAACCACAGCACCTGTGAGTCTGGATCATCTGAGACCAGGGTCCGAGGTCTGGTCTGTGATCCAGATGATGTGTTCAGTGACAGGTTCTGGTTTCTTCTCAGCTCTGCTTTGGAACCTTCAGGGTCTGGGTTCTGTGAAACGTCTTGAGACCATCTGCGTTATGGTAATGTTATTATAAAATAAAGATGACAAACCTTGTTGGTCAGCATGGATCTAGGCCTGACAAGGAAGCACGGCATCATTCCTTTGTTGGGTGGAGGAGTGAAGCCTGGCAGTGTCGAAGCTGGTCGGATATGACAGTGTGAAGTCAGCTGCTAGGATGAACAGTGCTGTGGTGATGTTTGTAGACACTGTGGATAAAGCCAACACGGTAGTGGAGAACGGGATCGTCGTAAAGGATACGTTTGTTCCTGTCTCGCCGCTTGCATCACCAGCAAGAAAAGTTCCTCTGTCAAATGTCCCCCATTCATTAGTAATGAGACACTGATCAGAGAACTTTCACGTCACGGAAAAATAGTTTCTAAAATGAAAAAGGTTCACTCGCGTTACTGGCTGTAAATCTCCTCTATTGAATGACGTGGTGTCTCACAGGAGACAGATCTTTATGATCCTCAGTAAGAAGGAAGATTTAAAAGTAGCCTTCAGATTGAGAGTGGACGACTTTGATTATGTTGATTTTGTGTCATCGGATAATATGAAGTGTTTTAACTGTGGTAAAGAGGGACACTTGATTAGAGCATGACCAGGAGAAGCTTCTACACAGGGACAAAATGGAGACATGGGTACTGCAGATAAGGATGGGAAAAGTCAGGACAATATGGAAGGAGACAGGTGAAGAACAGCAGGACAACCAGGTGAGTGAGGAAGGACAGGTATTGACAGGTGGAAGCCAACTGGACAGTAAAGTAAGTTAAAGACAGGAAGAGACAGGGCAAAAGGAACAGAACAGCCAGGAAAGTAAGGGAGGACAAACTGGAACAGATAAAACAAAAGATGTGACTAAGGAGAAGACAATTAAGGGACAGAAAAT
This sequence comes from Planiliza haematocheilus, assembly GCA_005024645.1. Classification (NCBI taxonomy): domain Eukaryota; kingdom Metazoa; phylum Chordata; class Actinopteri; order Mugiliformes; family Mugilidae; genus Planiliza; species Planiliza haematocheilus. Next base: position 808,627 of record SRSE01000625.1, on the reverse strand, counting down.
GATAAAACAAAAAGATATCAGAGAAGATGACATGAGTGGTGGACATGACGGAGATGAAGAGGACATGATAGAGATGAAGAGGACATGAAGGAGATGAAGAGGACACAATGGAGATGAAGAGGACATGAAGGAGATGAAGAGGACATGATAGAGATGAAGAGGACAAAAAGGAGATGAAGAGGACATGAAGGAGATGAAGAGGACATAATGGAGATGAAGAGGACATAATGAGGAGAAGAGGACATGATGGAGATGAAGAGGACATTGTTGGGACATGAACCTGGTGGTGAGCTATGTTCAGCTAAGCTAAGTTAACCACATGTTTTGTCTTGGAAACAAAGCGAAGCCCTGGAAACCCCAAGTCCCACAATCCTCCAAGTCTGAAAACAAAAAACAAAAAGATATCAGAGAAGATGACATGAGTGGTGGACATGACGGAGATGAAGAGGACATGACGGAGATGAAGAGGACATGATGGAGGAAAAGTGGACATGATGGAGATGAAAAGGACATCAAAAGAGATGAAGATGACATGAAGGTGATGAAGAGGACATGATGGAGGAGAAGAGGACATGATGGAGATGAAGAGGACATTGTTGGGACATGAACCTGCTGGAGAGCTATGGAAGCTCACCATGCATAACCAAGTTAACCATATGTTTTGTCTTCATCTTGGAAACAAAGGGAAGCCCTGGAAACCCCAAGTCCCACAATCCTCCAGGTGTGAAAACTGACTCAGCTGTTTCAAGGATTCAAGGATTCAAGGATACTTTATTGTCATTTTTACACATGTTGGTACATGGGAAGGAACGAAAATGGTTTCTCTGGTCACGTTCAAGCCTTAAATTAAAAAAAGACACGTATAAATATAGAAAAGTATAAATATAGAGAATAAAATTAGCTAACTGTACAGTGTATAAATAAAACTACACTGAAAACAGCTGAAACAGCCACTAACTTTGACTGCTGTAAAAATATATCAGATGAATATTTTTTTCAGCTTTTTTTGCTTAAATCTGTAAATCGGCTTCAGCCCTGATCAAAACTACTAAATATTAAAAAATAAATCAAAATTTTGACCCTTTTAATGCCCATTTCGAAAATAAAGTCACTGATATGGGGAAAAATACACTCAAAATGACCTTTTTTTTCAACATAAAAAAAGATCGGAAACAGATTTTTTTTTACCTGTTATCACAGTCTTGGATATGTCAAAGATTAGTAACATCACAGTCTTGGATATGTCAAAGATTAGTAACATCATTGATTTTGAAGCATATTTAATTTTTGTGCAGCACCTAATTTTCATTAAAACGTCATACCATTAGTGGCTGTTTGTGCCCCATTAACTCCCATTATAACCATATTTGAATGCACAGACATGACACTAAATAACAATGCATTTGAGGACTCAAATTTAGCTGATTCATGCACAGAAAGTTGAACAAAATATTCATCTGATATATTTTCACAGCAGTTAAAAGTTAGTGGTTGTTTTCAGCCGGTACACACAGGTTAACAGCTAGGAGTTCTTGACAGTGTAGAGGATTGCAATATTCACTCTTGTGCAACATTAAACAGGCAACTGGTATGTTTAAAAGACATTTATTACAAGAATAAAAATGTAAGCATACAATCTAACTACAGAGTACTTTATACAGGTGTGTGTGTGTCAAGATGGCCACTGGTTGTGGGCGCCAGGTGGTCTGCTAAAAAAAAATAAACTTCCGTGGGCCTGTTCCCCTCACACGGGGCATCATTTATGTTGGGCCTGGGTACTTTGGCACACAATATTGGGGTTTGGCTGATCATGAATAATTTATAATTATCAGAAATAATTATTTATTATTAAATAATTGGATCTGAATTACCAGATCACCTCAGGGCACCACCCTTCTAGGAAAGGAAAAGATTAATCAAATCAGTCTCATAGATTATACTAAATTCTTAATTTGGATTTATGATTAATGAGTAACTTAATAACTTAACTTAATAACAACTAGTTAAAGTTGAAAGAAGTCTGCTAATAAAGAGGACATGATAGAGATGAAGAAGACATGAAGGTTCCTTAGCTAACAAGACATACTAGAAGCAGCAGTGGAAGCTCTCAGGCTAAAAAAGGAGCAGTGGACCGAGAGGTGACCGTAGAGGACAGTGAGATGGACAGTGATAGTAACTCTGAAGAGAAAGTGATTGGTAGTTGTGGAAGACAAAGAGCTTACAGCGCTGGGAAAATCAAACGCTTTTTACAAAGAACAAAAAACATGAAAGGTGTTCAAATCGAATTCGTTCAGACTGAATCTCAAATTTAAGGTAAATTTTAGACAAATTAAGAACATAATTACCTGGATTTTAATTTAAGACATTTTGAGACATTTTAAGGACCCACAGGAACTCTGTAGTAAAGACAGTGCAAAAGTAACACAATGCTGTATTACTAGAGTTTCTGGGATTTATTCTGACAGAGGAAACCAGCCTTTGAGGCACAAACAACTGATTAGATAGCAGTGTGGTCACAGAGTAGAATAAGATTTTAACAGGAAAACTTCTCCTTCAGCAAATGGAAAATATAGAGTAATACTGTTTGTACTTCAGGATACGTGTAGAGCTGAATTCACAATAACCAGTGTCAGACATGAGACCTCTCAGTTTGATCTTCATGTGTCCAGGATTATCCAGATAGAAGTCATCATCAAAGTCAGTCCAGTTCTTCCAGGAGTTCAGTGGTTAGGAGATCATTTCACTACTTCTCAGACCAAACATATTCTGACCTGATCAAATCACAATCAGTGATTCAACTGGAAACCAAAGAGAGACATCATCCACCATCAACATTTTAAGCTCAGAGTTGAAGCTGCTGTCACTTCAAAGACTCTCCTTCCTACAGAGAACACAGAGACAATGAGGAGTCAGATGACCACAACCCAAATCCAGGATAGAGAGGTTGAGTGAATGTGGTGTTGAAGGTGTAGAGGTGGATCAATTTGTCAGAGGAGACTCTGTAGAAGGACAGAGTTCCAGCAGGACAGTCCACATACACTGATACTCTATTAGAGACAGAGGACGAGGAGATGGATGTTCTAATGTTATTGTGACGGACAGAGTAACCATAACGATCAGAGCAGCTCAGACTCCAGGACTGATCATTCCCTCCAAACCAGCTGTCATTCATGACTCCTCTTCTTCTGATTCCTCTGTAACTCACTGATATATTAACATATCCTCTCCACTCAACCTCCCAGTAACAGCGACCAGTCAGAACATTTCTACACAGCAGCTGAGGCCACCAGTCAAATCTGTCTGGATGATCAGAATATGGCTGCTGCTTTTTCACATATATTACATTCCTGTTGTTGGCAGAGAGTTTCAGGTAGCTGTTGACTGAGTTTGTGTCCACTTCAAGTTGACAGAAATCTGATGGAGAGAAAAAGACACAACACAGCTGCAGTTTATCATCTGACATATCTGATGGATTTATTATTTCTTTACTCACTGATCTGTTGTTCATTAATAGAAAGTTTAATTCTTTATTCTTTATTACGATCCCCATTAGCTTCCCCAAAAAAGGGTCGCTAGTCTCCCTGGGCCTTTACTAAAACATTTAGTCATCAACATTACAAGTGTCGAAATTCACTCAGTTCAGCATATCATAGTATTTTAGTGTCTGATCACGCGCCCCTTTCAATCCAAATTAATTTCAACCTCAACACACCTTCATATACTTGGAAATTTAATCCCTCTCTAAACTCGGATAAAACATTTAATGACTATATCTCGGCTAAGATTTCAGATTTTTTGCTTGATAATGATAACGGGGCAGTCTCTGACTCAGTTCTGTGGGAGTCATTCAAGGTAGTGCTACGGGGTCATATCATCTCATATCAATCGTCCATTAAAAGGTCCAGGCTGAGGCGTCTTGCAGTTATTGAGGATGAGTTAGCTGGGTTGGAGGACACTTTTCGCAATACAAACGATGATGATACTCTTAGCGCCATCCTGAAGATAAAGTATGAGTACAATCAGATGTGTGGGAGAACAGGTTGGAAATTATATCCGCAAACTTAAACAGAAACATTTTGAGCTAGGCGATAAGCCTGACAAACTACTTGCTAGGCAGCTAAAAGGCGTAAAGGCTGACAGGGCAATTCACAAAGTTTCCTCTGCCACTGGACAATTGATAACTGATCCAAAATTGATTAACGACAGATTCTTAGATTTTTTCAGTCAGCTAAGCCGAGTGACTCAGACCTGGATGATTTTTTCAATTCTTTGAATATTCCAACTCTTAATGAAGCCACTAAGCTAGAATTGGATTCTGACCTCACACTGGAGGAAATAAAAACAGCAATTCGTTCCTTTCCCAATGGTAAAGCTTGTGACCCTGATGGTTTTGGAATAGAATTCTATAAAAAACATATAGATAAAATTGCTCCTCTTCTTCTTCGGATGATAAATTGTTCTGTGAAAGATGGAATTTTTCCCAGCAGTGTGTATGATGCTAATATTTGCCTTCTCCTCAAAAAAGACAGGGATAGCACTAACGTCGCGTCTTATCGCCCTTTAAGTCTCCTAAACAGCGACCAAAAGATTGTTGCAAAAGTTCTGACTAACCGATTAAAAGAACATGTTGGCTCGTTAATCCACCCTGATCAGTCAGGCTTTATCCCAGATAGGTTCTCCTTCTCCAATACTCGCCGCTTGCTAAATATTATGTATTCCACAAGTTTATCACACTCTGCTGTTATTTCATTAGATGCTAAGCAAGCATTTGACCAAATTGAATGGAAATATATGTTTGCAACACTCAAAAATTTCGGTTTTGGCGATAACTTCTTGACTCTTTTAAAAATGCTTTATGCTTGTCCCAAGTCCTCGGTCTTGACCAACCATGACAGATCTCCTCCTTTCTTATTGCATCGCGGAACTAGACAGGGATGCAGCCTCTCTCCCTTGCTCTTTGCACTCGCTTTAGAGCCCCTCGCTATCTCCATCAGATCTTGTCCTCAGATTACTGGCATTGGGCATGGTGCATCTGATAGTCCTATTGGTCTGTACGCAGATGATGTGATCTTGACTTTGACTGATGTTAGGATGTCCCTCACACCACTTTTAAATCTTATAAAGAACTTTGGACAGCTTTCTGGTTTTACCATCAATTGGGAAAAATCTCTGTTCATGCCTCTGTCTGATGGGCTCGACTCTGTTTTTCTCAATAACTTACCATTTAAAGTTTCCACTGAGTTGTTTGTGTATCTTGGGATCAACATCTCCAGAAACCCAAAACTTCTTTTTAAGTTGAATTACTCTGACCTGATTGGTAAACTCAAAATTATGATAGACAAATGGAAACTTCTTCCTCTCTCGTTAATTGGCCGTGTCAATATTGTCAAGATGGTAGTTCTTCCCAAATTTATGTACCTCTTCCAAAACATACCCATATATCTCACAGCCTCTTTCTTCAAGATGATAGACTCCATCATTATTCCCTTTATCTGGGCTTATAAACCTCCTCGTATCTCAAAGGCACATTTACACAAACCCACAACTGAGGGTGGTCTTGGCCTCCCTGTCCTCCGTCATTACTATTGGGCCTGCAACGCCAGAGCATTGGTCTTTTGGAGTCACCCCACTGCTGCGGCCGAGCAGAGAGTTTCCCTCTCCCCCAGCTGGCCTGAAATTGAGACTTGGTCAGCTTCTGTGCATGCAGGTGCCTCATTAGCAGCCATTCTATTCTCAAAATTAAACCTACCTTTCAGATGCTTTAAGAATGATCTTGTTATGCATAATACTTTTAGAATTTTGAAACAGATTAAGAGTGTTCTGAATCTCCCCGGACTGTCTACCCACGCTCCTATTTGTCAGAATCCTTGCTTTAAACCAGGCATGATGGATGCTGCCTTTGTACAGTGGTCTGACAAAGGCCTGATCACCGTCAAAGACCTTTACATTAATAACCACTTTGCATCTTTTGCTCAGTTGCAGGCAAAATTTGGTCTCCCCTCCACCCATTTTTTCCGATATTTGCAAGTCAGAAATTTTGTTAGGCAATCGATCCCTCACTTTGAAACGTTACCTGAGCAGCATACACACTAAAAACACTTGGGTTAATTTGCTTACACAGTTTCTGGGCTACTTGTGTTGGGTTAAATTTCTGTGTTATTTCTCCAGAACAATGACTATTTCTTGGGTTATAGGGGTTTTTCTTTATAACCTAATTTATGAGTTGGTAGACTTGGGTAAAGTTTATGGGTTCTTTTCCGGAAACCAACCCATTAATTGGTTACAGAGTTATGAACTGATATATTGATTGAATAATTAAACCTGTTGTCAACTTAATTTAACATAAATAAATAAATGAATAAATGAATAAATGAAAATAAAATAAAAAATAATGGTTATATTTTTTCTCTCTTAGTTAGATATATTCTAAGCTAAAACTACAAAATATCACCAGTAGATATTATATACTGTATTTAATGTGTTCTTATTAATACTTTTGAAAACATGGGGCTCCAGAATTAGCCCAGAGCCACCGCGGAGCTCCAGGAGCGCCGGCTGCTGAGGCGGCGGCCGGCCGCGGTGCAGCGGCCTCGGATCGCCGTCTGCCGCTGCTGGCACGGAGCTCCAGAGTGAAAATGACAGACAACCAGGATATTGACCGGGACCAGCCGCTAAAAGTGACCGGGAAATGTGCACCGCGGGCGGACTGCCGTCCGGATGGCAGCGCTGCTGCTGCGGAGCTCCGGCAGCGGCGACAGCGGAGCGAACACCAATCGGCTGCCGGTGCTCGCCGGCAGCTCTCAGAATACACTTGAAATTTCCCGCTTGGGAGCTGGAATCGTATTTTAGGCTGCTTTTTCTCTGTCGTTGTAAACTGGTCTGGTTTTCTCCAGCAGAGAGGAGAGCGTGTGTGATACCTGCGACCACCCGATCTATAATGAATCCCTGCATTGCATGGAGAGAAATACTCAGAAAGACACTCATTCCCTGGTACGGAGCTACGCAGTTTGAGTAGCTCCATTCACTTCAGACTACAGAAACTACTGTTTTTCGGCCAGGCAATGCAAGCACGTTTCTATTGGCTGTCCGCATTGCGCTGCCCGGCCGCCCATATCTATGCGGCCGCCGCGCACACGAAGGAGGAGTTTTGCCTCCGTGTCTCCGCCCCGCGCGACGTCATTGCGGCCGCCGTGACGCCCGGGAATTCCTCGCCGGGAAAAAAAAAAAAAAATCCTCGCCGGGGCACCGCCAACTCTGCCACCGAGCTGCAGCCAAGTCCGCCCCAGCGCAACACAACATCGCAACTTCCGGTTTTCACTCTAAAACCGGAAGTTGTACTCTGTTAAAAAAAAAAACGGAACAAACGAAAAAGAGACGACCAGTCCTGTCTCGAACCCCTTTTCTGACAATCTTTCTGCCAATCATTCTGCAGAGAAGCTCAGTTCATTTATATCAGAGCCGTGGCTACATCTTCCCAGCTGGTGACCTCTGACCTCTCAGGCCTGCATGACAGCACCACGGCTGCCAGAGGAGCTGCCTACCAGCTTGATGGAGATGGCCAAGAACTTTGTGATGACGCTGAGCCAGCAGTGGAGGGGTGCAGCGGAGAACCGGCCCTCACCGTGCACGCTCAGCACGCTGGTCTCCAAACATGCAGAGTAAAGTTAGAGCCCCCTGCTCTCTGCAGACAAACCTCTGACCTTCGAGATGAAGAGGAATTGTTTTGGCATGACAGTTTGCTAAAAACCAGTCTGAATAAAGAATGACCTAAAATTCTCTGTCATCTTTTTGTGATTTGATCATTTCAATTAATGGAATTCATTTTGAGTAAAAGTCACACTATTAACCCTGATGTGTGTGTGTGTGTGTGTGTGTGTGTGTGTGTGTGTGTGTGTGTGTGTGTGTGTGTGTGTGTGTGTGAGAGAGAGACACAGGAAAATATGGAATTTTTATATTGCTTACCCAGAAATGAACACACGTACCAAGACAATTGAATAAAATCTATAATCTAAAAAAGTTCTATAACTGTGTGTTGAAAACTGTGGCGGGGCTGCCTCAAAGAAAATTTGCAGGGGGCGCTACAGAGCGATTATGCCCCGCCTCCTAATTAATTATGCAGTCGAATTTTAGAGAATATTGCTCTTAATAACCTCAAGACGTTTCAGACAGCTCTGAGAAAGTATATGAAAGCCGCACAGTTTTGCCTTAAAAACTAGCCAAAAAGTCAATGGAGTTCCAATTTTGGATCAGAGGCTCAAATTTGATGGAGCGCCACGGCCACACAGTTTCCTCAAGGGAAAATCCTACTGATAAGATTTAAGCAGGATGACCTAATGAACACACCTCCCAAGTTTGAAGTCAATCAGATAAAATCCCTTGGAGGAGTTGGTTCAAATATGACCCCTTGTCAACCTGGCCGAATCACCAAAAATGGTGATATTCATGCATAAATATCTCGCTTCCTGTTAATTGTAGCCCGTTGCTCCAAGAGACTTTTTTGTAGGTCTTGCCATGTTCTACAATTCGGCTGAGGTTCTGTAAGTCTGTGTAGAAAACTGTGGGAGGGCTGCCTGAAAGAATATCTCTAGGGGGCGCTATAGAGCGATTATGCCCCGCCTCCTAATTAATTATGCAGCCGAATTTTAGAGAATATTGCTCTTAATAACCTCAAGAAGTTTCAGACAGCTCTGAGAAAGTATATTAAAGCCGCACACTTTTGCCTGAAAATGATCCAAAGTCAATGGAGTCTTGGATTTTTGAAAAAAAATCGGGACGCTTGACTTTGATGGGCCACCGTGTCCACATAGTTTCTGGAAAAGTTTCTATTTTTGGAGGGTTTCTTCCCAAAGGTGTTCCCAATAGTTTCCCTGAGTTTCAGCCCCGTGTGGTCAATATTTTCCGGGCTGGACGCCATCTTGTAAAAATGGAATGTTTGGATCGCCACTAGGTGGTGCTCTGAAAATCACCAAATGTTGTTATGGAAATGGGTACTAGGCCAGACTGGCATTATATATCAGAGGTTTAGTGACGATTGGAGTATTTTCCGCAAAGTTACAGCACGTCAAATTTTCATGAAAACACGCCACATTTCGTGGCCCCGCCCCTCCCCCATAGTAAATCCAAGGATTACGGTTTGAGCAACTTTTCATCGTCAAGGCCTTAAGAACACACACGGCAAGTTTCGAACAGATAGGACGAAAGCTCTAGGAGGAATTCGTTCAAATACGAGGTGTGGAAATGTGCACACTAGTGACCAAATATGATTTTTGATGCAAGATGGCGGACTTCCTGTTGGAGTTGGACTATGGCTCCAGGAGGCTTTTTTGTGCGTCTCTGTCTGTTACATACTCCCTTCAAATGTCGTAGACGTGTGTCAAATAGTGTCGAGGGGCTACTCCAAAAACGTAGATCTAGGTGGCGCTATTTAGCCATTTTGTTACGCCCTTGTGCGAGACCCCCAAAATACGTAATTTTACACCCGACTTTGGGGGGGTAGGCAAATTTTCGTGAGTTTTCCAGTACTTTTAGGCCGTCAAAAATGCGATTTACTTTTAGGATTCTGAGGAAAGAAAAAAAAAAAAAAAATGATAATAATAATTAAAGCTGCGAGCAGCATTGGACGGGCCCTCGCACGTCTGCGACCGTCGGGGGGTGCGGCACGTTGGGTGGGAGATTTGATCTTCTGGTGCATTCGGCCAATTTTTGTGAATTCCTGAGCACGAGAAGCCCATCAGCAGGTGCTTCCCCTTTCATGATGGAACATCGAACTTGGCCACGCCCCGACAGTTTCATCAAAATAAAGAATTTTGATAATGCTTACTCAGGAAGTCTATATGAACACACCTACCAAGACGACTGAATAAAATCTATAATCTAAAAAAGTTCTATAACTGTGTGTCGAAAACTGTGGCGGGGCTGCCTAAAAGAAAATTTGCAGGGGGCGCTATAGAGCGATTATGCCCCGCCTCCTAATTACATATGCAGCCGAATTTTAGAGACTATTGCTCTTAATAACCTCAAGAAGTTTCAGACAGCTCTGAGAAAGTATATGAAAGCCGCACACTTTTGCCTGAAAAACTAGCCAAAAAGTCAATGGAGTTCCAATTTTGGATCAGAGGCTGAAATTTGATGGAGCGCCACGCCCACACAGTTTCCTCAAGGTTCATACTTTTGAGACGTTTTACTCAGGATGACCATATGAACACACCGACAGAGTTTAAAGTCAATTGAATAAAATCCCTCTGAGGAATCCGTTCAAATATGAACCCTTGTCAACCAGGCCAAATCACCATAAATGGTGATTTTCATGCATAAATATCTTGCTTCCTTACAATTTTAGCCCATTGCTCCAAGAGACATTTTGTAGGTCTTACCACGGTCTACAATTCGGCTGAGGTTCGATAACTCTGTGTGGAAAACTGTGGCGGGGCTGCCTCAAAGAAAATTTGCAGGGGGCGCTATAGAGCGATTATGCCCCACCTCCTAATTAATTATGCAGCCGAATTTTAGAGAATATTGCTCTAAATAACCTCAAGAAGTTTCAGACAGCTCTGAGAAAGTATATTAAAGCCGCACACTATTGCCTGAAAATGATCCTAAAAGGTGAATGGCGTTTCGGATATTTGGAAAAAAGGGTGCTATAGAGCGATTATGCCCCGCCTCCTAATTAGTTATGTAGCCGAATTTTAGAGAATATTGCTCTTAATAACCTCAAGAAGTTTCAGACAGCTCTGACAAACTATATGAAAGCCGCACACTTTTGCCTGAAAATGATCCTAAAAGTCAATGGACTCTTGGATTGTTGGGAAAAAATTGGAACGCTTGACTTTGATGGGCCACCGTGTCTACATAGTTTCTGGAAAAGTTTCCATTTTTGGAGGGTTTCTTCCCAAAGGTGTTTCTGATAGTTTCCGAAAGTTTCAGCCCCGTGTGGTCGATATTGTCCGAGCTGGACGGCATCTTGTAAAAATGACATGTTTGTATCGCCACCAGGTGGCGCTCTAAAAATCACCAAATGTTGTTATGGAAATGTGTACTAGGCCAGAGTGGCATTATATATCAGAGGTTTGGTGACGATTGGAGTATTTTCCGCAAAGTTACAGCACGTCAAACTTTCATGAAAACACGCCACATTTTGTGGCCCCGCCCCTGACCCACAGTAAATCCAAGGAATACGGCTTGATCAACCTTTCATCGTCAAGGCCTTAAGAACACACACGACAAGTTTCGAACAGATAGGACGAAAGCTCTAGGAGGAGTTCGTTCAAATACGAGGTGTGGAAATGTGCACACTTGTGACCAAATATGATTTTTGATGAGAGATGGCGGACTTCCTGTTGGAGTTGGACTATGGCTCCAGGAAGCTTTTTTGTGCGTCTCTGTCTGTTACATACTCCCTCCAAATGTCGTAGACGTGCGTCAAACCGTGTCGAGGGGCTACTCCGAAAACGCATATCTAGGTGGCGCTGTTGAGCCATTTTGTTACGCCCTTGTGCGAGACCCCCAAAATACGTAATTTTACACCCGACTTTGGGGGGGTAGGCAAATTTTCGTGAGTTTTCCAGTACTTTTAGGCCGTCAAAAAGGCGATTTACTTTTAGGATTCTGAAGAAAAAAAAATAAAAAAATAATAATAATTAAAGCTGCGAGCAGCATTGGACGGGCCCTCGCACGTCCGTGCCCGTCGGGGGGTGCGCCACGTTGGGTGGGAGATTTGACCTTCTGGTGAATTAGGGCAATTTTTGAGAATTTCTAAACACGACAAGCCCACCAGCAGGTGCTTCCCTTTCATGACGAAACATCGCACTTTGCCACGCCCCGACAGTTTCACGCTTACTCAGGAAGTCTATATGAACACACCTACCAAGTCAATTGAATAAAATCTATAATCTAAAAAAGTTCTATAACTCTGTGTCGAAAACTGTGGCGGGGTTGCCTCAAAGAAAATTTGCAGGGGGCGCTATAGAGCGATTATGCCCCGCCTCCTAATTAATTATGTTGCCGAATTTTAGGGAATATTGCTCTTAATAACGTCAAGAAGTTTCAGACAGCTCTGAGAAAGTATAAGACAGCCGCAGAGTTTTGCCTTAAAAACTAGCCAAAAAGTCAATGGAGTTCCAATTTTGGATCAGAGGGTCAAATTTGATGGAGCGCCACACCCACACAGTTTCCTCAAGGGCAAAGATTTACTCAGGATGACCATATGAACACACCTACAGAGTTTAAAGTCAATTGGATAAAATCCCTCTGAGGAATCCGTTCAAATATGACCCCTTGTCAACCAGGCCGAATCACTGTAAATGGTGATTTTCATGCATAAATATCTTACTTCCTGTTAATTGTAGCCCATTGCTCCAAGTGACATGTTGTAGGTCTCACTACGGTCTACAAGTCGGCCAAGGTTCTATAACTCTGTGTCAAAAACTGTGGGGGGGCTGCCTGAAAAAAAACTTCCAGGGGGGCGCTATAGAGCGATTATGCCCCGCCTCCTAATTAATTATGCAGCCGAATTTTGGGGAATATTGCTCTTAATAACCGCAAGAAGTTTTAGACAGCTCTGAGAAAGTATATTAAAGCTGCACACTTTTGCCTCGAAATGATCCTAAAAGGTCAATGGAGTCTTGGATTTTGGAAAAAAATCGGGACGCTTGACTTTGGGAAGAAACCCTCCAAAAATAGAAACTTTTCCAGAAACTATGTAGACACGGTGGCTTGTCAAAGTCGTTTCCGATAGTTTCACTGAGTTTCAGCCCCGTATGGTCGATTTTGTCCGAGCTGCACGTCATCTTGTAAAAATAAAATGTTTCTATCGCCAGTAGGTGGCGCTCTGAAAATCACCAAATGTTGTTATGGAAATGTGTACTAGGCCAGACTGGCATTATATATCAGAGGTTTGGTGACGATTGGAGTATTTTCCACAAAGTTACAGCACGTCAAGCACGTCAAATTTTCATGAAAACACGCCACATTTCGTGGCCCCGCCCCTCCCCGACAGTAAATCCAAGGAATACGGCTTGATCAACCTTTCATCGTCAAGGCCTTAAGAACACACACGACAAGTTTCGAACAGATAGGACGAAAGCTCTAGGAGGAGTTCGTTCAAATACGAGGTGTGGAAATGTGCACACTTGTGACCAAATATGATTTTTGATGCAAGATGGCGGACTTCCTGTTGCAGTTGGACTATGGCTCCAGGAGGCTTTTTTGTGCGTCTCTGTCTGTTACATACTCCCTCCAAATGTCGTAGACGTGCGTCAAACCGTGTCGAGGGGCTACTCCGAAAACGAAGGTCTAGGTGGCGCTGTTGAGCCATTTTGTTACGCCCTTGTGCGAGACCCCCAAAATACGTAATTTTACACCCAACTTTGGGGGAGTAGGCAAATTTTCGTGAGTTTTCCAGTACTTTTAGGCCGTCAAAAAGGCGATTTACTTTTAGGATTCTGAAGAAAAAAAAAAAAAATAATAATAATAATAAAAAAAACAAAAATAAACATTCGAAAAACAATAGGGCCTTCGCCGCCTTGCGTGCTCGGGCCCTAATAATAATAAAAAAAAATAATAAACATTCGAAAAACAATAGGGCCTTCGCCGCCTTGCGTGCTCGGGCCCTAATTAAAGCTGCGAGCAGCATTGGACGGGCCCTCGCACGTCTGCGCCCGTCGGGGGGTGCGGCACGTTGGGTGGGAGGTTTGACCTTCTGGTGCGTTAGGCCAATTTTTGGGAATTTCTGAGCACGAGAAGTGCATCAGCAGGTGCTTCCCCTTTCATGACGGAACATCGAACTTTGCCACACCCTGACAGTTTCATCAAAATATGGAATTTTGATATTGCTTACCCAGAAAGTCTATATGAACACACGTACCAAGACAATTGAATGACATCTATAATCTAACAAAGTTGTATAACTGTGTGGCGGGGCTGCCTCAAAGAAAATTTGCAGGGGGCGCTACACAGCGATTATGCCCCGCCTCCTAATTAATTATGCAGCCGAATTTTAGAGAATATTGCTCTTAATAACCTCAAGAAGTTTCAGACAGCTCTGAGAAAGTATATTAAAGCCGCACACTTTTGCCTGAAAATGATCCAAAAAGTCAATGGAGTCTTGGATTTTGGAAAAAAAATCAGGATGCTTGACTTTGATGGGCCACCGTGTCCACATAGTTTCTGGAAAAGTTTCTATTTTTGGAGGGTTTCTTCCCAAAGGTGTTTCTGATAGTTTCCCTGAGTTTCAGCCCCGTGTGGTCGATATTGTCCGAGCTGGACGCCATCTTGTAAAAATGGAATATTTGGATCGCCACCAGGTGGCGCTCTGAAAATCACCAAATGTTGTTATGGGAATGTGTACTAGGCCAGACTGGCAATATATATCAGAGGTTTGGTGACGGTTGGAGTATTTTCCGCAAAGTTACAGCACGTCAAATTTTCATGAAAACACGCCACATTTCGTGGCCCCGCCCCTCCCCCACAGTAAATCCAACGATTACGGTTTGAGCAACTTTTCATCGTCAAGGCCTTAAGAACACACACGCCAAGTTTCGAACAGATAGGACGAAAGCTCTAGGAGGAATTCGTTCAAATACGAGGTGTGGAAACGTGCACACTTGTGACCAAATATGATTTTTGATGCAAGATGGCGGACTTTCTGTTGGAGTTGGAGTATGGCTCCAAGAGGCTTTTTTGTGCGTCTCTGTCTGTTACATACTCCCTCCAAATGTCGCAGACGTGCGCGAAACCGTGTCGAGGGGCTACTCCGAAAATGTACATCTAGGTGGCGCTGTTGAGCCATTTTGTTACGCCCTTGTGCGAGACCCCCAAAATACGTAATTTTACACCCGACTTTGGGGGGGTAGGCAAATTTCCGTGAGTTTTCGAGTACTTTTAGGCCGTCAAAAATGCGATTTACTTTTAGGATTCTGAAGAAAGAAAGAAAAAAAAAAGAATAATAATAATAAAAAAAAAAAAAATAAACATTCGAAAAACAATAGGGCCTTCGCCGCCTTGCGTGCTCGGGCCCTAATAATAAAAAAAAATAATAATAAACATTCGAAAAACAATAGGGCCTTCGCCGCCTTGCGTGCTCGGGCCCTAATTAAAGCTGCAAGCAGCATTGGACGGGCCCTCGCAATCCACGCTTGTCGGCGACCGGCAAGGACGGGGTCAGTGCAGTTCCCGGGGCAGAGCGATAATATTCTCCCCTCCCTGAATGTACTGTATGCAGTTTGGCAGACAGCTAACAGTTCTCCTATGAGAGGCAAAGTCTTCTTGCTTCAAGGATTTATTTTCTCACTCCCAATTCAAGTTGACTGTAAAACTGAAATACATACAACAAAAGATGATTCCAAGTAAAATTCTGAATATATTTTAAGTATCTCTAAGTATCTCTTATTTCTCTTTACATCTAGTTTATAAATAGTAAATAAATATTCTCTTTTCAACTGTATAATTAACTTTGTCCATGTAAAATGGCACATTGTAATGACTAAATAAAAAACCTCTCCTAAACCCCTTTTAGAAATGCTTCTTTTAACAGACTAGATGGCACCATCTGCTGGACAAAGAAGCGTACTACGTGCAAAGATGAGGCCTATCAGTCAGACAGGGACAGGTAAATGGTAAATGGTAAATGGCCCACATAAGTACATCCTGACAAAATGTGAAGAGAATCCAAAGACCTCGAAAGGAACAACAGCTCATCAGATATTTTGTAACATTTCTTGTCCAAAGTAGGTGGCGCTACAATAATTAAATGAATATTGTCATATGGATGTGTTCAGATAGGGACCAGTAACAATACCGTAAAGTTTGATGCACTTTGGACTGAATTAAAGCACATTTAACACTTCTTCCTGTTACATCCCGCGTCATCAAATTTTGAGGGGCCAGAACACCCACGCCAGTTTGACGAAAAGTCAAATTGTTTTTTTCTCAAGACATTGCCTATACTTGTAACTATCTGTTTCCAATTTTTGAAGTCAATCTGACAATGTTAAATGCCAGACCCTCCCACATTCCAAAGCCAAGATCGATAATATTCTCCCCTCCCTGAATGTATTGTATGCATTTTGGAAGACAGCTAAAGTGCATACAATACATTCAGGATGATTCAATATAAAATTCTGAATATATTTTAAGTATCTCTAAAGATCTCTTATTTCTCTTTACATCTAGTTTATAAATAGTAAAAAAATATTCTCTTTTCAACTTTATAATTAACTTTGTCCATGTAAAATGGCACATGGTAATGACTAAATAAAAAACCTATCCTAAACCCCTTTTAGAAATGCTTCTTTTAACAGTATAATGGCACCATCTGCTGGACAAAGAAGCGTACTACGTGCAAAGTTGAGAGCACCGGTCAGGCCGGGGCCGGTGTCCCTTTCGCTACCGTGGAAAGCCCAAAGGTTAACGAAAAGTCACAATTTTCGCAGTGCACGACCAAAACGCTTATAAGTACATCCAGAAAAAATTTGAAGAGAATCAGAAGACCCCGAAAGGAACGGCAGCTCACAAAACAAACATCATATATTTTGTAACCATTCTTGTCCACAGTGGGTGGCGCTACAATAATTGTATGAATATTGTCATATGGATGTGTTCAGATAGGGACCAGCAACAATACTGTAAAGTTTGATGCACTTTGGACTGAATTAAAAGCACATATAATACTACATCCTGTTTAATCGCGCGTCATCAAATAGTACGAAATTTTTTGAGGGCCCAGAACACCCACGCCACTTCGACGAAAAGTCATTTTTATTTTCTCAATAAATTGCCTATACTTGTAACTATCTATTTCCACATTTTGAAGTCAATCTGACAAGGTTAAATGCCTCTGTCCCCCACATTCCAAAACCAAGATTTTTCAATTTCGAGGTGTTTTTTCAACTTTGCAGACAAAATAGCAGACTTCCTGTTGGGTTTAGACTATGGCTCCAAGAGACTTTTTTGTGCGTCCTGGGATGTTACATAAATGTGACATATTTCCAGATTTTTAGACACAACGGGCTTCCGGGGCTGTTCCGTTGAAAGTTTGTAGGTGGCGCTACAGAGCCATTTTGCCACACCCGTGCTGGGGGCACTTACTCAGATCATTATTGGACGCAAACGGATCTCTGTGCCCATTTTCAGGACTTTTCGCGCATGTATGACGGACTACTGATTTTCCGCCTGGGCAGAAAAACGAGAATAATAATAATAACTAGACAATTCCCCTGCGGGAAATCGCGAGAGTGGGGCTGTGTCGGCAGCAGTTTGCGCTAAGATGACATGATACAACACTACAATGCTACGATGCTACGATGCTACGATGCTACAATTTTTCACCTAATCTTATCCTCGCAGTTGCTATTGCAGAGGCTGTAGTAGTGCTTCGCACAGCCCACTACTGGCCCTATAGCTTTGCTATATGGGTCAGTAGTACATGCAGCAGACCCCTCCCAGCTCCACCTGAAAGCCAGCATCAGGCTAAGTCATTGGTCGGCTAATAGTTAACATGAGGGTCCTTAACACCAGCAAGACCAAGGAGCTCATGTGGCAAGGCATCCAGGCCATCACAGACTACAGGCCCAGCAACCCCACCCCCACAGCCACGGATGTCTCCTTCCTGAACGAGCTAAACCACTTCTATGCTCGCTTTGAGAGAGACAACAGAGACACCGCCACCAAGACAACGCTCCCTGCAGACCACCAGCCCCTCTCACTCTCCCCCACTGATGTCCACACGGCACTGAGCAGAATCAAGGCACACAAGGCTGCTGGACCAGACGGCATCCCAGGACGTGTGCTCAGAGCATGTGCGGAGCAGCTCACTGGGATCTTTACGGACATTTTCAACCTGTCCCTCGCCCAAGCAGCTGTGCCAACATGCTTTAAAGCGACATCCATCGTGCCAGTGCCAAAACACTCCAAGCCGACATGCCTCAATGACTATCGCCCTGTAGCACTCACACCTATCATCATGAAGTGCTTCGAGCGACTGGTCCTGGCGCACCTGAAGGACTCCCTCCCTCCCACACTGGATCCACATCAGTTTGCTTACCGTAGCAACAGGAGCATAGACGATGCAGTCTCCACAGCACTGCACTCTGTGCTCTCACATCTGGACAATAACCACACCTATGCACGTTTGCTGTTCATTGACTTCAGCTCAGCATTCAACACGGTCATCCCCTCCAAGTTAATCACCAAACTTGGAGCCCTGGGCACCAACACCGCCCTCTGCAACTGGATCATGGACTTTCTGACCAACAGACCACAACACGTGAGGTCAGGCCACATCTGCTCCACCACTGTCACACTCAACACCGGTGTGCCACAAGGCTGTGTGCTGAGCCCCTTCCTGTACTCCCTCTTCACCCACGACTGCAGACCTGTGCATGGATCCAACTCCATCATCAAGTTTGCAGACGACACCACCGTGATTGGTCTCATCACTAACAACGACGAGACAGCCTACAGAGAGGAGGTACAGCACCTGACCACATGGTGCGCCGACAATAACCTGCTCCTTAACACCAGCAAGACCAAGGAGCTCATTGTGGACTTCAGGAAGGAGAGAAGAAGCACGCATGACTCCATTCACATGAACGGAATGGCCGTCGAACGTGTCTCCAGCTTCAAGTTCCTGGGGACCCACATCTCAGAGGACCTGTCCTGGACCACCAACACCTCCAGCCTGGTCAAGAAAGCTCACCAGCGCCTCTTCTTCCTGAGGACTCTGAAGAAGAACCATCTGTCTTCAGCCATCCTGGTGAACTTCTACCACTGCGTGATCGAGAGCATCCTAACAAACTGTGTCACAGTCTGGTACGGAAGCTGCTCTGCTGCGGAGCGCAAACACCTGCAGCGCGTAGTGAAAACTGCCCAGCGCATCACAGGAACTCCACTCCCTGCCATTGAGGACGTCCAGAAGAAGCGCTGTCTGCGTCGTGCCCGCAGCATTCTGAAGGACCCCTCCCACCCGGCACATGGACTATTTTCCCTCCTGCCCTCTGGCAGGCGTTTCAGAAGCCTCCGGACAAGGACCAGCAGACTGAGGAACAGCTTTTTCCCCAGAGCTGTGACCTTACTGAACTCTGACCCCCGCTGACACACCAATTCACAGTCACTCAGTCGCTGACCAAAGACTTTTACACCATCACACTGCACTATTGGACTACTCTGCACATGCTCACTTTCACTTATACAATCTGTTTGCACAGTACTATGTACCGAACATTGCACTAGTCTAGTAACTTAGATAGCCACTGCTATTATTTATTTTTGCACTATAAGTTGCTCATGTCATCTGTCTTTGTATCGCCTAATTTATCATCTGCCATCTCCTCTATTGTAAATTATGTTATGCTAGTTCCTGTTTATAGTCTTCTCCCACTTAACGAACAATCCATCTGTATAATATGTTCATAGTACCTCCCTCAATCATTATGTATATCTTGCTCATTAACCTGTATATATGGTCTCACCTGTACATAGCTTCTGATCTGTAAATATTGTCCATACACTGTAAAAACAACATGTAACATACTTTTTATATACCACAATATTTATGCCACATGCACTTTACTGCCTATTGCACTTCTGGTTGGATGCTAAACTGCATTTCGTTGCCCTGTACATGTACATGTGTAATGACAATAAAGTTGAATCTAATCTAATCTAATCTATATTAGCAGTGAAGTTATGTTGGGCACAAACACACTTAACACATGGATAATTCTAGAAATCCCAACTGATTGGGGAAGGGGGGGGGGGGTCATAGAGTCATGTTCTGGCACCCTAATATAGTCCTGTATTGAGTGAAGTGGTCATAATGTTTTGGCAGCCTGTGACTGTCATGTAAAAATGGAGTGGAGGGGTCATAGTGTCAGGTGTGGCCTAGGCTAAGAGGAATAATAATTAAAACATATTTTTATTGAACTTCTTGTCGTTCACCAGTTTCTGATATTTTAGCTGTGAATAACGCAGCATTTCACTGAAGTTGTAGCTTAATAGATGGCATATTTTATGTCTGCACCGACCTGGCGCCTGTATAAAGCACTAAATTAGGTTTTGACCACATAATGAATGTAGTAACCTAACAAAAACATAGACTATAACCTATAACATTTCATAAATGTTAATGTCAATTTTATATTTCCATTGAGCTATCACTTTTGTACAGTAAATGCATGACTTGAACATTTTCTGTTGACAATATAGGTTAAAAATACAAGGCAATGCAGATTTAAGATTACACAATTGCTGTAGTAGCCAGGCTAAGCCCAGTGATAGCCTCGTTTTTTTGTCCTATAGTTTAGTTTATCCTACAACATGAACAGAAGGCATTTTGAAAATGAGATAAACGGGTCCAAAACGGACCCGGGCCGCAAATTGATACATACATCCGCTGCGTGTCCGCAGCGGATGTATGTATCAATTTGCGGGTCCCAAACGGACCCGCTGCGGAGGTGAGGCTTTAATCGCGGATGCGGAGCAGCGCGGAGCCACGGCGGAGTTCCTCAGTGCATCTGGACCCCGATACGGGTCCGTTCCGGAAGCCGACATACATCCGCGGCAGGTCCGCTGCGCAGTCCTTTCGCTGTGTGGGATGATGCACGTTTATGCTTGTTGAACTAGTGGTACTTATTGCCTCTGCGAAGGAGGTTATGTTTGTTGACTTTCAACTTGTGAAGGTTTTATTTCACTTACACTGACACGTGTTGTCGTCCAGTCGACTTGTCTTCTCCACAGATCACTTAACTCCTCTTTGCTGCCGCTGCACACGCTGCGTTTCTCTTTTCTCTCTCTCTCCCTCGCTGTGTGTGAAGAGCAGCCCCGCCCCTCAGTGATCAGAGCGACAGAGCGGAGGTTTTATTTTTATTTTATTTTTTTCAGAGAGAGACCGAGAGCAGTGCAGGGACATCTAATATGTTAGCATGTTGGCATATGTTAACGTATGCTAACTAACATATGCTAACTTCCGTCGAAGTTAGCATATGTTAGCATATGCGCCACAGGCCTCGCTCCGTCCTTTTTTTTTTTTTTCTTTTTTTTTTCCCAAGCCTCGCTCCCTCTGTGTGTGTGTGCGCGTGTGTGACGTCAGTGAGACAGAGCGAGAAACAGCCCTCCCCCTCCTTAACTGCTGCTGCGCAGGTGCTTTGATTAACCAAGAAGCACAGAACCACTCCCTCGAACCACTGCCATTTACTAAAAACGTAAACCAGTTACTCACAAACTTTTTTCACAGTGACTACCACAAGGCTTCCATGAACACAGACATGTATTTTTTATTCTTCCTAGTGTAAAAAAAGTGGACATTCTAGCGAGTTGAAAACTACCGTCCGTTAAACTTTTGTGATGAAAAACTTTGCTGAATTAACATTGGGTCCTATGGAGCAGTTAGGCTGTCCACTCCTCACTTCTAGGCTTCTCATTCAAAAACTGCGAATCCTATCGGTTAGGTAGACACATTGTAGGCATCAGGACAAGTATGACTACTACTTTGGAGAAAATTTTGTGTGTAGAGTGAAATTTGTGGAAGCAATCACAGTTTTAAAAAAATATTTTGAACATTTTTTCAGAGCAGCCCGCCCTCTAACTGTTGGGCCTCTCACTCTAGCGCGAACATTCCGCGCAATACACACCCATTATAAACCCCAAAAAAACAATATTCGCGACTATGTCGCGAATACTTCCGACCTGGAGAAACTGAATAATAGCACACCCGCCCCGATCGATACGCACGTTTTGATGTATTTTTCGTGTATGTGCGATGAACTGTGCGGGAGGAGATAGCGACCGAAAATCCGTGGGAATAATAATAAAAATAGACGCGAGCAATAACAATAGTGGGCTGTGCTTCGCACAGCCCACTACTGACCCCTATAGCTTTGCTATATGGGGGTCAGTAGTGGGCTGTGCTTGCACAGCCCCACTAATAATAATAATAATAATAATAATAATAATAATAAACAGTACGAAAACAATAGGGTCCTTGCAACTCCGTTGCATGGCCCCGTTGGGCCCCTGCACTTCGTTGCTCGGGCCCTAATTAAAGCTGCAAGCAGCATTGGACGGGCCCTCGCAATCCACGCTTGTCGGCGACCGGCAAGGACGGGGTCAGTGCAGTTCCCGGGGCAGAGCGATAATATTCTCCCCTCCCTGAATGTACTGTATGCAGTTTGGCAGACAGCTAACAGTTCTCCTATGAGAGGCAAAGTCTTCTTGCTTCAAGGATTTATTTTCTCACTCCCAATTCAAGTTGACTGTAAAACTGAAATACATACAACAAAAGATGATTCCAAAGAAAATTCTGAATATATTTTAAGTATCTCTAAATATCTCTTACTTCTCTTTACATCTAGTTTATAAATAGTAAATAAATATTCTCTTTTCAACTTTATAATTAACTTTGTCCATGTAAAATGGCACATTGTAATGACTAAATAAAAAACCTCTCTTAAACCCCTTTTAGAAATGCTTCTTTTAACAGTATAATGGCACCATCTGCTGGACAAAGAAGCGTACTACGTGCAAAGTTGAGAGCACCAGTCAGGCCGGGGCCGGTGTCACTTTCGCTACCGTGGAACGCCCAAAGTTTAACGAAAAGTCACAATTTTCGCAGTGAACGACCAAAACACTTATAAGTACATCCAGAAAAAATTTGAAGAGAATCCAAAGACCCCGAAAGGAACGGCAGCTCACACAACAAACATCATATATTTTGTAACGATTCTTGTCCACAGTGGGTGGCGCTACAATAATTGTATGAATATTGTCATATGGATGTGTTCAGATAGGGACCAGCAACAATACTGTAAAGTTTGATGCACTTTGGACTGAATTAAAAGCACATATAATGCTACATCCTGTTTAATCGCGCGTCATCAAATAGTACGAAATTTTTTGAGGGGCCAGAACACCCACGCCACTTCGACGAAAAGTCATTTTTATTTTCTCAATAAACTGCCTATACTTGTAACTATCTATTTCCACATTTTGAAGTCAATCTGACAAGGTTAAATGCCTCTGTCCCCCACATTCCAAAACCAAGATTTTTCAATTTCGAGGTGTTTTTTCAACTTTGCAGACAAAATAGCAGACTTCCTGTTGGGTTTAGACTATGGCTCCAAGAGACTTTTTTGTGCGTCCTGGGATGTTACATAAATGTGACATATTTCCAGATTTTTAGACGCAACGGGCTTCCGGGGCTGTTCCGTTGAAAATTTGTAGGTGGCGCTACAGAGCCATTTTGCCACACCCGTGCTGGGGGCACTTACTCAGATCATTATTGGACGAAAACGGATCTCTGTGCCCATTTTCAGGACTTTTCGCGCATGTATGACGGACTACTGATTTTCCGCCTGGGCAGAAAAACGAGAAAAATAATAATAATAATAATAATAATAATAATTAAAGCTGCAAGCAGCATTGGACGGGCCCTCGCAATCCACGCTTGTCGGCGACCGGCAAGGACGGGGTCAGTGCAGTTCCCGGGGCAGAGCGATAATATTCTCCCCTCCCTGAATGTACTGTATGCAGTTTGGCAGACAGCTAACAGTTCTCCTATGAGAGGCAAAGTCTTCTTGCTTCAAGGATTTATTTTCTCACTCCCAATTCAAGTTGACTGTAAAACTGAAATACATACAACAAAAGATGATTCCAAATAAAATTCTGAATATATTTTAAGTATCTCTAAGTATCTCTTACTTCTCTTTACATCTAGTTTATAAATAGTAAATAAATATTCTCTTTTCAACTTTATAATTAACTTTGTCCATGTAAAATGGCACATTGTAATGATTAAATAAAAACCCTCTCCTAAACCCCTTTTAGAAATGCTTCTTTTAACAGTATAATGGCACCATCTTCTGGACAAAGAAGCGTACTACGTGCAAAGTTGAGAGCACCAGTCAGGCCGGGGCCGGTGTCACTTTCGCTACCGTGGAACGCCCAAAGTTTAACGAAAAGTCACAATTTTCGCAGTGAACGACCAAAACACTTATAAGTACATCCAGAAAAAATTTGAAGAGAATCCAAAGACCCCGAAAGGAACGGCAGCTCACACAACAAACATCATATATTTTGTAACGATTCTTGTCCACAGTGGGTGGCGCTACAATAATTGTATGAATATTGTCATATGGATGTGTTCAGATAGGGACCAGCAACAATACTGTAAAGTTTGATGCACTTTGGACTGAATTAAAAGCACATATAATTCTACTTCCTGTTTAATCGCGCGTCATCAAATAGTAAGACATTTTTTGAGGGCCCAGAACACCCACGCCACTTCGACGAAAAGTCATTTTTATTTTCTCAATAAATTGCCTATACTTGTAACTATCTATTTCCACATTTTGAAGTCAATCTGACAAGGTTAAATGCCTCTGTCCCCCACATTCCAAAACCAAGATTTTTCAATTTCGAGGTGTTTTTTCAACTTTGCAGACAAAATAGCAGACTTCCTGTTGGGTTTAGACTATGGCTCCAAGAGACTTTTTTGTGCGTCCTGGGATGTTACATAAATGTGACATATTTCCAGATTTTTAGACGCAACGGGCTTCCGGGGCTGTTCCGTTGAAAATTTGTAGGTGGCGCTACAGAGCCATTTTGCCACACCCGTGCTGGGGGCACTTACTCAGATCATTATTGGACGCAAACGGATCTCTGTGCCCATTTTCAGGACTTTTCGCGCATGTATGACGGACTACTGATTTTCCGCCTGGGCAGAAAAACGAGAAAAATAATAATAATAATAATAAACAGTACGAAAACAATAGGGTCCTTGCAACTCCGTTGCATGGCCCCGTTGGGCCCCTGCACTTCGTTGCTCGGGCCCTAATTAAAGCTGCAAGCAGCATTGGACGGGCCCTCGCAATCCACGCTTGTCGGCGACCGGCAAGGACGGGGTCAGTGCAGTTCCCGGGGCAGAGCGATAATATTCTCCCCTCCCTGAATGTACTGTATGCAGTTTGGCAGACAGCTAACAGTTCTCCTATGAGAGGCAAAGTCTTCTTGCTTCAAGGATTTATTTTCTCACTCCCAATTCAAGTTGACTGTAAAACTGAAATACATACAACAAAAGATGATTCCAAAGAAAATTCTGAATATATTTTAAGTATCTCTAAATATCTCTTACTTCTCTTTACATCTAGTTTATAAATAGTAAATAAATATTCTCTTTTCAACTTTATAATTAACTTTGTCCATGTAAAATGGCACATTGTAATGACTAAATAAAAAACCTCTCTTAAACCCCTTTTAGAAATGCTTCTTTTAACAGTATAATGGCACCATCTGCTGGACAAAGAAGCGTACTACGTGCAAAGTTGAGAGCACCAGTCAGGCCGGGGCCGGTGTCACTTTCGCTACCGTGGAACGCCCAAAGGTTAACGAAAAGTCACAATTTTCGCAGTGAACGACCAAAACACTTATAAGTACATCCAGAAAAAATTTGAAGAGAATCCAAAGACCCCGAAAGGAACGGCAGCTCACACAACAAACATCATATATTTTGTAACGATTCTTGTCCACAGTGGGTGGCGCTACAATAATTGTATGAATATTGTCATATGGATGTGTTCAGATAGGGACCAGCAACAATACTGTAAAGTTTGATGCACTTTGGACTGAATTAAAAGCACATATAATACTACATCCTGTTTAATCGCGCGTCATCAAATAGTACGAAATTTTTTGAGGGGCCAGAACACCCACGCCACTTCGACGAAAAGTCATTTTTATTTTCTCAATAAATTGCCTATACTTGTAACTATCTATTTCCACATTTTGAAGTCAATCTGACAAGGTTAAATGCCTCTGTCCCCCACATTCCAAAACCAAGATTTTTCAATTTCGAGGTGTTTTTTCAACTTTGCAGACAAAATAGCAGACTTCCTGTTGGGTTTAGACTATGGCTCCAAGAGACTTTTTTGTGCGTCCTGGGATGTTACATAAATGTGACATATTTCCAGATTTTTAGACGCAACGGGCTTCCGGGGCTGTTCCGTTGAAAATTTGTAGGTGGCGCTACAGAGCCATTTTGCCACACCCGTGCTGGGGGCACTTACTCAGATCATTATTGGACGAAAACGGATCTCTGTGCCCATTTTCAGGACTTTTCGCGCATGTATGACGGACTACTGATTTTCCGCCTGGGCAGAAAAACGAGAAAAATAATAATAATAATAATAATAATAATAATTAAAGCTGCAAGCAGCATTGGACGGGCCCTCGCAATCCACGCTTGTCGGCGACCGGCAAGGACGGGGTCAGTGCAGTTCCCGGGGCAGAGCGATAATATTCTCCCCTCCCTGAATGTACTGTATGCAGTTTGGCAGACAGCTAACAGTTCTCCTATGAGAGGCAAAGTCTTCTTGCTTCAAGGATTTATTTTCTCACTCCCAATTCGAGTTGACTGTAAAACTGAAATACATACAACAAAAGATGATTCCAAATAAAATTCTGAATATATTTTAAGTATCTCTAAGTATCTCTTACTTCTCTTTACATCTAGTTTATAAATAGTAAATAAATATTCTCTTTTCAACTTTATAATTAACTTTGTCCATGTAAAATGGCACATTGTAATGATTAAATAAAAACCCTCTCCTAAACCCCTTTTAGAAATGCTTCTTTTAACAGTATAATGGCACCATCTTCTGGACAAAGAAGCGTACTACGTGCAAAGTTGAGAGCACCAGTCAGGCCGGGGCCGGTGTCACTTTCGCTACCGTGGAACGCCCAAAGTTTAACGAAAAGTCACAATTTTCGCAGTGAACGACCAAAACACTTATAAGTACATCCAGAAAAAATTTGAAGAGAATCCAAAGACCCCGAAAGGAACGGCAGCTCACACAACAAACATCATATATTTTGTAACGATTCTTGTCCACAGTGGGTGGCGCTACAATAATTGTATGAATATTGTCATATGGATGTGTTCAGATAGGGACCAGCAACAATACTGTAAAGTTTGATGCACTTTGGACTGAATTAAAAGCACATATAATTCTACTTCCTGTTTAATCGCGCGTCATCAAATAGTAAGACATTTTTTGAGGGCCCAGAACACCCACGCCACTTCGACGAAAAGTCATTTTTATTTTCTCAATAAATTGCCTATACTTGTAACTATCTATTTCCACATTTTGAAGTCAATCTGACAAGGTTAAATGCCTCTGTCCCCCACATTCCAAAACCAAGATTTTTCAATTTCGAGGTGTTTTTTCAACTTTGCAGACAAAATAGCAGACTTCCTGTTGGGTTTAGACTATGGCTCCAAGAGACTTTTTTGTGCGTCCTGGGATGTTTCATAAATGTGACATATTTCCAGATTTTTAGACGCAACGGGCTTCCGGGGCTGTTCCGTTGAAAATTTGTAGGTGGCGCTACAGAGCCATTTTGCCACACCCGTGCTGGGGGCACTTACTCAGATCATTATTGGACGCAAACGGATCTCTGTGCCCATTTTCAGGACTTTTCGCGCATGTATGACGGACTACTGATTTTCCGCCTGGGCAGAAAAACGAGAAAAATAATAATAATAATAATAATAATAATAATAATAATAAACAGTACGAAAACAATAGGGTCCTTGCAACTCCGTTGCATGGCCCCGTTGGGCCCCTGCACTTCGTTGCTCGGGCCCTAATTAAAGCTGCAAGCAGCATTGGACGGGCCCTCGCAATCCACGCTTGTCGGCGACCGGCAAGGACGGGGTCAGTGCAGTTCCCGGGGCAGAGCGATAATATTCTCCCCTCCCTGAATGTACTGTATGCAGTTTGGCAGACAGCTAACAGTTCTCCTATGAGAGGCAAAGTCTTCTTGCTTCAAGGATTTATTTTCTCACTCCCAATTCAAGTTGACTGTAAAACTGAAATACATACAACAAAAGATGATTCCAAAGAAAATTCTGAATATATTTTAAGTATCTCTAAATATCTCTTACTTCTCTTTACATCTAGTTTATAAATAGTAAATAAATATTCTCTTTTCAACTTTATAATTAACTTTGTCCATGTAAAATGGCACATTGTAATGACTAAATAAAAAACCTCTCTTAAACCCCTTTTAGAAATGCTTCTTTTAACAGTATAATGGCACCATCTGCTGGACAAAGAAGCGTACTACGTGCAAAGTTGAGAGCACCAGTCAGGCCGGGGCCGGTGTCACTTTCGCTACCGTGGAACGCCCAAAGGTTAACGAAAAGTCACAATTTTCGCAGTGAACGACCAAAACACTTATAAGTACATCCAGAAAAAATTTGAAGAGAATCCAAAGACCCCGAAAGGAACGGCAGCTCACACAACAAACATCATATATTTTGTAACGATTCTTGTCCACAGTGGGTGGCGCTACAATAATTGTATGAATATTGTCATATGGATGTGTTCAGATAGGGACCAGCAACAATACTGTAAAGTTTGATGCACTTTGGACTGAATTAAAAGCACATATAATACTACATCCTGTTTAATCGCGCGTCATCAAATAGTACGAAATTTTTTGAGGGGCCAGAACACCCACGCCACTTCGACGAAAAGTCATTTTTATTTTCTCAATAAATTGCCTATACTTGTAACTATCTATTTCCACATTTTGAAGTCAATCTGACAAGGTTAAATGCCTCTGTCCCCCACATTCCAAAACCAAGATTTTTCAATTTCGAGGTGTTTTTTCAACTTTGCAGACAAAATAGCAGACTTCCTGTTGGGTTTAGACTATGGCTCCAAGAGACTTTTTTGTGCGTCCTGGGATGTTACATAAATGTGACATATTTCCAGATTTTTAGACGCAACGGGCTTCCGGGGCTGTTCCGTTGAAAATTTGTAGGTGGCGCTACAGAGCCATTTTGCCACACCCGTGCTGGGGGCACTTACTCAGATCATTATTGGACGAAAACGGATCTCTGTGCCCATTTTCAGGACTTTTCGCGCATGTATGACGGACTACTGATTTTCCGCCTGGGCAGAAAAACGAGAAAAATAATAATAATAATAATAATAATAATAATTAAAGCTGCAAGCAGCATTGGACGGGCCCTCGCAATCCACGCTTGTCGGCGACCGGCAAGGACGGGGTCAGTGCAGTTCCCGGGGCAGAGCGATAATATTCTCCCCTCCCTGAATGTACTGTATGCAGTTTGGCAGACAGCTAACAGTTCTCCTATGAGAGGCAAAGTCTTCTTGCTTCAAGGATTTATTTTCTCACTCCCAATTCGAGTTGACTGTAAAACTGAAATACATACAACAAAAGATGATTCCAAATAAAATTCTGAATATATTTTAAGTATCTCTAAGTATCTCTTACTTCTCTTTACATCTAGTTTATAAATAGTAAATAAATATTCTCTTTTCAACTTTATAATTAACTTTGTCCATGTAAAATGGCACATTGTAATGATTAAATAAAAACCCTCTCCTAAACCCCTTTTAGAAATGCTTCTTTTAACAGTATAATGGCACCATCTTCTGGACAAAGAAGCGTACTACGTGCAAAGTTGAGAGCACCAGTCAGGCCGGGGCCGGTGTCACTTTCGCTACCGTGGAACGCCCAAAGTTTAACGAAAAGTCACAATTTTCGCAGTGAACGACCAAAACACTTATAAGTACATCCAGAAAAAATTTGAAGAGAATCCAAAGACCCCGAAAGGAACGGCAGCTCACACAACAAACATCATATATTTTGTAACGATTCTTGTCCACAGTGGGTGGCGCTACAATAATTGTATGAATATTGTCATATGGATGTGTTCAGATAGGGACCAGCAACAATACTGTAAAGTTTGATGCACTTTGGACTGAATTAAAAGCACATATAATTCTACTTCCTGTTTAATCGCGCGTCATCAAATAGTAAGACATTTTTTGAGGGCCCAGAACACCCACGCCACTTCGACGAAAAGTCATTTTTATTTTCTCAATAAATTGCCTATACTTGTAACTATCTATTTCCACATTTTGAAGTCAATCTGACAAGGTTAAATGCCTCTGTCCCCCACATTCCAAAACCAAGATTTTTCAATTTCGAGGTGTTTTTTCAACTTTGCAGACAAAATAGCAGACTTCCTGTTGGGTTTAGACTATGGCTCCAAGAGACTTTTTTGTGCGTCCTGGGATGTTTCATAAATGTGACATATTTCCAGATTTTTAGACGCAACGGGCTTCCGGGGCTGTTCCGTTGAAAATTTGTAGGTGGCGCTACAGAGCCATTTTGCCACACCCGTGCTGGGGGCACTTACTCAGATCATTATTGGACGCAAACGGATCTCTGTGCCCATTTTCAGGACTTTTCGCGCATGTATGACGGACTACTGATTTTCCGCCTGGGCAGAAAAACGAGAAAAATAATAATAATAATAATAATAATAATAATAATAATAAACAGTACGAAAACAATAGGGTCCTTGCAACTCCGTTGCATGGCCCCGTTGGGCCCCTGCACTTCGTTGCTCGGGCCCTAATTAAAGCTGCAAGCAGCATTGGACGGGCCCTCGCAATCCACGCTTGTCGGCGACCGGCAAGGACGGGGTCAGTGCAGTTCCCGGGGCAGAGCGATAATATTCTCCCCTCCCTGAATGTACTGTATGCAGTTTGGCAGACAGCTAACAGTTCTCCTATGAGAGGCAAAGTCTTCTTGCTTCAAGGATTTATTTTCTCACTCCCAATTCAAGTTGACTGGAAAACTGAAATACATACAACAAAAGATGATTCCAAAGAAAATTCTGAATATATTTTAAGTATCTCTAAATATCTCTTACTTCTCTTTACATCTAGTTTATAAATAGTAAATAAATATTCTCTTTTCAACTTTATAATTAACTTTGTCCATGTAAAATGGCACATTGTAATGACTAAATAAAAAACCTCTCTTAAACCCCTTTTAGAAATGTTTGATTTAACAGTATAATGGCACCATCTGCTGGACAAAGAGGCGTACTACGTGCAAAGTTGAGAGCACCAGTCAGGCCGGGGCCGGTGTCCCTTTCGCTACCGTGGAACGCCCAAAGGTTAACGAAAAGTCACAATTTTCGCAGTGAACGACCAAAACACTTATAAGTACATCCAGAAAAATTTGAAGACAATCAGAAGACCCCGAAAGGAACGGCAGCTCACAAAACAAACATCATATATTTTGTAACCATTCTTGTCCACAGTGGGTGGCGCTACAATAATTGTATGAATATTGTCATATGGATGTGTTCAGATAGGGACCAGCAACAATACTGTAAAGTTTGATGCACTTTGGACTGAATTAAAAGCACATATAATACTACATCCTGTTTAATCGCGCGTCATCAAATAGTACAAAATTTTTTGAGGGCCCAGAACACCCACGCCACTTCGACGAAAAGTCATTTTTATTTTCTCAATAAATTGCCTATACTTGTAACTATCTATTTCCACATTTTGAAGTCAATCTGACAAGGTTAAATGCCTCTGTCCCCCACATTCCAAAGCCAAGATTTTTCAATTTCGAGGTGTTTTTTCAACTTTGCAGACAAAATAGCAGACTTCCTGTTGGGTTTAGACTATGGCTCCAAGAGACTTTTTTGTGCGTCCTGGGATGTTACATAAATGTGACATATTTCCAGATTTTTAGACGCAACGGGCTTCCGGGGCTGTTCCGTTGAAAATGTGTAGGTGGCGCTACAGAGCCATTTTGCCACACCCGTGCTGGGGGCACTTACTCAGATCATTATTGGACGCAAACGAATCTCTGTGCAAATTTTCAGGACTTTTCGCGCATGTATGACGGACTACTGATTTTCCGCCTGGGCAGAAAAACGAGAAAAATAATAATAATAATAATAATAATAATAATAATAATAATAATAATAAACAGTACGAAAACAATAGGGTCCTTGCAACTCCGTTGCATGGCCCCGTTGGGCCCCTGCACTTCGTTGCTCGGGCCCTAATAATAATAATAATAATAATAATAATAATAATAATAATAATAATAATAATAACTAGACAATTCCCCTGCGGGAAATCGCGAGAGTGGGGCTGTGTCGGCAGCAGTTTGCGCTAAGATGACATGATACAACACTACGATGTTACGATAAATGCTACAATTTTTCACCTAATCTTATCTTCGCAGTTGCTATTGCAGAGGCTGTAGTAGTGCTTCGCACAGCCCACTACTGGCCCTATAGCTTTGCTATATGGGTCAGTAGTACATGCAGCAGACCCCTCCCAGCTCCACCTGAAAGCCAGCATCAGGCTAAGTCATTGGTCAGCTAATAGTTAACATATATTAGCAGTGAAGTTATGTTGGGCACAAACACACTTAACACATGGATAATTCACCCTAATATAGTCCTGTATTGAGTGAAGTGGTCATAATGTTTTGGCAGCCTGTGACTGTCATGTAAAAATGGAGTAGAGGGGTCATAGTGTCAGGTGTGGCCTAGGCTAAGAGGAATAATAATTAAAACATATTTTTATTGAACTTCTTGTCGTTCACCAGTTTCTGATATTTTAGCTGTGTATAACGCAGCATTTCACTGAAGTTGTAGCTTAATAGATGGCATATTTTATGTCTGCACCGACCTGGCGCCTGTATAAAGCACTAAATTAGGTTTTGACCACATAATGAATGTAGTAACCTAACAAAAACATAGACTATAACCTATAACATTTCATAAATGTTAATGTCAATTTTATATTTCCATTGAGCTATCACTTTTGTACAGTAAATGCATGACTTGAACATTTTCTGTTGACAATATTGTTAGGTTAAAAATACAAGGCAATGCAGATTTAAGATTACACTATTGCTGTAGTAGCCAGGCTAAGCCCAGTGATAGCCTCGTTTTTTTGTCCTATAGTTTAGTTTATCCTACAACATGAACAGAAGGGATTTGGAAAATGAGATAAACGGGTCCAAAACGGACCCGTGCCGGATGAGCCATATGAGTATGGCTCAATTTGCGGGTCCCAAACGGACCCGCCGCGGAG
Source organism: Planiliza haematocheilus (assembly GCA_005024645.1). Taxonomy (NCBI): domain Eukaryota; kingdom Metazoa; phylum Chordata; class Actinopteri; order Mugiliformes; family Mugilidae; genus Planiliza; species Planiliza haematocheilus. The sequence goes on along the minus strand of SRSE01000625.1, from coordinate 775,682 downwards.
GTGAGGCTTTAATCGCGGATGCGGAGCAGCGCGGAGCCACGGCGGAGTTCCTCAGTGCATCTGGACCCCGATACGGGTCCGTTCCGGAAGCCGACATACATCCGCGGCAGGTCCGCTGCGCAGTCCTTTTGCTGTGTGGGATGATGCACGTTTATGCTTGTTGAACTAGTGGTACTTATTGCCTCTGCGAAGGAGGTTATGTTTGTTGACTTTCAACTTGTGAAGGTTTTATTTCACTTACACTGACACGTGTTGTCGTCCAGTCTCCACAGATCACTTAACTCCTCTTTGCTGCCGCTGCACACGCTGCGTTTCTCTTTCTCTCTCTCTCTCTCTCGCTGTGTGTGAAGAGCAGCCCCGCCCCTCAGTGATCAGAGCGACAGAGCGGAGGTTTTATTTTTATATTATTTTTTTCAGAGAGAGACCGAGAGCAGTGCAGGGACATCTAATATGTTAGCATGTTGGCATATGTTAACGTATGCTAACTAACATATGCTAACTTCCGTCGAAGTTAGCATATGTTAGCATATGCGCCACAGGCCTCGCTCCGTCCTTTTTTTTTTTTTTTTTTCCCCAAGCCTCGCTCCCTCTGTGTGTGTGTGCGCGTGTGTGACGTCAGTGAGACAGAGCGGGAAACAGCCCTCCCCCTCCTTAACTGCTGCTGCGCAGGTGCTTTGATTAACCAAGAAGCACAGAACCACTCCCTCGAACCACTGCCATTTACTAAAAACGTATGCCAGTTACTCACAAACTTTTTTCACAGTGACTACCACAAGGCTTCCATGAACACAGACATGTATTTTTTATTCTTCCTAGTGTAAAAAAAGTGGACATTCTAGCGAGTTGAAAACTACCATCCGTTAAACTTCTGTGACGAAAAACTTTGCTGAATTAACATTGGGTCCTATGGAGCAGTTAGGCTGTCCACTCCTCACTTCTAGCCTTCTCATTCAAAAACTGTGAATCCTATCGGTTAGGTAGACACATTGTAGGCATCAGGACAAGTATGACTACTACTTTGGAGAAAATTTTGTGTGTAGAGTGAAATTTGTGGAAGCAACCACAGTTTTAAAAAAATATTTTGAACATTTTTTCAGAGCAGCCCGCCCTCTAACTGTTGGGCCTCTCACTCTAGCGCGAACATTCCGCGCAATACACACCCATTATAAACCCGAAAAAACAATTTTCGCGACTATGTCGCAAATAGTTCCGACCTGGAGAAACTGAATAATAGCACACCCGCCCCGATCGATACGCACGTTCTGATGTATTTTTCGTGTATGTGCGATGAACTGTGCGGGAGGAGATAGCGACCGAAAATCCGTGGGAATAATAATAAAAATAGACGACAATAACAAGTAGTGGGCTGTGCTTCGCACAGCCCACTACTGACCCCTATAGCTTTGCTATATGGGGGTCAGTAGTGGGCTGTGCTTGCACAGCCCCACTAATAATAAACAGTACGAAAACAATAGGGTCCTTGCAACTCCGTTGCATGGCCCCGTTGGGCCCCTGCACTTCGTTGCTCGGGCCCTAATTAAAGCTGCAAGCAGCATTGGACGGGCCCTCACAATCCACACTTGTCGGCGACCGGCAAGGACGGGGTCACTGCAGTTCGCGTAAATTCTCCCCCTGCCTGAATGTACTGTATGCAGTTTGGCAGACAGCTAACAGTTCTTCAATGAGAGGCAAAGTCTTCTTTCTTCAAGGATTTATTTTGTCACTCCCAATTCAAGTTGACTGTAAAGCTGAAATACATACAACAAAAGATGATTCCAAATAAAATTCTGAATATATTTTAAGTACCTCTTACTTCTCTTTACATCTAGTTTATAAATAGTAAATGAATATTCTCTTTACAACTTTATAATTAACTTTAAATTAACTTATGAACACACAATGTCCATGTATAATGACACATTGTAATGACTAAATAATATACCCTTCCTAAACTCCTTTTGGAAATGCTTGTTTTAACAGACTAAATGGCACCATCTGCTGGACAAAGTAGCGTACTACGTGCAAAGATGAGGGATTCACTCAGGCAGGGGCAGGTGTCACTTTCACTAAAGTAGAACGGCCAAAGTTTAACGAAAAGTCACAATTTTCGCAGTGAACGGCCAAAACCCATATAAGTACATCCTGTCAAAATTAGAAGAGAATCCAAAGACCCTGAAAGGAACCACAGCTCATCAGATATTTTGTAACATTTCTTGTCCAAAGTGGGTGGCGCTACAATAATTGTATAAATATTGTCATATGGATGTGTTCAGATAGGGTCCAGCAACAATACTGTAAAGTATGATGCACTTTGGACTGAATTAAAGCCCACTTAACACTACTTCCAGTTCCATCCCGCGTCATCAAATTTTGAGGGCCCAGAACACCCACGCCACTTCGACGAAAAGTCAATTTTTTTTTCTCAGGACGTTGCCTATACTTGTAACTATCTATTTCTAATTTTTGAAGTCAATCTGACAAGGTTAAATGCCAGACCCTCCCACATTCCAAAGCCAAGATTTTTCCATTTTAAGGTGTTTTTTCAAGTTTGCGGACAAAATAGCAGACTTCCTGTTGGGTTTAGACTATGGTGCCTTTTGATGTTTTTGTGCATCCTGGGATGTTACATAAATGTGACATATTTCCAGATTTTTAGACTCAACGGGCTTCCGGGCCAGGTCCGTTGAAAATTTCTAGGTGGCGCTACAGAGCCATTTTGCCACGCCTATGCTGGGGGCATTTACTCAGGTCATTATTACAGGCAAATTAATCTGTCTGCACATTTTCAGGACTTTTCGTGCATGTATGACGACGTAGTGATTTTCCGTTTCGGCTGAAAAACTTGGCTCAAGTACGAAAACAATAGGGTCCTTGCAACTCCGTTGCATGGCCCCGTTGGGCCCCTGCACTTCGTTGCTCGGGCCCTAATAATAAACAGTACGAAAACAATAGGGTCCTTGCAACTCCGTTGCATGGCCCCGTTGGGCCCCTGCACTTCGTTGCTCGGGCCCTAATAATAATAATAATAAACAGTACGAAAACAATAGGGTCCTTGCAACTCCGTTGCATGGCCCCGTTGGGCCCCTGCACTTCGTTGCTCGGGCCCTAATAAACATTCGAAAAACAATAGGGCTTTCGCCGCCTTGCGTGCTCGGGCCCTAATAATAATAATAATAATAATAATAATAAAAATAAAAATAATAAACATTCGAAAAACAATAGGGCCTTCGCCGCCTTGCGTGCTCGGGCCCTAATAATAATAAAAAAAATAAAAATAAACATTCGAAAAACAATAGGGCCGTCGCCGCCTTGCGTGCTCGGGCCCTAATAATAACAATAATAATAATAATAATAATAATAATAAATAATAAACATTCGAAAAACAATAGGGCCTTCGCCGCCTTGCGTGCTCGGGCCCTAATAATAAACATTCGAAAAACAATAGGGCCTTCGCCGCCTTGCGTGCCTGGGCCCTAATAAAAAAAATAAATAATAAACATTCGAAAAACAATAGGGCCTTCACCGCCTTGCGTGCTCGGGCCCTAATAATAATTAAAGCTGCGAGCAGCATTGGACGGGCCCTCGCACGTCCGCGCCTGTCGGGGGGTGTGGCACTTTGGGTGGGAGATTTGACCTTCTGGTGCATTAGGCCAATTTTTGTGAATTTCTGAGCACGACAAGCCCATCAGCAGGTGCTTCCCCTTTCATCACGGAACATCGAACTTGGCCACGCCCCGACAGTTTCATCAAAATACGGGATTTTGATAATGCTTACTCAGAAAGTCTATATGAACGTCGGCGACCGGCAAGGACGGGGTCACTGCAGGTCCCAGGGCAGAGCGTAATATTCTCCCCTCCCTGAATGTATTCTGTATGCAGTTTGGAACACAGCTAACAGTTCTCCAGTGAGAGGCAAAGTCTTCTTGCTTCAAGGATTTATTTTGTTACTTCCAATTGAAGTTTACTGTAAAACTGAAATATATACAATAAAAGATGATTCAATATAAAATTATGAATATATTTTAAGTATATCTAATTATCTCTTACTTCTTTTTACATCTAGTTTATAAATAATTAATAAATAATCTCTTTACAACTTTATAATTTACTTAAAATTAACTTATGAACACACACAAAGACCATGTATAATGGCCCATTATAATGACTAAATAATACACTTCTCTTAAACCCTTTTTAGAAATGCTTCACTTAACAGATGAAATGACACCATCTGCTGGACAAAATAGCGTACTACGTGCAAAGATATGAGGGAATCAGTTAGACAGGGACAGGTTTCACATTCATTTGATTTTCATGCATAAATATGTCGCTTCCTGACAATTTTAGCCCATTGCTCCAAGAGACATTTTGTAGGTCTTACTACGGTCTACAATTCGGCTGAGGTTCTATAACTCTGTGTCGAAAAATGTGGCGGGGCTGCCTCAAAGAAAATTTGCAGGGGGCGCTATAGAGCGATTATGCCCCTCCTCCTAATTAATTATGCAGCCGAATTTTAGAGAATATTGCTCTTAATAACCTCAAGAAGTTTCAGACAGCTCTGAGAAAGTATATGAAAGCCACACAGTTTTGCCTTAAAAACTAGCCAAAAAGTCAATGGAGTTCCAATTTTGGATCAGAAGCTCAAATTTGATGGAGCGCCACGCCCACAAACTTTCCTCAACGGGAAATCCTTCTGATAAGATTTAATCAGGATGACCTAATGAACACACCTACTAAATTTGAAGTCAATCGGATAAAATCCCTAGGAGGAGGTGGTTCAAATATGACCCCTTGTCAACCAGGCCAAATCACCAAAAATGGTTCGTGCATTAATATCTCGCTTCCTGTTAATTGAAGCCCATTTCTCCAAGAGACATTTTGTAGGTCTTACCACGGTCTACAATTCGGCTGATGTTCTATAACTCTGTGTCGAAAACTGTGGGGGGGCTGCCTGAAAGAAAATCTCTAGGGGGCGCTATAGAGCGATTACGCCCCGCCTCCTAATTAATTATGCAGCCGAATTTTAGAGAATATTGCTCTTAATAACCTCAAGAAGTTTCAGACAGCTCTGAGAAAGTATATGAAAGCCGCACACTTTTGCCTGAAAATGATCCTAAAAGGTGAATGGCGTTTCGGATATTTGGAAAAAAGGGTGCTATAGAGCGATTATGCCCCGCCTCCTAATTAGTTATGTAGCCGAATTTTAGAGAATATTGCTCTTAATAACCTCAAGAAGTTTTCGAGTACTTTTAGGCCGTCTAAAATGCGATTTACTTTGGGGAAACTGAAGAAAGAAAGGAAAAATAATAATAATAATAATAATAATAAAAAAAAAATAATAAACATTCGAAAAACAATAGGGCCTTCGCCGCCTTGCGTGCTCGGGCCCTAATAATAAAAAAAATAATAATAAACATTCGAAAAACAATAGGGCCTTCGCCGCCTTGCGTGCTCGGGCCCTAATAATAATAATAAAGAAATGACAGTAGGGCAATATTCCTTTTCAAATATTTATTAAAATAAAAACAATTCAACACAAGTAAAACTAACTGGACTGACTGATTCACTGATGTCGGCTTCTTCTCACTGCTTGGTTTTGTGTCCCTCTCAGGACTGATGTCACTGCAGCTTCTGGAAAACAATATAGAAAGACATATCAAATAAAAACATGTTCAGTACAAGGTAGTGCAGTACAGAGATACAGAACTTTGAGTCGCGTTAAAAAGAAGGAGTATCGGCCTTAACAATCAGTGTTCATTAATGTAAACCGATACACAATGCTAAGATTCACATTGCAAATAGAAACTTTTCGTGGCTGTTTTTATCCGTGTAGAAACATACACACAAAGCGCTATAGGTTAAACTTGCTCCGGTATCTTCCAGCAAATCAAGTTTTGTGTTAATGCTGTTATAAACTGAGACAACATGCTGACATGTTCTAATTTTAGCTAGCTTGCAAAAACGAAACTTTTCAACAGCTTCGTTATAAAACTGTTCCAAATGGCAGAAAATTCAACTGGAGAAATCCTTAAATCCTCCTCATAAGTCATTAAAAAATAGTCAATTAATGTTAACTTACTTAGTGGAGGACGTCAAACAGCTCCGGACATCTGTGAAAAAAGGCTGAGGTGGTTGTCCTGTGTCTGCCTTCGTGGTGATAGAGACTGGCTGGCAGTCTGACACCAAAGTTAAAATCAACAAAAATAAAACTCAAGCTGCAAAAACAACCTTTTGCCAGATAATAAAAAGGTCTTCCTATGTCGGTTCAAATTTTAGCTCCCGCACTTTCCTTCCACTTTCCCATGATGCTCAGCTGTTTACAGTAACGTTTACAGTATAGTCCTGTAAAAAATGGCATTCTCTTAAAGTGCTATAATTACATTTTTTTCTCCCAGATTGCATTGCGGTTTACAGTATGATACTGTATAACAGGGAATACAGTAAAATACTGTTCAGATTTCACTGTAAATTTACATCAAATATTTACAGTGTACATTTGTTCGAAATGAGCAGAGCAAGGCTAACCTTGAGTTTCATGAGGTGTTTCCCAGAAGCACTTGACCAAAGAATTGGGCAGTAATCCAAATGTGACAACACAATTGACCTAATAACATCAGTCATTGTGGAAGATGCAACATATGTCGAACATTTTCTTGCCATTGCAATACCTTTCCCCATTTTCATGACACTATCATCAATTTGATCAGATCAAGAGAGTAAATTGTCCAGTTTCACTCAGCAGTTTAGTTATAGCAACCTGCTCTATAGGAATATTATCAATAGATAAATTCAGTGTATTGGCTTTAGCAAGGGCATTTCTGTTACCAAAAACAATACATTTAGTCTTTGATATGTTCAGCTGTAATTTATTTTCTCACCCATCTCGCTATGTTTTGTAGCTCAGTCTTAAGATGTTTTTCCAGCTCCACTATGGTGTGTGAGGTAGTAAATAAGGTAGAGTCACCAGCACACATCACCACATTAGCATTTCCAACAACTGATGGTAAGTCATTAATGAAAATTGAAAATAGAAGAGTGTCAGGATCTAAGTTTTCTTGTTTGATTTGTTCTGTCTCTCTCTGAGGTTGGTCTGGAGCTGGGCGGAGTTGGAGTCACCTGCAAGCACACCTGCAAGCACACCTGCGAGCAATGGAGCCTCATCAGCCACCTACTCCCGTCTATATAATCCTGGTTCATTCCTCCACTCGTTGCCAGATCGTCTGCTTACCTTAGTGGTACAGAACCTTGGTTCTCTATTCTAGTTTTTTCCTTCAGCATAGTGTACTTATTCCTTGTCCTTTTGTCCGCAGCTCCCCGGACCCATCTCCTCACCAGTTTGTCTTTGCCTTCGTGTTTCCACTAATAAATCGGTTAACTCACAACTATACTGGCCTAAAGTTTGTGTCTGAGACTTGTGTCCTAACTTCTTTAGCCGTCGTGACAAAGAGGACCCAAGCAGCTACCCTGTGGAACACCACAAGATTCTATTTTTCTGTCTGAAAAGCTTCCATTAAAAAATACCCGCTGTCTCCTACTGGAGAGATAACGTTTCAGCCAAGCAATCATTAAGGGTGAGAAACCATACTTTTCAAGCTTCGATATCAAGATACTATGGTCAATAACATCAAAAGCTGCCTTGAAATCTAAGACCACAGCTCCGACTAATTTTCCAGCATCCATGTGTGTTACCACCTATCTGTCATATGTTTTAATGCTGTATTTGTGGAGTGACCTGGTCTATAAGCATGCTGAGCAATTGAAAGTAAACCATTTTGACTAAAGTAATTTAAAATTTGACTAAAAATGATTCTCTCAAATATTTTGGAAAGTGCAGGGAGTAGACTAATGGACCTGCAATTAGAGCCGCTGAAATCAGCCCTTGTGTTTTTGGCAAGGGTATGATTTTAGACTCTTTCCATAGCTCTGGACAGGTACCACTAAGTATGCATCTGTTAAAAATATGACATATAGGTTCACAGAGTAGTCTCGCTGCCATCTTTAAGAACTTTCCATCAAGATCATCACTTCCTGGAGATGCTCTTGATTGTTGTTTCCTGATTCACTGTGTCAAATGTAAAACCGCAAGATTTTCCCCTCATACTACCATTAGAAATACTGTGCGTTGGATCACCATCAAGTAATAGCATTTTAGATCTCAGGTCATTTACTTTTTTGGTGAAGAAGTCATTAAAATAATTGTCTATCTCAGCTGGCTTGGTGATAAAGTGGCTGTCTGATTCCACATACTTTTGAGACTGCCTTGCCTTCCTGCACACTCATTTAAAGTCTTCCATAGTTTTTTAGTATCATTTGAAGAGGTACGAATCCTCTCTTTAAAATAAATCTTTTTCTTAATGTGATTTAGCTTGGTGACTTTATTTCTTAGCTTGCAATAGCAGATTCTATCAGCAGTGTGACCTGAGTTTTGCACGACTGCTTTGTCTTTATCCCTTACCAGCATTAGTGCTCTCAACTCCTCAACAATCCATGGTGCACTATTCTTTACAGACCTTTTCCTAAGTGGGAAACCTCAGCAGTTTATCCATGAAGATATTTAACGCAGCATTTGCATCATTTTCCTGACTCACATCAGACCACATCGCTGACATCATTCATAAAAGAGACTGCATCAAATCTCCTCCATGACCTGCGATGTACAATCTTAACACCAGATTTGGAGATTTTATGCTTTCTTGTTAAGGCAGTCAAATTATGGTCACTACATCCCACGGCCACCAAAACAGCCTGTGAGCAATGTTTCGTTATATATTTTAATGATGATACTTTTAGTCAGGATTCTCTTGTCAGTGATGTTTGAATGAATAAATACCACAACTATCAGCTTTGTATTTAAACACAAACTGACACTTTGATGTTTTATCATCATTAGTCAAACTTACACTTCCTCAGACCAGGTTTTAACCACTGCTCTCCACCATGGTCCATCCTGGAGGAAGAAACACAGTCAGAATGATTTTCTATCCAACATGAGTCCTAACTGCTGTTCAACATGAAGCAGAGTTCATCAGTTTATCAGTGAGACACAGAAACAGACTGAAACTCATCAGTATAGACTGTCTCTGATGTTTCAAAGTCTGAAAGATAATGAAATGTAGAAATAAACAGAGCTCAGTCTCCACTGTCAAATATTGATCATGAAACCAAAATGTGATTCTTTGTATTTATATTGTGTCTAAAACAGACACCTTCTTGTCACTAACTGTTAAAAGGCCTGCTAAATGTATGTCAGTGGTGTCTGACACAAGTCAATATAGTTTACTTGTACATTCATTTGACTGTGATTGTCAGAAATAAGCCTGGAACTGAACAAGAACAAGAACATGTACCAGGCAGGACTTCCTGGCCCTCAAGAGGGTGGTCCGTTCAGCAGAGCGGACCATCAGAACCCCCCTCCCCAACCTGCAAGACATTTACACCAAACGTTGCAGGTTAAAGGCCAAGAAGATCCTGAAGCAGCCCAGTCACCCCGGACACTCTCTCTTCTCTCTACTGCCATCAGTTTCCGATGCCTGAGGACTAAGACTGAGAGGCTGGAGAAGAGTTTCTATCCGCATGCCCCTCTGCCTGCTCAACTCTGAGCCTTAACTGGACTCATATCACTGCACTTTATTTATGTAGCTGCTAAATAATATAAATACTGTAAATATATGTACATATACCACTTCACCCCTCTGTTTACCAGTCTATATTTTTATTCAGTCTATATTTTTATTTTTTATTTCTTAATTTTTTTTATTCTATTTTTTTTTATTCTATATTTTATATTTTATCTGTAGTACTTACATTCTTTTTTTACTACTGGCTGCAGCTACAAAAATACATTTCACTGTGCATTGTACTATGTATAACTGTGCATGTGACAAATAAAACCTATCTACACTGTCACACTGAGAACAGAATCTGATGACTGTGGTGTTCAGCCTTTTTCCTTAAATAAATGATGAGCTGTTCAACAGTGCTAAGAGTTATATTCAGTATGTTATATAACATTATTTGACATGTCTATTTGTCTGTGTATAGTTTTCCTCCAGCTGATCCAGACAGGCTGCAGTGACGTCCAACATGAGATGAAGAGTTGGACTAACAGGACTTCTGGTCAGTGCAGAGAACAATTTGAAAGTCTTCACTTCATCACTGATTCCTTGTTACAGCCCAGATTTGTTCACTTTAATACTGATGTTTTTATAAATGTAAGATCTTAAATGTAAAGTTGAAATAAACATATGGATGTTCTGTATCACTGAGTTGTATTTGTCTTCATTTCCTGTTAACTGAGCCTTTATAAATGCTTTATAAGGCATACATAGTCCTCACTTTACATTGAGTTTACTAACTCAAATCAACAAATGTTTAAGAACTACCACAATTAACTATGAATTACAGTATGATTACATGTATAAAAGCCATCTATTAACACACTTAGTAACTATTAATACATGTCTACGGAGACTACGGAACATTAAGAGCAGGACCACCAGTTATCTATTGTACACACTGTACACACTGGATCCTCTGAATCCTTGAATGTGTCAATAATAAGATGCAAAAATGTACATTTAAGTAGTTTAATATTCCTTTACTTACACTTTGTAAATTGTCTTACAGGCCACTGAAAACTCCTTAATATAACTAGTATGTGCTAACTAATGATCTAGTAATGTAAGACTAATGCTTTATAAATGATAAATGTGTAAAGTGTTTACTAATTACTAATAATGTGTTTACTTGCTTTACTAATGCTTCATAGTGACAAACCTACACTGTGTGAGCTCCTGTTGTCTGTCCATACCTGAGAGTGTCCAGTCTCCAGAGTGGATCCTCCAGTCCAGCAGACAGCAGCTTCACCCCCTTGTCTCCTGGATGGTTGTAGCTCAGGTCCAGCTCTCTCAGATGGGAGGGGTTGGAGCTCAGAGCTGAGGCCAGAGAAGAACAGCCTTCCTCTGTGATCAGACAACCTGACAGACTGGAGATAGAAAAATATCAGAAACTCATGAAGAAGGGGGTGCGCTAATGAAATGGGAACAGTGTGAGATGGAAAAGGAGCTGGCCATCTCCTAGCCAATACTGTGGCTAATGCTAGCCGCGACCAAGCTAGCAAGAAGTCACCGGACAAGTCACCAGTTGAAGTCAAAGACGAGCTTCCACTCGCTTTGCATAAATTGCCAAAGATGCTTCTGCAATCCTTTAACGAGCAGTTTGACAAGTTCGAGCAGAGTTTTCAGAACATCTTATCCGCCCAGCAGGAGCTCACTGAGAGACTGACAACCACCGAGCATCAGGCTGCAGACCATGAGCAACGTATTCACGCGGTGGAAACGTCAGTCACTGAACTGCGGAAAGAGAATAAAAATCTGCGGGCCAAACTTTTGGATATTGAAGGAAGATCCCGACGCAACAATATATGAATTGTTGGCATCCTGGAAGGTGAGGAGAAAGGGAGGCCGACTGAATTTGTGTCTAACCGGATTCCTAAGCTGCTGGAGGACGACAACTTCACCAAACTGGTCGTTATTGACAGAGCGCACCATATTCAACAGCCCAAACCACCAGAACGATCCAGACCCCACATGATAATCGCACAGGTGCATCTAACACAGGAGAAGGAAAAGATTCTGTGGAGGAAACCGAATCTTGATCTTCCCCAACTACACTGCGGAGGTGATGGAACAACGGCAGGGCTTCCGTGAGGTGCTGCAGCTGCTGAGAGAGAAGGAAGTTTGGCTTTCGCTGCTCGTTCCCGGCAAGACTCCACGTCCACTACCATAGGCAAGTAAAGACATTCAGTCATCCGGACGAGGCTAAGACTTTTGTAAATCAGGAACTGAATGCTCACATTTCTAAACCTGTTCTGAGCTGACTTTTACCATAGCTGTTTTGTTTTAAATGCTAAATTCACTCTGTGGTCTGACGAGGGGCAGTTAGATGGAAGTGTTCTTTTTTTTGCGATCGGCGATCCCAGATGCAGATGAGGGTAACTATACTTCGTTTGGGGAAGCTTTGGGTGGGTGGGTTGTTCGTGTATTTGTTAACTGCTCATGTTATTGTTTTTTGTGGGCTGCCAGATTGAAGTTTGTATCTCGCTCTAATGCAAAAGGTACCACATATGAATAATGTTCTGGATTTCATGTCCCTGGTCTCTTGGAATGTACGTGGTTTAGGTCACCCAGCCATTATTTCACATTTGAAATCATTGAAATCTGACATTATATTTTTACAAGAAACTCATGTTAAATCTACTCAGCACAGGAAACTCAGGGCTAATTGGATCTCACAGGTCTATCAGCCACCATTTAAATCAAAGGCCCGGGGTGTTGCTATTCTCTTCCGGAAGACTGTGCCCTTTCAATCATCTATAACTGACCCAGACTGCAGATTCTTAATTGTAACTGGCCATTAATTTCCTACTACGCTAGTGAATATCTATGGGCCGAACACGGATGACCCGGCTTTTTTTCGAAAGGTGTTTGTTCTGATCCCCGATGATGATTCAAGTCACATAGTGATAGGGGGCGATTTTAATTGCTACCTAGACCCATATTTGGACAGGCTGTCTTCTCCTCCCCCCCACCTAATATTCTTACTGTACAAACCATTAATATTTTGATCAAAACAAAGAAGATGGTGGATATTTGGAGACTGCAGCACCCATCTGACCGGGATTACTCTTTTTACTCACATGTAAACAGATCATACACACGGATCGATTATTTTCTAGTCAACTCCAGATTAATTTCTAACATTGACCATACTAAATATCACAACATAATAATATCTGATCACAGTCCTGTTAATATTGTTCTTAAATTGTGCTCCCCTAGACAAGTCTATAGTTGACGTTTTAATCCCAGTCTTCTTGAGGACCAGGCTTTTAAAACACACATCACTATGCACACATCACAGTTCTTTGAGACCAATGATAAAGGTGAGGTGAGTGACACAGTACTCTGGGAAACTCTCAAAGTCTATATTAGAGGCCAAATTATTGATGAAGCAACACTGAATAAGGCTAAGGGAGGCAGACTGGAGGAGATTGAAAAAGAGCTACAAACTGCTGAACAAGTCTATCAAAATTCACTACTCTAATCAGACTACAACACAATTCTAAAGTATGAGCATAATACCATTCTAGGAGACCAAATAGGAAACTTACTTTTGAAACTTAAACGGAGGCACTTTGAGCTTGGTGACAAGCCACAAAATCTACTGGTAATGCAGTTGAAGGGAGAACAAGCAAAACGAGCCATCTATAAAATAAAATGTAACTTTACTTGACAGTGTCGTCGTAAGAGTGACATGACACTGTCATAACTATAACATGACACTGTCATAAATGTTATAAACATGTCATAAACGTTTATGACCTCTGTCATTAAGTGTCATTCAGTTTTTGTTATGACAAGTTGACATTGCTTGGGCTGTCTCGATTATGACAATTTGACATTAATCAAAGTGACATTACCAGAAGTTGTCTTGGTCATGACAAGTTGACATTAAATATGTTTGGGACGTCTTTGCAATGACAACTTGACATTAACCAGGATGACATTACCAGAGGATGTCTTTGTCATGACAACCTGACATTAAATTCGGAGTGTCCTTATTAAGATAACTTGGCATTAAACAGGATGACATTACCAGAGGGTGCCTTTGTCATGACCGCTTGACATAAACAGAAAATCGTCTCTTTTTGTATTCATGACATGTTGAAGTAATGATTATTCTAAAAAAAAAAATGATTCAGGAGGTTAGTTAGAATGACTTAAAAACATGAGCTTTTTCAGCATATTAAACTGAATTTGTTACATGTCCATCAATTTTTTTTTTTTTTTTTTTTAAAAAAAGAAAGTTGTCTTAACTCAGAAATATATTGATTTTGGATAAGCATTTCTGTCTTCATTTAACAAGGAAAAGTATTAAATTAATGAAACTTAATATTGTATTATAATATTAAGTTAGTGCAGCTTCCTATTGTGGTATACTGTATTAGATCGAGCACTTGGTACTCGATTAAGTTGTACTGTCAATGTACCTGGTGTTCTGTGATAGACTAAGGTGGTCTATTGTTGGAGTTTGATGCTAAAAAGTAAAGGACGTATCGTTACCACAGCCTTGCCTCCGTGTGCATTATTGTGCATTAATAGACTTACCCACAAACAGAAATAACGTAGTGTATACAACACATGAAGTCACAACACCTATCACATGTTCATGTACAAAAGCAGAGAACGTGACCAGCGGCCATTTTGAATGGGAAACAGATCTTGAAGCACATTTATATATATTTAATCAGAGCAAGAATTTAATATGGGTGTTTGGTTTATGGATCTGCAGCCAAGTCAGTTTTAGCTGAGTTAGATATAGTTCAAGCTAAAGCATTAAGAATATGTACAGGGACATTGGCACAGGAAATGGCTAAACGGGATAAGACCTTTTGTCCAGGAGTACTGTGGCCATCAGTTCCTTTATGGCAGTTGGAGGTCCCTAAGACTGATCTAGAGATAATTGGGATTAAGTTAGAAAACCCAGAGTCAAATTTGGTGCATGAATTCCAGTGTCATATAAGAGAAAGATATCAGGAGCACATATTCATTTTCACTGATGGGTCAAAGGATCAAGAAACAGGTGCTACAGGAGCAGTTTTTGTTGTTCAGGGGTGGAATGTTCAAGCTTGTAAGAGAACCTCAAAAGTTGAATTATATGCATGCTTGATGGCTGTGCAATGGACTGTACAGATGCAAAGCCATAAAGTGTTGATATGTAGTGACTCTGTGTCAGCTATCAATAGTATTGGGAAAGGGTCATCAAAGAGTCGACAAGACCTTGTATATGATATACTTCTGGCAATTAGAGAAGTGAAAATGAGAGAAGTAGAAATATCATTCATATGGGTCCCAGCTCATGTAGGTATTGTAACAAACGAAAAAGTTGATAAGTTGGCCAAGGAAGCTGTTCAAAAGGAAAACATAGATGTCAACATAAATTTATCCAAGGCTGAGGGTAAAAGTATTGTGTGGCAGGAAACCATTTTAAAATGGCAGCAGCTCTGGGAGCAAGAACACAAAGGTAGGCGCCTATTTTCGTTAGCTAGTAAGGTAACTGACTCAGTTAATGTTTGTAAATGAGAAGGAATGAGACATAAAGAACAGGTGATTATTTCTAGGATGAGGATTGGTCACACGCTTCTGAACAGCACTTTATTTATTTTAGGAAAACATCAGAATGGTTTGTGTTCATGCCAGGAACCTGAGACGGTACAACATGTTTTGATTTATTGTAGAAATTACGTCCTCCAAAGACAAGCTCTTATCAGAGAATTGCGTGAAATTGGTTTGAAAGAAGTAACTAAATATATTAGAAGTAGGGTCAAGTGGGAGGGAAAAAACTTTGTTTTTCACATTTTTAATAGATACTGGATTATATAGCCGAATATAGTGCACTAAGGTGCTAGTCCCGTAGATGGTAGCAATGCAACTTTTGGATGCCGGCTGCCGTAAAACCCCAAAGAAGAAGAAGAAGAAGCGGCCGTTTTATGCTGCCAGACTGCACCAGCAACGGCCAGGGAAAGATAAAGGAGTGAAGGTCAAGGTTGGATTAACATTACTTGGTGAGTAAATATATATATTTTTTATTATCTTAATTTCATGTGCTGCAGCAAGTAACTATAAGTGCTCAGTCGAGTTACACAACATTACAATTGAAATGTCCGCAGCGTGCTTTTAAGATATTAGCTAGCTAGCTAAAAGCTTCACAGTCAATTAACTTTTAATGTTTAATAAAGTGCATTGAGTCAGCTGCCTAAAGGTGCCTAAACTTGCAGTCCCAGAACTGCTGCGGGAATTAATCTTCAGCCCCCTGTTTGCAGACACAGGTATAAGCTGAGGAATATGTTGTGGAAAGGCGTTTATAATGATAAATTAACAGAGACCGCTAACTGTTAGCCGTTAACGGGCCTTAGCGCCTTAATCGAAATGGTTATAGAAATATTACTATTTCTGTGTGTGTATGAGCAAAGTAGTTTTGTATTGCTATGTGTGGTATTTATTACATTTTGGGGAGGAGTAGTTTAACATTTTTGTCATCTTATTCACAGGATGATGCTGTGGAAATGAGCAGAGGCTGCAACCTGTGGATTGGTGGTGTACCTCGGAGAAAAGGAGGATAATCTCTTTAAGGAGCATTTGGTAGGTAATTCCAACACAGAAAAACTATACTTAGTGTTAGTCTTGTTTTTAATTGTTATGTGTTTAATTCTGACATTGATTATGGCCTATTTATGCTAGGTTGATGGAGATCTCACCACTGAAGTGTTGAAGATCATTGTAACCAGAGGTGCCACATCGGTCAGATCCAGCCAGCACACGGACTGTGGTTGAGGGAACAGAAGTCCTGGAAGACGTAGATCAACCCAGCCTTGCTAATGGGGCTGATTTACTCACAATCTTGGGTATTTTTCACAAGGTGAACTGAGTGAATGTTGATCAGATGGTTTCTGTTCTTCAAGTGTATATATTTGGCAGGGCTTTAGTGTTTACCGCATCCTTCACCTGATATTGCTGTGATAAAAATTGTTATTGATATTGATGTTGGTTACAATAAATACATTTTGACAGTAAAATTGGAATTGCCATGTCTAATTTATTCTGACTTAAATTAAATAAGTTACTTATACTCAAATTTGAGGTAACAATTTGCATTGACTTTTCTGAGTAGAAGGAAAGTGGTTTTTAAGTTGAGCCAGTGTAATTTTTTAGCGTGTATAATTGGTACCACTTTAGGTCATAGAATGTAGTCGTTACACTGTCATAGTTGTGTTATGACAGCCATTATTCTTCATGATATATTAATGACAAATCAAAATGGTACCACTTTAGGTCAAAGAATGTATTCATTACACTGTCATAATGGTGTAATGACAGTCAGTTTTGTGAAATATCCTGTCATCTGATCTTGCACATCTAATTATAATCATTATGTCAACATGTCATGAATACAAAAAGAGGTGTTTATGTCAAGCTGTCATGGCAAAGACATCCTCTGGTAATGTCATCCTGTTTAATGCCAAATTATCTTAATAAGGACACTCCAAACAAATTGAATGTTAGGTTGTCATGACAAAAGACATCCTCTGGTAATGTCATCCTGGTTAATGTCAAGATGTCATTACAAAGATATCCCAAACATATTTAATGTCAACTTGTCATGCCCAAGACAACTTCTGGTAATGTCACTTTGATTAATGTCACATTGTCATAATCGAGACAGCCCAAGCAATGTCAACTTGTCATAAGAAAAACCGAATGACACTTAATGACAGAGGTCATAAAAGTTTATGACATGTTTATAAAGTTTATGACAGTGTGATGTCAGTGTCCTAACATGACACGACACTGTCATAAAAGTGTCATAAATCAGGAATGAACGTTTTAAAGAATTCTACTCAGAAATTGACACTTCTAAATCAACAGCTACACAGGAAGATTTCGATAAGTTTTTTGAATCGCTCCACTTTCCAGACATGGATGTGGCTTTCAGAGAGAATCTGGACTCAGATTTCTCACATTCTGAGCTGCAGGATGCCATCAGAGCATTCCCCACTGGCAAAGTGGCAGGTCCGGATGGGTTTGGACCAGAGTTTTACAAAGCCTTTCATGAGGTCCTTTCACCCTTGTAAAAACAATCCTATTTCAAATTATGATTTGAAGATAATTACAAAAGTTCTAGCAAACTGGCTCGGTACAAAAATAGCAAGTATCATTCACCTGGACAGGATTTATTCCGGGCAGGTATTCCTTCTGTAATGTCTGCAAAATCCTTAATTTTATGTATGCAGATTATGGCAAAGATGACTGGGCGGCCATATTGTCCTTAGATGCTCATAAGGCATTTGAGATGATAGAGTGGCCTTATCTATTAGCGACACTTAAGTAATTTGGATTTGGCGACACTTTTATAGACGGGTCAAAATATTATATAGCAACGCAAAATCTTCCATTCTGACGAATGGCGACAGATCCGGTCTGTTCACCCTGCACCGTGGTGTTTGCCAGGGGGACCCATTGTCCCCCCTGCTGTTCAATATAGCACTGGAGCCCCTGGCCATTGGTATTAGAAGACATCCATACATTAAAGGTATTAGAACAAGTGGCACAGAGACCAGTGTGACTCTGTATGCGGACAACCTCCTTGTCTGTTTGGCTGACCTGGTGGTTTCTATCCCTGTCCTATTAGAATATATAAATTCCTTCGGGACCATCTCTGGCTATACCATGAACTGGAGAAAGAGTGTGTTAATGCCCTTAACAGACCAACTTACTGATGACTTTCTGAGAAATTTGCCTTTTAAAGTGATGAAGGAGTCTTTTAATTATTTAGGGCTTCAACAGACGAGAAGTCCTAGGCATCTCTTCAAGTTTAACTTTACAGAATCTTTAGAAAAACTCAAAACAGCTATTGAGTCTTGGAGAACATTGCCCTTATCTATGATCGGTCGGGTAAATGCAATCAAAATGGTGCTGTATCTTTTCCAAAACCTGCCCATATACTTAAATGCATCTTTCTTCAAGAAGCTTGACTCTATCATATTGCCCTTTGTGTAGGGTTACAAAGCTCACAGGATATCCAAGACTCACCTTCAAAAATCATCCAAAAAAGGTGGTCTGGGACTGCCTGTTTTTAAACACTACTACTGGGCAGCCAACTCCAGGGCTCTTACCTACTGGAAATGTGGAAGTGTTGAGGTTGGGGAGAGCCCTTTGTGGTTACAGCTTCCTGATCTTTTGTTTTCTGATTCCGCCTCAGTAGCTAAATTAATTAAAAACTTCACCGTGAAGAACTCCTTGCAAATCTTAAATCAGATCAAGGCAGCGTGCCGGGTTCCCAGTGTATCTATACATGCACCCATATGTCATAATCAAACATTTTTGCCTGCCCGGTTGGATGGGGTGTTTGCAGTCTGGACAGAAAGGAGTATTAGTACATTTTCAGATCTGTACATTAACAGCCAATTGGAATCATTTACTCAGCCAAGCAATAAATTCAGTCTTCCAAATTTTCACTTTTTTCGCTAACTCCAAGTCAGACACTATGTCAGGGAGAATTGGCCACATTTCGATTCTACATCCATCACCCATCCTTTCCTTGAGACCCTCCTTCCTTCTTCCAGACTCTAAGCAGTTAATATTGAAATTTGTGGGTTCTATTACCAATTCAGTGTCCTCCGATTGTATTAGGGAAGCTTGGGCCACGGACTTGAGCTCTGACATATCGGCAGAGCTTTGGGATGAGGCACTGCCTCTGGTCCACTGTTGCTCTATTAGATCACGTTACAACAGTGGCGGCTGCTGGTCTTTCAAATAGGGGAAGCCCAGTTTTGTAAAATTGGCCAATTATTACTTCATTAAATTTATGTCTGTGAAGGTTCTCAGTCATCCAGGTCATTTTAATCCAAAAAGTTTCAAAAAAGTCAACTGGACTTGTAGATTTTTCGAGAAGACGTTTCGCCACTCATCTGAGCTTGTCACATGCCGATCTGGGTTGATTTGGACGGGGTCTGAGCCGGTCGGCCACGATGATAGGAAACGCTATCGGTTGCCAGGGGCAACGCCCTCAGACTTTAACGGAGGAGCGACGAAACATTAATTTTTATGCGTTTATTATTTCGGCGGGACAGATACAAGAAAAGTAAGAATGAAAAAAGGGGAAAGAAAATGGACCTTACAGGGACAAGCTTACATAAAACAGCAAAACAGCGGTATTTGGAGAAGCTGTAGCATGACGACAACTCCTCACTCTCTATCGTCTTAAAGCGCTGTCAATCACGACGAGTTCCAGCCACAATAACAGTTCATCCAATCACCATAGAGAAGCTCGGCGTCCAGGTACATCCCACTGCCCATTGACTCCCAGAGACGCCCGGCTTCCCTGGAAGTGACGATTTTGGAGCGTTTATCCAATAAACGTCCAGCTTTTTTGCCCTGAGATCGGCCCATTCTGAAGCCCCATTGAAAGTCCATTGAAGCCGAGCCTCAGTGGGTTTTTAAACGGGCCGTACCATTACAGCAATACGAGAAAAACATCACGATAGACGAACAGCTAAAACTTATTAATGATTGTGTTATTATAAGAAGTAGCCATGAAGTCGATCATGTTCTAGCACATTTTAGTTTGAGTAGTAATGTAAATTTGTAGTATTTGACGAAATTGCCAGCGATATTTTAGGGGAGGCTGAGCCTCTCCTGTAGTCTTAGAGCAATCGCCTCTGCGTTACAAGGTAATTCAGTACAAGGTGTTGCACAGATTGCACTACTTGAAAACAAAGCTAAATCGTATTTGTAATTGTTGTGGAAGTTTAAAAACTGCAAATAAAGTATTAAAAAAAAAAAAACTCAAGAAGAAGAAGGAAAATCCTCCAGATGTTGAACTTCTGCACCAACATGAACCTAAATCAGGATTTAACTGATCAACAAGCAGCTGTATCCTGACCTGAGAGTTTCCAGTTTACAGTGAGGACTCTCCAGTCCAGCAGACAGCAGCTTCACTCCTGAATCCTGCAGGTTGTTGTTACTCAGGTCCAGCTCTCTCAGACTGGAGGACTGGGAGCTGAGAACTGAGGACAGAGCTTCACAGCTTCTCTCTGAGAGGTTACAACTGCTCAGCCTGAAGAAAAATCAACATCAAATGTTTTATTTGTCATTTACTAAATGAATCATGTTTCAAATAGTTCCTAAATCCACCTACAGAGCTTTGTTGGAGGCTTTGACCACTGGCAGCAGCCTCAAAAGAGCCTCCTCTGAAGCAGAGTATTTCTTCAGGTCAAACACGTCCAGATCTTCTCCTGATGACAGTAAGATGAAGACCAGAGCTGACCACTGAGCAGGAGACAGTTTATCTGTGGAGAGACTTCCTGATCTCAGGGACTGTTGGATCTCCTCCACTAGAGAACCATCATTCAGTTCATTCAGACAGTGGAACAGATTGATGCTTCTCTCTGCAGACAGATTCTCACTGATCTTCTCCTTGATGTACTGGACTGTTTCCTGATTGGTCTGTGAGCTACCTCCTGTCTGTGTCAGCAGGCCTCGTAGGAGAGTCTGATTGGTCTGCAGTGAAAGACCCAGGAGGAAGCGGAGGAACAAGTCCAGGTGTCCATTTGGACTCTGTAAGGCCTTGTCCACAGCACCCTGATGGAGACGTGTTAGTTTAGGTTTGATTCTAAAGACTTTAGACAACAGAGATGTAGTTTGTTGATGTTCCATCAGGTTGACATCAGAGTTGATGAAAGTCAGATGGACATGAAGAGCAGCCAGAAACTCCTGAACGCTCAGATGGACGAAGCAGAACACCTTGTCCCGGTACAGTCCTCTCTCCTCTTTAAAGATCTGTGTCAACACTCCTGAGTACACTGAGGCTGCTCTGATATCGATGCCACACTCTGTCAGGTCTGATTCATAGAAGATCAGGTTTCCTTTCTGCAGCTGATCAAAAGCCAGTTTTCCCAGAGACTCAATCATCTTCCTGCTCTCTGGACTCCAGTGTGGATCTGTCTCAGCTCCTCCATCATACTTGACCTTCCTCAATTTGGCCTGTACGACCAGGAAGTGGATGTACATCTCAGTCAGGGTCTTGGGCAGCTCTCCTCCCTCTCTGGTTTCCAACACATCCTCCAGAACTGTAGCAGTGATCCAGCAGAAGACTGGGATGTGACACATGATGTGGAGGCTTCGTGATGTCTTGATGTGGGAGATGATCCTGCTGGCCTGCTTCTTATCTCTGAATCTCTTCCTGAAGTACTCCTCCTTCTGGGGGTCAGTGAACCCTCTGACCTCTGTCACCATGTCAACACAGTAAGGAGGGATCTGATTGGCTGCTGCAGGTCGTGTGGTTATCCAGAGGCGAGCAGAGGGAAGCAGTTTCCCCCTGATGAGGTTTGTCAGCAGCACATCCACTGAGGTGGACTCTGTAACATCAGTCAGGATCTCAGTGTTGTGGAAGTCCAGAGGAAGTCGACACTCATCCAGACCGTCAAAGATGAACACAACCTGGAACTCTTCAAAGCTGCAGATTCCTGCTTCTTTGGTTTCAGGAAAGAAGTGATGAACAAGTTCCACCAAGCTGAACTTTCTCTCTTTCAACACATTCAGCTCTCTGAAAGTCAATGGAAATATGAAGAGGATGTCCTGGTTGGCTTTGTCTTCAGCCCAGTCCAGAGTGAACTTCTGTGTTAAGACTGTTTTCCCAATGCCAGCCACTCCCTTTGTCATCACTCTTCTGATTGGTCCATGTCTTCCAGGTGAGGCTTTAAAGAGCTCTTCTTGTCTGATGCTTGTTTCTGGTCTGTCTGGTTTCCTGGATGCTGTTTCAATCTGTCTGACCTCATGTTCATCATTGACCTCTGCAGTCCCTCCCTCTGTGATGTAGAGCTCTGTGTAGATCTCATTCAGAAGGCTTGAGTTTCCTGCTTTAGCAATCCCCTCAAACACACACTGGAACCTTTCTTGCAAGATAGATTTGATTTTGTTTTGACAGTCAGCAAGGTTTTCTGAATGAATAAAAGAGGGATAAAAACCTGTGATATATTTGTGTATTCAGTTAAATTCATGTTGTCACAGTATCAATTAAAGTATTCTCACTAAACTCCATCAAACCCAGATCATGAAGCATCTGTAGAAAGTTCTAAGATGACAACAGGAACTTTATCTCTGCTTGTTCACAGATAAGTAGATTGGTATAAGTGTGAACATGTGATCCATCATCTAATTTTCCAGCATCTATACACTACCGTTCAAAAGTTTGGGGTCACATTGAAATGTCCTTATTTTTGAAGGAAAAGCACTGTACTTTTCAATGAAGATAACTTTAAACTAGTCTTAACTTTAAAGAAATACACTCTATACATTGCTAATGTGGTAAATGACTATTCTAGCTGCAAATGTCTGGTTTTTGGTGCAATATCTACATAGGTGTATAGAGGCCTAGTTCCAGCCACTATCACTCCAGTGTTCTAATGGTGAAATGTGTTTGCTCATTGGCTCAGAAGGCTAATTGATTATTAGAAAACCCTTGTGAAATCATGTTCACACATCTGAAAACAGTTTAGCTCTTTACAGAAGCTACAAAACTGATCTTCCTTTGAGCAGATTGAGTTTCTGGAGCATTACATTTGTGGGGTCAATTAAACGCTCAAAATGGCCAGAAAAAGAGAACTTTCATCTGAAACTCGACAGTCTATTCTTGTTCTTCGAAATGAAGGCTATTCCATGCGAGAAATTGCTAAGAAATTGAAGATTTCCTACAACGGTGTGTACTACTCCCTTCAGAGGACAGCACAAACAGGCTCTAACCAGAGTAGAAAAAGAAGTGGGAGGCCGCGTAGCACAACTGTGCAAGAAGATAAGTTCATTAGAGTCTCTAGTTTGAGAAACAGACGCCTCGCAGGTCCCCAACTGGCATCTTCATTAAATAGTACCCGCAAAACACCAGTGTCAACATCTACAGTGAAGAGGCGACTGCGGGATTCTGGGCTTCAGGGCAGAGTGGCAAAGAAAAAGCCATATCTGAGACTGGCCAATAAAAGAAAAAGATTAAGATGGGCAAAAGAACACAGACATTGGACAGAGGAAGACTGGAAAAAAGTGTTGTGGACGGACGAATCTAAGTTTGAGGTGTTTGGATCACAAAGAAAAATGTTTGTGAGACGCAGAACAAATGAAAAGATGCTGGAAGAATGCCTGACGCCATCTGTTAAGCATGGTGGAGGTAATGTGATGGTCTGGGGTTGCTTTGGTGCTGGTAAGGTGGGAGATTTGTACAGGGTAAAAGGGATTCTGAATAAGGAAGGCTATCACTCCATTTTGCAACGCCATGCCATACCCAGTGGACAGCGCTTGATTGGAGCCAATTTCATCCTACAACAGGACAATGACCCTAAACACACCTCCAAATTGTGCAAGAACTATTTAGAGCAGAAGCAGGAAGCTCATATTCTATCGGTGATGGAGTGGCCAGCGCAGTCACCAGATCTGAACCCCATTGAGCTGTTGTGGGAGCAGCTTGACCGTATGGTACGCAAGAAGTGCCCATCCAACCAATCCAACTTGTGGGAGCTGCTTCTGGAAGCGTGGGGTGCAATTTCTCCAGATTACCTCAACAAATTAACAGCTAGAATGCCAAAGATCTGCAATGCTGTAATTGCTGCAAATGGAGGATTCTTTGACGAAAGCGAAGTTTGATGTAAAATCTTATTTCAAATACAAATCATCATTATTTCTAACCTTGTCAATGTCTTGACTCTATTTTCTATTCATTTCACAACGTATGGTGGTGAATAAGTGTGACTTTTCATGGAAAACACAAAATTGTTTGGGTGACCCCAAACTTTTGAACGGTAGTGTACATCCCAGGAGAAGCAACTAAAGCAAGACTGTGTCTATGGAGTCACCTTGGAATTGTTATTTTGAAAACAGTAGGATCAGTATGTTTCCTTCGAAGTTCTACCAGCCAACGTGAAATATATTATGTGTGTCTGTATTTGTAGAGTGAAATGTTTTTGTTTATAACATGAATAAAATGATTTTGGTTCTGTCCAATTTATAACTGTTCACTTACCTGTAGGATTTGAAGCAATTTCTGATAATTCTTCCAAAAGATCATTCCTCTTTATCATCCTTAAAACCTTTATTGTCACTTCCACATACTGGACACAGTACGTCTTCACCATCTGATCCACAGTGTCCATCCTGTCTGCCGTTTCCAGTCGACATACTGGGATTGCAGGAAAATCTTGATGTGGCAGCTGCAGGTACCACTTGAATTTCTTAAACTCCTCGCTTGTCAAATTCTCCAAAGTTCTCAAGAGAATCTGTGTAGTCGACATCTTCTCTTCCTGCCAAGATCCAAAAGTAATAAGTAACTTTTTTGGTAACGCCAGTTAACAGTTCAACACATCATAGATTCAATTTTATTGTTTAATGCAGGGGTACTTGATACAGGAGTTTTGTATTTTAGTTCTATTGTTTTTGAGTTTTCTTTGTGTATCTATGCTACTTTCAATTTAAAAATTCCAGATGTGATCTGCACCATGTTCTTCCAATGACCAAGCAAAGACAAACTGTTGTTTAAGAACGGGAATACAGACATGATAACGGCAGTGAAGTCTAACATTGTGTCTCCTACGGGGGCAAGCAGGAAACACAACTGCTGGCTCCGGAGAGAAAGAAACGACTACTGACCCTTCTTCTTCTATACTTTTTAGTAGTGGTGTAAAATTCAGGCAGAACAACCCTGACAGCTTGGTGGAAACGTTGATGCCAAGATACCAGATGTTACCAGTTAATGTCAAGGGGAGCTTGTATTCCTGTTTGTATTCCTGCAATGTCCGTGGCTTGGCGAATGGCAGCTCCCAAAACACATTTTTTAATGGTGGTAAGGAGGAAAGTCCATTTGACTTTATGCTTTTTCGGTCTGCGTGGATGAGTGTGGATATGACTGTTTCTGATCTGTTGGTAAGGTGATTTTCTGATTTCTGAAGTCGCAGCTGATTAAGCTTATAGGTCTGTAACTAGAGATGAGTGTTGGATCTTTTTCCGGTTTAAGTAGGACTGAGGTGAGGGCTATGTTCATGTGTGTGGGTATGATTCTTAATAGTTTAAGTTTGTTGACCATTCTTATGAAAAGGGGAGATATGAGTTGCCAGAAGTGTTTGTAGAATTCAGCTGGGTAACCGTCTGGGCCGGGAGATGTATTTCTATACATGGAGAATATGGCTTTCCTGAGTTCACCTGCAGATATTGCTTGTTCTAGAGTGGTGGCTTGAGATATCTTGGGGAGGTTTATTCTACTAAAAAAAAAGAAAAGAAAAAAGAGTAAATTTCTTCTGTGCTGGATGTGTTGTCTGAATGGTAGAGTTTTTTATAGTAGTGAGAAAAGTATGTGTTGATAGTTTTTGCATCATAGGTTAAATTTTCCTTTGAGTCCTTAACTGTAATCATTATTTTCTCTTAGCTCCTTTTCAGTTGATTAGCGAGGAATTTTCTTTTTTTCATTGTTTTAAAAGTAATTCAGTCTTCTTTTTTGTATGAGAAATTAGTTTGTTGGTGGTGGATATCTTCTAATTGTGTCTTGATGTCCTGTAGTTCTTTCTGGTTCTGGAGAATATTGCTCTTAATAACCTCAAGAAGTTTCAGACAGCTCTGAGAAAGTATATTAAAGCTGCACACTTTTGCCTGAAAATGATCCTAAAAGTCAATGGAGTCTTGGATTTTTAGAAAAAAATCGGAACGCTTGACTTTGATGGGCCACCGTGTCTACATAGTTTCTGGAAAAGTTTCCATTTTTGGAGGGTTTCTTCCCAAAGGTGTTTCTGATAGTTTCCGAAAGTTTCAGGCCCGTGTGGTCGATATTGTCCGAGCTGGACGCCATCTTGTAAAAATGACATGTTTGGATCGCCACTAGGTGGTGCTCTGAAAATCACCAAATGTTGTTATGGAAATGGGTACTAGGCCAGACTGGCATTATATATCAGAGGTTTAGTGACGGTTGGAGTATTTTCCGCAAAGTTACAGCACGTCAAATTTTCATGAAAACACGCCACATTTCGTGGCCCCACCCCTCCCCCATAGTAAATCCAAGGATTACGGTTTGAGCAACTTTTCATCGTCAAGGCCTTAAGAACACACACGGCAAGTTTGGAACAGATAGGACGAAAGCTCTAGGAGGAGTTCGTTCAAATACGAGGTGTGGAAATGTGCACACTTGTGACCAAATATGATTTTTGATGCGAGATGGCGGACTTCCTGTTGGAGTTGGACTATGGCTCCAGGAGGCTTTTTTGTGCGTCTCTGTCCGTTACATACTCCCTCCAAATGTCGTAGACGTGCGTCAAACCGTGTCGAGGGGCTACTCCGAAAACGCACATCTAGGTGGCGCTGTTGAGCCATTTTGTTACGCCCTTGTGCGAGACCCCCAAAATACGTAATTTTACACCCGACTTTTGGGGGGTAGGCAAATTTTCGTGAGTTTTCCAGTACTTTTAGGCCGTCAAAAATGCGATTTACTTTTAGGATTCTGAAGAAAAAAATAATAATAATAATAAAAAAAATAATAATAAACATTCGAAAAACAATAGGGCAATAATAATAATAAAAAAAAAATAATAAACATTCGAAAAACAATAGGGCCTTCGCCGCCTTGCGTGCTCGGGCCCTAATAATAAAAAAAAAATAATAAACATTCGAAAAACAATAGGGCCTTCGCCGCCTTGCGTGCTCGGGCCCTAAAAAGAAGAAGAAGAAGAATAAAAAAAAAAATAATAAACATTCGAAAAACAATAGGGCCTTCGCCGCTTTGCGTGCTCGGGCCCTAATAATACATTTTATTTAAAAGTGCTATTCAAAATACTCAAAGACACTTTACATAAGAAAGAACATCAAATTAACAAAACAATGTGATCTGGTCTAGGTGGGTGCTACATGTCTAAGTAACATCCACACCAATGAATGAAGCCAGGTCCACAAGTTTCCCAGCAGAACATTGAACTGGAGCAAGATGGTCAATGTTATTCATTTCTCTTGGGGGTCACAGCATCCAACACAGGATGGATGCGTTGACAGATAATGTGTTTACATTGAGTTCATGTCACTTCTTTAGTGTACAGTGGATCACTGTGAATCTCTGACAGTAGCGCGGGAAGCTTCTCTTGATGATCTGTACACCTGCAAACATCAAGTAGATTCTAAAAAACAGCCAATTTTGATCCACTGTACACGACAGAAGTGACATAATTTTCTGTTACTTTCATGACAAAAGAGACAGAGCAGCAACTATCACTCTGAAACCATCTAGAAAATGCAGTCTGGAAAAAAAATAAAAAGTCTCCACCTGGATTTAACTAATCAAATAGGTAGGAGCCTCCTATTGGATAATTACTGCATGGGTGATAATCTTTCAGCTGGAAACAAGTTATTTAAGGCCAACTGATGCAATGAGTAGCTTGTCATTTCTTCAACAACCATGTCTAAAGACACCTGATCCTGTGGTCGTCTGTTTGAGAAGGGTCAAATCATTGGCATCAAGCAGAGAAAACATCTAAGGAGATTGAAGAAACTACTAAAACTGGGTTAAGAACTGTCCAAGGCATTATTAGAAACTGGAAGGAGAGTGGAGAAGCATCGTCTTCCAGGAAGAAATCCTGATTGATAGTGATCAGCGATCACTTAAACGTTTGAAATCAAATGGAAAAAAAAACAACAGTAGAACTCAGGGCTATGTTTAATAATGAAAGTAAGAACATTTCCACACGTACAATGTGAAGGGAACTCAAGGGATTGGGACTGAACAGCTGTGTAGCCTTAAGAAAACCACTAATCAGTGAGGCTAACTGGAAATAAAGGCTTCAGTTTGCTAGGGAGCATAAAGATTGGACTCTGGAGCAATGGAAGAAGGTCATGTGGTCTGATGAGTCCAGATTGACCCTGTTCCAGAGTGATGGGGGCATCAGGGTAAGAAGAGAGGCAGATGAAGTGATGCAGCCATCATGCCTAGTGTCTACTGTACAAGCCTGTGCTATGGGGCAGTGCTATGATCTGGGTCTAGGTTCATTAGCTGACTACCTGAATATACTGAATGAGCAGCTTATTCCATCAATGGATCATATTCCAAGATGACAATGTCAGGATTCATGGGGCTCAGATTGTCAAAGAGTGGTTCAGGGAGCATGAGATGGATTGTTCCACCACAGAGTCCAGACCTTAACCCCATTGAGAATCTTTGGGATGTGCTGGAGAAGCTTTGAGCAGTGGTCAGACTCTCCCATCGCTGGATAGAAATAAATATGATAACACTGGAGAAACTTATTGAAACAATGCCACAGAGAATGTGTGCTGTAATCAAAGCTAAAGGAGGTCCAACGAATATTAGAGTGTGTGCAGAATTCTCATCAGTTGAACTCACCTCAGGTCAACTTAATTTCATGAGTTGAGGAAACATTTGAAGTCAAGAAGTTGATCTGTCTCTCTTATCAGTTCTAGATTTAATCTGAAAACGCTGTCACTTCCTCATAACTTCAGTCTATAAATACATCATGATGACGTTAGTCACAGAATGCTGATTGTCAAAACAACAAGATCAGTCTGTGATTATTCAGACATTGAATAATGTCATGTACTCCTATGAAACATTAGCTTCACATCTTCCTTTGTTCTAGTCAAGGTTTTATGTCCAGCACATAGAAGACAGAACCAAAGAACTATTCTCAACATTCTGACATGTGCACGTTTAACTGTTAATACTGTGAGCACTTGACTCAGTATTTTATCATGTATTTTCAATATTTATAATTAGATAAATAAAGACTTTAGAAATAATAATGTAATGATACATTATATTACTGATGATAGAGCACCACATCACTGAACTATAGCACAAACTCTTTACTGTTGTTATAGCTATGAGTACAAGGTAGATTTATTGAAAGAGCTGATCATCTAAAAGAAATATAATCAACCTGTTAATGAGACATTTCCAGATTTCTCTGGTAGGATTCTCACCTGTTGAACTCACTTCAGGTCGACTTTCAGACACTTTCCACCTTCATGTGTTGAGAAGAAGCTGCTCATTCTCTCTCATCAGTCCTGGATTTGATCTGAGGACGTGGTCACATCCTCATAACTTCAGAGTCTGTAAACACATCAGAGTGACGTTAAAACCAGTTTAACCAGTGGGAGGTTCCCTGCAGTCAGAGGGAACTGTTTCCTCGTTCCTCTCTCTTACCTGACTGACATGATCCATATGAGATGATGTAGTTCTACATCTGTCCACTAAACCTGACCTGTCAGGACTGACCACACCCACTCAACAAACTCAGGTGTCCAGAGATCACCAGTCACAGAGCTTCACACTGACGCTGAGCTGAGCTTAAAGGTTTGATTCTCTTTTTAGCTCCAAACACCGTGACCTGATGAACCTGAAGTTGAGGTCTAGATATTTCCTACAGTCAGTGAACGCTTCATGTACATTTGTGTGTTCATGTAACTGCAGCTCATTTCTGATCTAGTTTGGATCAGAAAGCTGGTGCGTTAACAAGCTAGCTTTAAACAAAAAATAAAAATCAGTCGTGTTATCTAGCTGATTCAGAGGTCACAAATCTAACTCACAGGTTAGTTTGTGACATACCTCCAGAGATTTGAATCCACATCTCCTGCGTCCCAATGCAGCGTTGCTCCTCAGTAGACCATCTTCAGTACTGAGAGACAGAAGGAGCAGGAGGAGACAATAAGGAGGAGGAGACAATGAGAAGGAACATCTGTTTGGTCCTGCTTTTGTCTGTGGCTCAGAGGATGAAGACTCTGCTGCTCTGTTCAGAAGGTTGTTGGTTTGACTCAAGTCTGCTCTTTTGCTCATTTGTCAAAGATATTGAAGACAGATGTTGATCACTGGACACCAGGCCTGAAGGTCATCTAATTACTACTCTCATGTATATTTTAATAGGAGCTCAGTCAGGTTTAGATGATTATTATTTATTATCTTTTCTTTAATAAAGTTCATATGAGTACATGATTTAATATGTGCAGGTCCTTTATTCACTCAGTCATAGTCAAGTCTCTTGGAGGTGAATCTGGGTTCAACATCTCCTTTGTCCTTTGTCACTTGTCTCATATGGTTTGGTCTTATCTCAACAATGCTGCTGAGCCGGACAGTCAAGGGTGTCTGTCCACAGAGATCAGGTCCTACAGCGTGACTGGAGGTCAGAGGTCATCAGGCTCTGGAGGCTCCAGTTGGAAGAAATGTTTCTTCTTATTATTTGTCTATTTTTTTATTTTCTAAAGTTCTTCCTTAATGTTCCTCTGATTTATTTGATGCCTACCAGGAACTAACTCATCCAGCTGCAACACTGCTGAGCTAAAACGCACTGCTGGGACAGTTACCCTGTCAAATGTCCCCCCATTCATCAGTGACAGGTATTGACAGGTGGAGGTCAGGACAGTAAAGTAAGTGAAGGACAGGAAGAGACAGGGAAAAGGGAACAGAACATCCAGAAAAGTGAGGGAGGACAAACTGGAACCGATAAAACAAAAGATGTGACTAAGGTGAAAACAATTAAAGGTGCAGTAGGCAACTTTTATAAAACTATCTTTCTGTCATATTTGTTGAAACTGACCCATGTTCAAGTATAATTGCATGAAGCAGGTCATTTAAAAAAAATTGGCTCCTCTGGTCCCACCTAGAGCCTGTAGCGCGATGTGCAAGACATCCACCGCTCCACATTCAGATGCACCAATCAAACGCAGGGGTGTGTCTAACAGAGTGTCAATCACTGCTCGTGGACATTTCATAGCGTCCTCCGCTCCCCCTTCCCCCTCCACGTCGTGCACGGTCATATATCTACCACATAGCAAATTGAAAAATCTAAACTGTGGAATAAAACGCCACAATGAATGCTTCTAACTGTTACTGATATCAAACATCACCGATGTACAACAGGAGCAACACGGCTAGTTAGCACAGAGCTGCTAACAAGCAACTTCAAAGGATTCAAGGAGCAGCTGGTTTCCCTACAAAGTCTGCCATCAGGACACACAGCAAGGACTACAAGTTTTCCCAGTTTGGGTTTCCATCAAGAACTGCCAGCTAAAGGAGCAACACCAGAAATGGACTTTCCACCAACTTGCAGTATGACCTGGACATAAGTTAAGCTAAGCATAGAACTAGAAATGCTGATTTGATGCGATTGTTTGTTTTATTGAGTTGTTTATAGTGTAGTGATTTGATGTTAGTTTAGATCATGCAACACATAGACTCAGGATCTCTTGCATGCTAAACTAACCACTCTTCCTCTAACGTTGCACCTCATAAAACCCGTATCAGATTCCGCATGTCTACTGGCCAGCACATGGTCTGAGTGTCCCTCCTCACCAGCTATTTTCCTTTGTACAAGTAAAATCAAATGGCTTCTGTTGAAAGAACGAGCAAGTCATAATAATTGATCGTTAATCCCAATCATTTTAATAATAAAAGTCATTACTGCTATCTGAGCAATAATTGAACAGTTTACGGCACAGTCTTACATGTAGAAAAACATCAATATTAAACTTAACACATCCTGGCTGTAACTTCAGATTGTCCCTTTAGTCCAGCTCTTCATCTCATGTTGGACGTCACTGCAGTCTGTCTGGATCAGCTGGAGGAACAAATAGACATGTCTGATAATGTTATGTAACATACTTAATATAACTCCTATGAGTGTTCAACAGCTCATCGTTTATTTAGTTAAAACATATTATATTAAATTATTCCAATTATATATATACTGTCATTGTTACAAGCCACAAACATTTCCTACTTCATGTAGTAGAATAATATTTTTGACAAAGATGACCTTAAATTTAAAAATATCTTCATTTTAAATTGTAAAACTTCAACATTATGTTTTAACTTCAATGGCGTCTTGATGACTGTGATAAGCTCCCGCTAGCGCCGCGGCGAATTTGCCGCGAGCTAAACCCACTAGCCTCCGAGTTAGCTTGCGGCTACTCCCGCGGGTCTGCGGTTAGCTTGCGGCTAGCTCCGCGGTTGAGTCCGCCGCGGTTAGCTAACATACATGAGCTATGTTGGAAGGCTAGCCGTCAGCTAAATCATTGGTCGGCTAGTAGTTAAAGTCTATTAGCAGTTGAGCTCTGTTGGGCACAAACACTTAACATATGGATAATTCTAGAAATTCACTTACCTAATAAGGTGAAGGAAATGTGTCAGGGATGTTCTGTCAGGAGTTGCAGCAAAGCAGCCACATATAATTTGTATTTAATAAACAAAAATGTCAAACATGGCTGAGAAGTTGTCATTCAGTCAATGAGAGGAGCACCAACTGAGGAGGGAAGGGGTGGGGGTCATGTGGTGTTCTGCCTCCCTACTGTAGTGAATGTAATTGTCTGGGAGTCCCTAATAATTTGTCAGCCTGTGTCTGTAATGCTATAGTATATCTCGAAAACTACAAGTCCTATCGAGAAAACGAACACATTGTGAGCGTCGGCCAAGGGTTTTCTACAATTTAGTGTTGTTCCCATGTGCAAGAAAGGCATGCGAAACGGACTCGACGAAAGTCAGC
Organism: Planiliza haematocheilus; assembly: GCA_005024645.1. Classification (NCBI taxonomy): domain Eukaryota; kingdom Metazoa; phylum Chordata; class Actinopteri; order Mugiliformes; family Mugilidae; genus Planiliza; species Planiliza haematocheilus. The sequence goes on along the minus strand of SRSE01000625.1, from coordinate 742,567 downwards.
TAATGAACCTCTCGACGAAAAATCCCTCTCGATTTCCACATAAACACACATGGGGAAAAATTCGAAAAGCTGTCGGCGCACTCTTCGCTCAGAGGAGCCTCCAGTCCAAACCGTACGTCCCAAACATATCAAACTAACATTCGGGTTTTGTTATGACAAGTTGACATTGCTTGGGCTGTCTCGATTATGACAATTTGACATTAATCAAAGTGACATTACCAGAAGTTGTCTTGGTCATGACAAGTTGACATTAAATATGTTTGGGACGTGTTTGTAATGACAACTTGACATTAAGCAGGATGACATTACCAGAGGATGTCTTTGTCATGACAGCTTGACATAAACAGAAAATCCACCTCTTTTTGTATTCATGACATGCTGACATAGTGATTATTATAATTAGATGTGCAAGATCAGAGACCAATTTTAACACGTGGTCAGATAGATGTGTGTGTGTGTGTGACATGATATTTCACAAAACTGACTGTCATGACACCATTATGACAGTGTAATGAATACATTATGTGACCTAAAGTAAAGTGGTACCATTTCGATTTGTCATTAATATATCATGAAGGAAAATGGCTGTCATGACACCATTATGACAGTGTAATGAATACATTCTACACTTGAAGAACAGAAACCAACCACCATTCCAGAATGAGGTTCGGTACACAAAAGGTAGTTCATAAGGCAAACAAGTCCAAAAAGGGAACAGGCAAGGGCAAAAGTGAAAACAGGCAGAGTCCAAAAAACAGAGAAGACCGAATACACAGGTAATACAAATGCTGGAACGACAGACACAGAGGTACAACGAACTGGCACAGAGAGGAGGACTAACAAACACAAACCATTCTGATGTTTTCCTAAAATAAATAAAGTGCTGTTCAGAAACGTGTTCAGAAATTTTTAAAAATAAAAAGAAATAAATTGAAATAAGTTATCAACTTAATAAAACAATGAACATGTAATTGCGTATTAGTCATTCTAACTAACCTCCTGAATATTTTTTTTTTAGAATAGTCATTATGTCAACGTGTCATGAATACAAAAAGAGGTGAGTTTTCTGTTTATGTCAAGCTTTCATGACAAAGATATCCTCTGGTAATGTAATCCTGTTTAATGCCAAGTTATCTTAATAAGGACACTCCAAACTAATTTAATGTCAGGTTGTCATGACAAAGACATCCTCTGGTAATGTCATCCTGCTTAATGTCAAGTTGTCACTACAAAGACGTCCCAAACATATTTAATGTCAACTTGTCATGACCAAGACAACTTCTGGTAATGTCACTTTGATTAATGTGAAATTGTTATAATCGAGACAGCCCAAGCAATGTCAACTTGTCATAACAAAAACTGAATGACACTTAATGACAGAGGACATAAACGTTTATGACATGTTTATACAGTTTATGACACTTTTATGACAGTGTCATGTCATAATTATGACAGTATCATGTCACTCTTATGTAGACACTGTCAAGTAAAGTGTTACCAAACTTTCTTCCAAAATTTTACCAAAACGTAAACTGCGACCATGACCAAACCATAAAAGATATCTAAACGCCGTTTTCAGGAAAAGAAAGCTACACTTCCCGTGCATCGTACAAACTGATTATTCTTGCCCCGTTGGAAGGATCGCTTAGAAAAGTCATAGCATACCTATCCCAATTAATGCGCACGTCTGGATATACAATTTTTTGTTTATTTTCAAAACTCTGGGAGGAGTAGCGAACTGAAAAAAGTACCAGAAGAAGGCAGAAGAAAATTAAACCCGAGCATGTGCCATGCACTGGCTCCCATTGCAATGCATCGCCAGTGCATCGGCACAGATAATTATCAGAAATATTTTTTTTTTCAATAATTTATTATTAAATAATTGGATATTCAATTCACTTCAATTCAGTTTTATTTATATAGCGTCAATAACAATATAAATCGTCTCAAGACGCTTTACAAGACCCGGCCTGAAACCCCCAGAGCAAGCCTGCAGGCGACGGTGGCAGGAAAAACTCCCTTTTAACAGCAAGAACCCAGCTCATATGGAGGGACCCATCTGCCTAAGGCCAGCCAGGTACAGACAGAGAAAAAGAACAGCAAGATGAACATATATCTGCCATAAATACACATATCTGAATAAAGCATACAAGTTGGATGCTATGATACAAACTAATGATGTTACATGACAGTTTGAAAATATAAGGGGAATCATTCGTGCACAGGACAACATGAGAAATAAGGGATGATGGCAACTTATAGCATAGTTGCCTATATGCAGTTTTTAAAAGCCGGTTTTGAATGAACGCTGGCACAACTCGCTGCCGCTGCTCGCCGGTAACTTTTTAAACTTTTTAACTCTCTAGACTTTCCTGAGTCATTTTATGGTCCAGTGACCTAACCGGTGAGTGCAATTGCCTTCAATTGGAATATTCAAACGATCTGTCGGCACTATCATTTGTGTGAGCCTTCACTGCTAGCTCACCTGCTCTGTCCCGGTCTGAGCCTCACCTGGCGTTTCTAACTGCTGATGCTGCCTCGTCCACAATGCGGGCCGGTAGGACATACACCCTGTTTGTCTGGCCTAGTTTCTACTGCCTGTTCACCAGCTAGTGACGGGTGTGCTTCAGTACTCGGCCACTGACCTGCTACGGCTGCGCTACCACCTGCCTGGACCTGCGCCTGAAGCTCTCCATCTTCACCCAAACATCGCCTTCCAGCCTCGCCGGAGATATATCCACCGGGGATCCCGCCAGCATTTCCTCCACAACAGTTCAACAGCCATAAAGTCCATCTGGTCCAGCTGTCGTCGCCCTCCACGCTCCACCAGCCGGGCTGTCGACCACAGCGTGCTAGCCCGCTTAGCCCGGTCGGCTCGCACCACCACTAGCTGTGACGACACCTCACTCAACTTCGCTCTGCTCAACATCCGCTCACTGACAAGCAAGGGACATCTCATCCAGGACCTTATTGTTGATCGTAAGCTTGACTTCCTCTGTCTAACTGAGACATAGCAACAGCCCAATGACTTCTCTCAGCTGAATGAATCCACTCCTAGTGGGTTTGTTTACACCTGTCAACCTCGTGGCTCCGGCCGGGGTGGAAGTATCGCGATAATTTACCGCGAGAAGTGGAAAGTCTTCCCGGTGTCTGTGCCCGCCTCCACCTCATTTGAATCTGCTGTCTGCGAGTTGTCTGGTCACGCTCCCACTATCATTGCTACTGTTTATCGCCCCCCTAAACCGAACAGTGAGTTTTTAAATGACTTTGCTGCTTTTCTCACCCATTTATCCTCCCTCTCACCAAATATAATACTTCTGGGAGATTTTAACATCCACATGGACAATATCAATCTGCCTCTCACCAAAGACTTTATTTCCTGCTTAGATAGTTTTGGATGCCAACAACATACCACTTTTCCCACACATTCCAAAGGACACATCCTGGACTTAATCTGCTGTTCTGGTGTCACCCCTCTTGACCTTACAGCTAATGAACTCCCCATCACTGACCACTTTCTCCTCTCATTTACAGTGAAACTCACCCTCTCCATCCTTATTTCTTTTCGGAACACAAAGAATATCAATCCTGCCACCCTCACTTTAAGTATTCAGTCCTCCTGCCTCCCTGACATCCACAATCTCTCCACTCCTGATGCTCTAGTCTCTCATTACAACACCGGTCTCCATAATATTCTTAATTCCCTCGCTCCATTAAAAACCAGATCTGTTTCTTTTTCTGTTTCTGCCCCTTGGTTCACCCCCGACCTTCGTCTCATGAAAGCCAAAGGTCGGCAACTTGAACGTCTCCATAGAAAACTGGTCTTACTATCCACAAAGAAATGTACAATAACCACATTTTATGTTATAAGGACTGCATTGCCCGAACCAAAACCCAGTATTACTCCAGTATAATCACCGCCAACAAAGGCAACTCTAAGCCACTGTTCTCTCTACTTAACAATATCACCCAACCTCAAGACTCTCTCCCCCCTCACTTGTACACAACCTCCTTCTGTAACTCCATAATGTCATTTTTCATTGAAAAAATTCAGAATATTCATCAGCACCTAGGCACAACTCCTCACTTTAGTATCCCAGCTGACTCTCACCCATTCACACACTCATTCTCCTCCTTCCAGCTCCCCACTCTCTCAGAAATCACAGAACTTATTGGGAAATCCAAGCTAACCACATGTCAACTTGACCCCCTCCCCACACAGTTTGTTAAAGCCTGCCTCCCCTCCCTTGCCCCTCTCATCTCTGCCATCATCCCCTCTAACTTCAACAACTTCCGTCCCATATCTAATCTACCCTTCATCTCCAAAATTCTTGAAAAAACAGTTGCCTCCCAGCTCCATTCTCACCTATCCCATAATAACCTGTATGAACAGTTCCAGTCCGGTTTCCGCCCACTCCACAGCACTGAAACAGCCCTTATCAAAATTACCAACGACCTCCTTATGGCAGCTGATTCTGGACTCCTCACCATCCTCATCCTCCTCGACCTGAGTGCAGCCTTTGATACCATCTGTCATTCCACCCTCCTCAACAGGCTGTCTTCCATTGGCGTTACCCACACTCCTTTAGGTTCACATCCTACCTTTCTGGCCGTCGGAAGGATGCCTTGAATGTTTTCTCTAATGCCAACAATTTTATTAGTAAAGAAGCTGATGAAGTCATTACTACTGAGGGCCGAAGGAATAGATGGCTCAACAGAGCTGTGGCTCTTTGTCAGCCTGGCTACAGTGCTGAAAAGAAATCGGGGCTTGTTCTTGTTTTCTTCTATTAATGATGAATAGTATGCTGTTCTAATACTACGGAGAGCTTTTTTATAAGTCGTTAAACTATCTTTCTAGGCTATGTGAGCTTCTTCAGAATTAGTGGAATGACAGATTCTTTCTAGCTTTCGGGCTGCCTGTTTTAAACAGCGTAACTGTGAATTATACCAGGGAGCTAGCCTCCTCTGATTCATGACTTTCTTTTTCAGAGGAGCAACTAAGTTTAGAGCTGAACTAAGCGATGCTGCAGTGCCAACGACAAAATCATCTAATAGTGCAGGAGTTAAATTGTGGTTGCTGTCGTCCACATTATTGACACATGGCACTGGGAAATATAAAGAAGGAATTAATTCTTTATATCTAGTTACAGCATCATCAGTAATGATATGTCTTTTCAGTTCTTGCGTAATCCATTATGGTAAATTCAAAGGTTATGAGGAAATGGTCAGATAAAAGAGGGTTATGGCTAAATAAAGTTAAACCTTCAGTTTCTATGCCGTATGTTAGGACCAGATCTAAGGTGTGATTAAAACTGTGAGTTGATCCGTTTATATTCTGAGAAAAGCCAATTGAATCTAATAATGATGTAAATGACGAGCTAAGGCTGTCACTGACAACATCAACATGGATGTTAAAGTCACCTACTATAATGACTTTATCTGTTCTAAGAACTAAATCACATAGAAACTCAGAGAATTCAGCTAAAAACTCAGAATAAGGAGCAGGTGGGCGATATACCACAACAAAAAGAATTGGTTTTTGTGTCTTCCGGTCTGGATGAGCAAGACTAAGGGTAAGACTTTCAAATGAATTAAAGCTCTCCTTAGGTCTAGGATTAATAGATAAATCAGAGTGGAAGATTGCTGCCACTCCTCCTCCTCTACCTGTGCTTCTAGGAATGTGATAATTACTATGACTGGGTGGCGTAGACTCATTTAAACTAACATATTCATCTTCCTCCGCTAAGTGGGGTGGATGCCATCTCGCCTAATCAGACCAGGTTTTCTCCAGAAAGTGTGACATTTATCTATGAAGGCCACGTTGTTTTCTGGACACCACGATGGAATGATGACGTGCGACTAAACATGTCATCATTGGTCAGATTGGGCAGGGGACCAGAGAAAACTACGGAGTCTGACATGGTTTTAGCAAACTTACACACCAATTCCACATTAAGTTTGGTGACCTCCGATTGACGTAATCGGGTGTCGTTACTGCCGACGTGAATAACAATTTTAGCATAGTTAACCTTAGCCTTAGCCAGCAGTTTCAGATTTGGTGTCGCTGGCCCCTGGAATGCATTTAATTGTGGTCACTGGATTCTCTAACTTCATGTTCTGTAAAACAGAGTCGCCAATCATCAGAGTTGGTTTCTCAGCGGGTGTGTCGCTGAGTGGGGAAAATCGGATGGAGACGTGAAGGGTTTGGTGGCGATCCACGGGCTGAGTGGGACTATGCCTCCTTTGTACCATCACGCAGCCGCCCTGGTTTTCCAGCTGCCATTGTGCTCTCTTAGGGGGTGAGGGAGCAACATTAGACCCAGTGGGAATTGGCTTATTGTTTAGGTTTATTGTGAAATGATTAAAGGCTAACAGAAAGTGCAGCACTAAGGCTGGATAAGGAGTGTTGAATAAACCATTAGTAAAACATAACCAAACTAAACATATAAACTAGTCCTTTCTAAAAAATAAAACCTCAAAATAAAACACTAACTCCTTAACCAAAATCAATACGCATCAATAAACAACACTCCAATCCTAAATGTGACTAAACAAACGACATCTAATCAGAGTAAACCAAAACTTGTTTAAGTGTAAAGTTCAGCTATTTGGCAACAAGACAAAGTGCTTAATTAACAAAGCTTTCACTAACTAAACATTTCATAGGTGATTAAAAATAACGATATGCACAGTTTCAAATACAGTGTTGAGCCACCAGTGTCAGGCAAACTGTAGGAGGTCTACTAGATGGAAGTTTAAACAGGAACCCCCACAGAGACTGCTCCTGTTTAATTTCTCTGATATGTGAAGACGTCACTGACGTTACTCTCCAGTCATGTGACGCATAATTTTTAATAAGACCAGTAAAAAAAAAAAAGTGTTCATTCAGTTTCAAAACTCAAACCCGTCTGTGCTGTTTTCCCTAAAAAAAGACAAGAGAAGCAGTTAACTCATGTTCCACAGTGATGATCCAGGTTCATCCAGACTTCTAGTTCATATATTCATTATCTCACCTTTAGTTCTTGTCCAGATGTTGACGACCACAACAGCTGTTGAGAGCGCTGCTAAACCCACAGCTACAGTGATGGACCTCCACCAGCCTGGAAGACAATGAAGACGATGAAGACAATGAAGACAATGAAGACAATGAAGACATGTTTCAGGAGAGAAATAAATGTGTGTACTGAGGAAAGAGAAACAGAAACATGATGAGACTTTACACTGATATGTTGTTGAGACGTCCTCTGTTGCTGTTACATCGACTCTTGTGTTGATCTCAGTTGGAGCTAATATCACTGACGTTGAGACGTCCTCTGTTTCTGTTACATTGACTCTTGTTGTGTCCTCACCTGCAGAAAATAACACAACTCAAACTGTTCACTGAGAACTTGTCTGTATGTGATCTACTATTAAAACTGTAGATCAGTTTGTTTCTCACCTGATGGACGACGGCTGAAGGTAAAAAGCTGAACTTCATTATTCTCTGTAGTTACTTGACACTTAAAGACATTATACCTTGATGTGTAACTGTAATGAGACATCAGAAACTTGACAGAAGCAGAGCAGGAAGACTGAGATGTTATTACATCCTTGGTATCTTTGTCCACATCTTGATTTCCGTCCAGCCACTTCACTGAATATCTACATTCGTCATATGTCCTCACAGAGCAGGTTAAAGTCACCTGATCATTGTCCTCGTGTTCAGTCACTGGTGAAGATGGATTGGAAGAGAAAGACAAAGTTACTCAGCTTAACTTCATTATTCTAACCATAGTTATTGTCATGTTGTTCTACTCAGACAATTTGAGATGAAAACATTATGATAGAAATACTCACTGGTTACAACAGACAGATCAACCTCAGCATCTGGACCTTGTTGTTGTCCTGATTTGTTAAACTGTCTGCAGGTGTAATGACCAGCATCCTCAACTGTGACCTTCTTTATAACCAGAGAACAGTTTGTTGTAACACTCAGTCTGTCTGGATTAGATCTGATCCGTCCAAGATCAACCAGCTCTACTGATGTAATTCTTGAACCAGCAAACATCCAGGTAGTACCATCACAGTTCTGTTGATTATCAACCAAATTCTCACAAGACAAAGTGACGTCATCTCCATCTCTGACAGTGAAGTAGAAGAGAATCTGTCTGCTTAGTGCTCCTGAGAATATGACAGAGAAACAAACATTATTATGTATTAATAATCATCAGACAATAGCCTCAACATCTCATCAACAGCAGAAAGTAAAATGTTGTGAAGCACCTGGATTTGAACTGATCTGCATCCATCCTGTAGTTAAAAACAAAAAACAAACTCATATTACTCCAGTTTTAGCTTCTCTTCACTGGCTCCCCTTAAAGTCTAGAATATAATTTAAAATCCTCCTCCTTACATACAAGGCCCTCAAAGGCCTAGCTCCATCATATCTTAAAGACCTAATTGTACCATATCATCCCAACAGATCACCTCGGTCTGAAAGTGCAGGCCTACTTGTGGTTCCTAGAATTTCAAAAAGTAGAATGGGAGGTAGAGCTTTCAGCTATCAGGCTCCTCTCCTGTGGAACCAGCTCCCAGTTTGGGTTCAGGAAGCAGACACTCTCTCTTTTTTTAATGTCAGGCTTAAGACTTTCCTTTTAGATCAAGCTTATAGTTAGGGCTGGACTAAACCATCCCTTAGTTATGCTGCTATAGGCCTAGGCTGCTGGGGGACAATGCACCAAACACATGTTCTCTACTCTCTTCTCATACCCCAAGCACCTACTGTATCCTCTACTTTCTTATCTCATTTCTTCTCTATTACTAGTCATGCAATTCTGTGCTACTACTCTATAGCCTTAACCCCTCCCTGTCCCCCATGCCCCATCATCTTGTCAGTGTCTCTGGCCTGGAGTTGTGTGTCTCCTGTGGAGCTCCATACTACATCTGTTGTCGTGGTCTCATCATTCTGCCCAGTCTTCATGGCCTCCTGCAGTTATCCACTCCTTCCTGAATGAGCAATTCTCCAACCTATGATCCCTCTTACATTCTCAAACTGTCCTGTAACATCATCAACTATATGTTGTTTAGGAAAAAACGTTTCGACGTCTACCACGTCTTCATCAGAGTCTGATGAAGACGTGGTAGACGTCGAAAAGTTAGTCCATGTTTTTTTATATTGGCACCGTAAATAAAGATAAGTTTTCACATCTGAGCTGCTCCGGTGATTCTCTTCCTCAGTTTCAAGTTCAGTCCTGTCCCGTGGATGCACCAGATAGTGAATTAGCCTACAGGAGCGCGGAGGATACTCTGTTTTTTACAACTATATGTTGTATTTGTATCATCATCAGATTCTACGCTTTAGTCAGATGTATGTATCTATGACAGATGTATATTTATTTCCTTCCTCCTATCATCTCTCTTATCTCTCTTTTCTGTCTCTACCTGGCTGGCCTTGGGCAGATGGGTCCCTCCATATGAGCCTGAGGTCCTTCCTGTTAAAAGGGAGTTTTCTGTTTCCACTGTCGCCTTCAGGCTGCTCTGGGGGTTTCAGACCAAGTTTCAGACCGGATGTTGTAAAGCGTCTTGAGACAATTTGTATTGTTACAGAAGGTATATAAATAAAGCTGAACTGAACTGAACTGTATCCTACAATAGGCCCATGTTTGATTTAAGCCACATCCAATCCAATCCAATCCACTTTATTTATATAGCACAATTTAAATAAACACAAGGTTTCCAAAGTGCTTTACAAAAGGAAACACAATAAATAAATAACACAATAGAAAACAATAAAAACATAAAATCAACATAAAATCAACATAAAATCAACACTCTACATGGTATTAAAAGCCAAAGAAAAGAGGTGGGTTTTAAGAAGGGTTTTAAAATGAGACAGCGAGGTGGCCTGCCTAATGTGCAGCGGCAATCCGTTCCAAAGTTTTGGCGCTGCAACAGCAAACGCTCGATCCCCTCTGAGCTTAAGCCTGGTTTTAGGCACCATCAGGAGCTGACCTAAGAGATCGGCCAGGGTTATATGGAAGCAGCAGCTCAGAGAGGTAAGGTGGGGCAAGGCCATTCAACGCTTTAAAAGCAAATAAAATAATTTTAAAATGGATCCTAAAATGAACGGGCAGCCAGTGGAGTGATGCTAAAATGGGTGACATGTGCTCATATTTGCGTGTGCCAGTTAAAAGACGTGCAGCAGCGTTCTGTACCAGCTGAAGACGACTGATCATGGACCCACTCACCCCCACATAAAGTGCATTGCAATAGTCAAGCTGAGTGGTCACAAACGCGTGAATTGCTGTCTCAAAATCTTGTCTCCGAAGGACTGGCTTGATTTTCGCTAGCTGCCGTAATTGATGAATCCCAACTATATGGCTCAGTTGAACTGTTACAGATATTCATATTATTCTTGATATACACATCACTCCAGTGCATCATTCAGAAAAGTGAACCTGGACTATCAACACAGCCCACCTGAGCTCATCTCAGCTACTCTTCATCATATATCATCCACTTTTTATGTACAAGTACCAAGTTAATGAATCCTTACCTGTAAACTGAAGCATCAGTATCATCAGTGACAGTAGTTTAATCCATCTGAAGTCATCCATCATGCTTGTCTGTCTTTCTTCTTCCTCTTTCTGTCTAAATGTCTCATTGTCTAAAATAGTTGTTCTTATAGATAGATACAGCGTTGGCGTTCTGTGATGTCACTTCCTCGTATTGACCCCTAGTCTCTTTTTAGTGTGTGCAATAATAAACTAACTCCTCTAACTTCCTCATTGTGTCCAAGTCAGTGCTGCAGAGTTTGATTGTGGGACCACTACTGTTCATTTTACATAGAAACACTCTTTGCCAAATTTACAGCTTTATAACAAAGAAACTGTGATACACAGCTCTGTGCCTAAACTGAAGCCAGACACAGTGACCACTCCTGTGGTGCATTTGTGGCACTGATTTGTTTGAGGCCCTAAAAGAAGAAGAAGAAGACAAACATGTGAAGATTGTTGGGATGCACATTGATGAAGAGTGACAGGTGATGAGTAAAACTACTCACCCATAGAAACCAGTTAGGTTGTTGTGAATGTACAACAGCAACTAGCAACTTATCCTCATAAGAGTCAAGTGTCTGAAATAGTTCTTTATTTAGAATAGATACAGCTTTGACTTCCTATGATGTCACTTCCTTGTTCTTACTGCTCGTCTCTCTTTCAGCTGAGGTTGTGCAGACTGTACAAGAGACACAGAAATAATAAGATCCAGCAGAGTTGAGTGTGTCCAGACTGATGGCAGACTGATGACTTCCTCAGTTGGTGTGCCCCAGGGATTTTTTGTTGGGGCAGTCTTCTGTGATGCAATCAATACCATATACTATAACAGGCAGGTAAAAGTCCCTTAATTTAAATTCACGTATAAGTCAGACACACAAGGCAAAGAATCAGGGAAAGGTCAAGCTGCAGATTTACAGACAGAGGTAAAATATTAGCAGAGGAAAAACAGACTATGACGGGATGGAAAGATCTGGTGAAGGGAACAAAGACAATCAGGTGGAGAATAGATGATGGAGCAGCTCTCCTTCTGCGATGCAGGAAGGAACGCAGGTCCTTCATCCCAGCTGCCATCAGGCTGTTCAACACCAGCCTGAGTCAATAATTACTGTATTTTTCTTTTTCTCAAACTAAGCTTCTTTGCACTGCCTGTTTTTGCACGAACCACTACCTCACCAACTCTAAATGTTTTTCTCAAAGTTTCAGCAATTATTTATTTGTAAAGTTTATTCCACCACCAGACTGCACATACAGAATTATAGTTTCTAGTCATTTTTCCTCCCTATATTTTCTCAAATATATATACTTTTGCTTTTTTATAACCTTTGCCCTGTCAAAGTCGTCACTGTCTTTCTGTGTATATATATATATATATATATGTATATATGCCAAATTCTGTGCTACTGGAAAAAGGAAATTTCCCACATGTGGGATTAAATAAACGTCTTATGTCTTGTAGATAAATGAGGACACCCCGCACACACACAACACTAACAACAAGACACCCTCAAAGGCCCATGTCCATTTTCTGATGAGTCACCAGGGAGACCCACACAATATTAGGAGGGTGGTCATAATGTTATGCCTGATCGGTGTGTATTATATAGGTGTGTATTATATAAGGATGACATGAGTCATGAAAGTAGTAACAAACTAGTATCTAATACAAATGAATTAATAAATTAATACTAATCTTTCTTCCTCATGAGATTCATGTGTTTTATGACCGTTTTGATGAACAGGTCCAACCTGATCCTCCTCCTGTTTCTTGTCCAGACCTGCAGCTCCTCTCTGCTCCTCTCTGACCTACAACTGCACAATAAACTCATCAACGTTCATTTTTTTCTTTTTTTTATTTCAGCCTCTGTTCACGCTCTGTGGAGCAGCTCAGACGTGATGTGGGTGAGAGATGGTGGAGTAAAGCTTCAATTGTATTTTATCTTTGGCTTCATGAGAAACAACAACATGCTGCAACAACATTCAGGGCCTCACAGAAATAATAGCACTGTCTGGATTCCTCCTTCCTCAATCAAAAACCAATAAATGTTCATGTTTCTGCAAAATACTGGACATTCAGTTTAATCTGACTCTGAAGAAAAACTAAAAAAATTTATTCTGCTGAAAACTGTCTTATGACTGTTAGACAAAAGTTTTTTTTTAAAATAAAATGCTAAATATGTGACATTAAATGTGAAAATATCCCAAAACTGCATAAATAGAAAGAGTATTCTCATAATGACGCTGCTTTCATATCTGAAAAAAATCTAATTATTTTGAGTGTCCAAATTTTTTGTCAGAAAGTGTATTTGACGTGTTTTTGTTAACATATTTATTAATACATTTGAATTAAATCATCTTATAAATTGGCCTTTTTATTTATTTATTTTCATTATGATGTCTTTAATATATTAATAAATAAATATATACAGTAATTTAATAAATATGACTTTTTAAATCATGTTTTTGACTTTTTTGATGATTAACTTCAAATTTTCTTAACTGTGATGAAGTTTTTACATCACAAACTTTAGTTTTATAATATTTTGACTATCCCAGTCATGATTTCCTAAATGTTGATGACCTTATCCTTAATGAGTTTGTTCTTGTTCAGGTTGAAACATGTTTCTGTGAGAGTCTGTGAGTCCTCCTCCTCTAACAACAAGCTTCCTGTAACATGAGAATCCTCCAGAGCTGCACCTGAAGGCAGCACGGAGCCAGAGGAGGTAGTTACTGGAGGGAGGAGGAAGGGAGGAGGGTGGATGATCCGTCAGTCTGTCCTGAGTCATGGCGGGTACCGGGCTGTCAGACGAGGCTGTATCTGCTGCCTGCTCAGAGGGACACTCGTCCACTAAGGTCTGGACCTTTATTTATTTTTATTTTTATTGTGTCTCCAGCTCAGGAAGCAGATCAGGTTAGAGGCTGTAATCCAGTCAGACCTATCAGCTGTGACGCCTCCAGGCCGACACTTTAAATACTTTTAGTCATGGACCTGCAGAAACCTCCAGTCTGAGCACAGAGCACAACTGTCTTTGTCTTAAAGACACGGTAATCCTGAAATCTGTGCACATGTAATTACAGTAAGGTGAGGCCCTGAAGGGGAAGTAGGTTCTTTAGCTGGAACATGTTTTACTGCCTGGTTCCCTAGTGAAGAGAAGTTTATTAGAACAATGTGTACAGTGTTGTATATGTGTTTAATTTTACTCTATCTCATTCATATTGTATTAGCAACAGGTAAAATGTCTTTGTATAACGTAGAAAGTGTGACATCACATTGTTTTACTGACAGTTTGAGCTGTTTTACTGTTTTCAGATCAGTTAGTCATTCATTGATTTGTTTCCTGTAACCGTCACAGTTACATTCAAACATGTAAACTCCACGTATCAGTGCTAACCACCACACAGCTCTGCCGCCCAGTTAGTCATTTAGTGAAGAACATATTTTGAAGATTGATCCGTAACCGCCCTGTGATAGACTGGAGACCTGTCCAGGGTGTACCCTGTCTCTCGCCCACTGACAGCTGGGATAGGCTACAAAAAGAAAAAAAAAAAGATACAAAATGAGCTTAAAAAAAGATGGAAAATTACCACAATTACTCAAAAATAACTCAAAAGAAGATACAACATGACTTTAAAATGACAGACAAGGTAGAACCGTTTAAAAAATGTCAACACAAAAAGATGAAACATGCATCTAAAAGAATTAGACATGAATGAGACAGAAAAAAACTAAACCAAAGAAGTTAAAGAAGCACCAGAATGAAACAGAAAATACTCATGACTCCAGTTGAACAGTTTTCTCGTTGGAGCTCTGCTTTGGTCTCCTCCTCCACCTCCTCATGTATTTGTGGCTAAAAGAAGCTAAAATGGTTTCTGTGCAGGACTACATGATGCAGCAGACCATGCTGAGGGTCAAGGACCCGGCTCGGTCTCTGGACTTCTACACCCGAGTCCTGGGCATGACGTGAGTCCCGGTCCCTGACTGTTCAGACTCTGGTTCAAACCTCTTCCTCCTCCTCCTCCTCCTCCTAACCTGACCCAGCCTCCTCTGTGGTTTCCAGGCTGCTGCAGAAGATCGACTTCCCCTCCATGCGGTTCACGCTCTACTTCCTGGGCTACGAGGACAAGTCGGACATCCCAGCAGACATCAAGGAGAGGACGGCTTGGACTTTCTCCCGCAGAGCAACCATAGAGCTCACACAGTACGAAAAACCACGATACACAAAAATACCATGATGCATGCTTTTATATTTACTACAGAGATGTAGATTATGTTCTACATAAAAACTACACCAAACAGATTTACACAGAAAGTACAGAGAACACAATCAAACACATGAAAAAGAAATAGACTTTGTCTCCAGTATCTACTGTGACCTCCTCCTGGTAACAGCTGATCAGTGTTCTCCAGCAGCTTGGTTCCTCAGAGCAGAACCACTTCAGTTCTGAGATGTTGGTGGGTTTCCTCACATCAACTGCTGCTTCAGGTCCAACAGCAACATTTCTACTGGATTAAGTTTCTTAAACATTCATCTTGTTCTTCTTTCCAGCCTGATGAGCAACAACAACTCTTTCTCTGAGCTCTGAGACAAAGCTCCTTTGTCCACAAACATCAGACTGAGACAATGAAACTAAACCAGGACCTGAACCACACCTGAGTCTCATCACACTGATGGAGACACTAATGGACACATGGAGGAGCTCCTCTCTGATATGTAATATTGGCTCATTTTAGTATAACATTTCTGTTTCATGTGTTTGATTGGACTCTCTTTGTCTGCTATCAGGACTTGGGGTTAGGGTTGAAAATCTTTTAATTTTTTGAGTCATTTTATGAAAAAGTAGAAAATTCTGAAAATACTTCCAAGCATCACTGCATATTACCATAATTATGTGGATGGCTGTTTGTCTCTTTGTTGTCAGAGCATGAGAGTAGACAACCTGCTGTGTCTTTTTCAATATCTTCAACAATATTGACTATAATTTCTCTTCCTGTCAGTAACTGGGGCTCACAGTTAGATGAAAACCTGTCGTACCACAATGGGAACAGTGAGCCGCATGGATTTGGTGAGAAGTTTAATAAAATTTAAAGTTAAAGTCAGTGACAGTGAAGAAGACATAACATAAATTAGCTTTGTCGTGTTTGTTTGTGTTGCGTCTCCAGGTCACATTGGAATCGCTGTTCCTGATGTTCAGGCTGCCTGCAAAGTGTTTGAGAGGGAAGGAGCAACGTTTGTTAAGAAACCAGACTCAGGTGAGTTCATCTTCAGAAGAAGAAGAACCTGCGGTTACCATCATCCCCATCAGATTTACATCCTTTCCTCAAACGTGTCTGTGGTTACAGCTGTCTGCCTGTAGAGGGCAGCACAGATCAAGCTGCAGGCATCAGTTAGTAGATGATGAGCTGGTGAAATTAAAGACACAAATCAGCCACAACATTATGATATTATAAAACAGGCAGCAAGTTAAACATTTAGTCTTCAATGTTGATGGAAGAAGAATTTGACTTTGACTAAAAGGACCAGACTGTGGACTGGATCAGAACATCTCCAGAGCTGCAGATCTAGATCTTAAAGATCTACTGAAGTGGGCAGTACCTCTCAAGAGTGGTCCAAGGAAGGAGGACAGTTAGAGACAGGAGGGGGGAGGGGGGAGTGGAAGAAGAGGAGAAGGGTGAGGAGAAAGAAAAAGAGTGGCAGGAAGTAAAGGAAGAGGACGATGAGCAGGAATAAGAGAAAGAAGAAGCAGAGCAGGAGGAAGAGGATGAGAAACAAATAGTACAAGGAAGGCGAGGAAGAAGAAGAAGAGGAAGGTCAGGAGGACCTAGACAGCATCAGTCATAATGTTATGGCTGATTGGTTTATGACTCTCACAGACCTGATTCTCATTGAACCAATAAATAAATATCTGGTTAGAACTTGTCCTGAGAATAAATCAAACTCTTTTCCCTCCTCAGGTAAAATCAAGGACCTGGCCTTCATTCAGGACCCCGACGGATACTGGATCGAGATCCTAAGTCCGGCCACCATGACCTCCTCCCTGTTGCCTTCAAGTACATCAGAGTCAAAATCAGAGGACAGTTAGTGTTTCTGAACATTTAATCATCTGGCTTCATTTTCTATGCAATAAATAAATAAATAAATTAGACGGAAAACAATAAGAGGTCTCTGTGAATCTGTTCACATTTAAAGGACAAGAAAGAGATCATGATGGAGCAGGATGTTCCTCAATCTGGCAACGTGAATGTGACCGACCTGTGACCAACTACTGATAAAGATAGATAGATAGATAGATAGATAGATAGATAGATAGATAGATAGATAGATACTTTATTAATCCCAGGGGAAATTCAAGAGACTTAAAGACTTAAATTATCATCCTGTCGTACTCAGACTCAGTTTGGCAACATCTGGATTTCACTAAGAGGCGTGTTTAAACTTATACAAAGAAGAAATTATCTCTGCATCAACTGGATATTTAACAACCAGTCAACTAAAGTCTATGGTGCTCAGATGACGTGTATCACTACTGTTACTCTTCTGTCCATCACCTCATTATGACATGTCCACACAATCTGATTGGTCCAGGAGACCTTTGGTACCTATGGGGTTTCTCATCTGCTTGAGGCCGACTATAAAAAAAGATAGCACCAGATCGTCATGCATGCCTCTGGATAAAGAGAAATAGAACATGATAGTAGGGATTAGAGAGATATGGACTAAAAAATGTATCCTGATAATTTCTGCTTTATCATGGTAACGATAAAAATGAAGATAAATAAAAAGCATTTAGCCTAATCCTTCTGACTGTAGTGCACTGGCTAGTGTCGTCTGAGTTTTTATTTTATTTTTTTTATCTGAGGCTTTGGATGAAGTCGACGCTGCATCTTGCACATTTTCTTCATATTCTGGTTTGAGTTGTGTTTTAGTGGCGATACTGTCATTTTTATTCACTATTTGTTTGCAAACCTCGTTGTAAATTGCTGCTCCACATCAGACTTTTAAAACCAAACCAGTTGAAGATAATGTTGGTGGAGCCTCGTTTAGGAACGAGCTCCTCTCTGCCGGCGTATCTGCTCCACCTTCCACCATTGTCAGTTTGTCAATACTCACACGTGTTGGGCTGAGAGTGTGTCGCACACATATATACGTCATCAATGGGAATTTATGGTTTTTATCACAGGATGACATATTCTTACTGTGGAGAATGTTGACGATATATCATAAACGATAAAATATGGCACATTCCTAGTAGGGATACATGATATGAGCCTGAAACGCTGACAGAAACGCTTCAGACTGGACATTGATGGTTTCAGTTCCTCCACATAAAAGTTAAAGATAAAATGTCTCAAACTTTCTCAGAAACAGTTTCAGTGTTGATGCAGAGACTCGGTGTGAGCCTCCTCCAGCAGCCTCCGGCCGGTTCCTGTCCTCCGCTCCTCACTCTTTGTCTCTGCCTGCATGTAAAACGCTGACCCGGCTCATGTCACCTAATTTACCAGCGGTCACTTCAAAGCGGCGTCCCGGCGTGAGAACCGTGTCGGCTGACCGGGGCTGGATTTATGGCCCGCAGAGTCGTTCCCAGGCCTGTCAGCCTTTAATCCTCCATTCAGCTGGAAGTGACGCCGCTTTCTTCTCTGGGAGGATTTAACGGCTGCAACAGTGATTTCAGAGTGTAAATCAACTGGGAGATGAAGGCGCAGAGCAAGGAGGAGTGGATTAAATGCTCTCTGGTTCCTCACACATTCCTTACATTAAAGAGGTTAAACATTTACACAGATCGCCATCGATGAAAGTCATATTTGATGCTTTTCTCAAGACTTGTTTTTTCTTAAAATGATCAGAAAACAAGGACGGTCATATGATAAGACACACAAGTAAAGACGAAACAAAACAGGAGAAATACAACAGACCCCTAAACAGAGGACAAAGGTCACATGAGCAGAGGGGTTAATGAGACACAGGTGAGACTAATGAGGGCGGAGCCACAGGGAGAAACCAATCCAACAATCAAAGGGGGGAAAACACAGGAAGTAAGAAACAGGCAGGAAACACCACAATGAACACAAAGAAACAGGATCACATGAATTATTCAAAATTCTAGACCATGACAGTGTCTCTGTTTTTGTGCGTGAATGAGCAAACGTTTTCTCTTTGGCCTCAGTCACACCTCACATCAACATCCGACCTCACCTGTCCATCTATAAGTTCCTGTGTGAGGGTGTGATGAGGTCTGATCTCTGCTGTCTCTACCTACTGCTGTTTCAGAACCATGAACAGTGCTGTTTGTTGTGTGTACGTCACGTCCTGGGGGGTATTGCACAAAACTAGGATAAGGGATTAAGCCGGGATATGTTGATTATCCCGGCTGAATTAGCCAATCAGAGATAATTTAGCCTTCAGATAATCAACATATCCCGGCTTAAATCCCTTATCCTAGTTTTGTGCAATACCCCTCTGGAACGTCTAGTTATTATTATTTATTGATCTCCACCCTGACATTAGTCGTTTTAGAGATTCAGATTATGACTCGTGCTTCCATGTGCACCGTCATCGCTGATAATAAAGGCTTTGTTCAGGTATTACTGAAGTTAAAAACAGGGACAGCTTCCTGCATCGAAGTCAGAAAGTCTTTAAAAATGAATGATTGTCTCTGCAGGACGTCTCAAGAAACACACCATGACAGCTGCGCCTTTCACCACAGCAGCAACAGTGTTAGTCGTCTTTATTTGTACGAAGGCACACAGGAACACTCAGTGGCAGTTAACACATGATTAAAAAAGGGTCCAATTTGATCTGACGTCCATCCCAGTAGCTGTCTCTTGTCTCGTCACTCAGGAATAATTTGGTTCTCAATGATTCTTCGTGAAAGAAAACATCAGAACAAATTAGTCGGGTTAAACGTCAGTTTCTAGAAGCAGACTTTGGTTTGTTTGATGATGTTTGTTTATGACATTTCATTTTAAAGGACAAGTCTGATGTTAGTCTGTGTTTATGTAACAGGTTCTTACAGATGACGTAAATCTTTAAAAATGTACAGTTTGATTTATTATTAAAAGACAAGCTCTATATTATCACCCAAATAACAAACATGAAGGAAGGAAGAGGTTTGTCATTGTAGAACTATATTTAGCGGCGGATTAATCTGGAGCTCTAAGAGGATTCACGCCTGCAGCAGAAGAAATGTTAGAATATAGAATAACACCCGACTTATCAAGAATAAACAGTGTTAGAAGTGGAACAAATCTCACAGGTGAGCAACAGAAACACTCACAAAATGAAAATCATGGACGATCATGTGACAAACCAAAATAAAAAAGGAAGGACAATGTGCACAAACATGTCATTGGACGCCTTTTGTTGTATGTGATTTTTTTTTTTTGTGGCCATTTTCTGTTTCTTTACTTTGTGTATGTTTCAGCTTCTTGTCTCCATGTAGCAGTTTTATGTCTCTCTGTATTTGTTCTTCTTGTGATCATGATGCATCTTTTCACCTGTTCAGTCCTTCCATTAACATCTGTCCAGCTCAGTCTGGTCTCACCTGTCCTGGTATTAATTAACATGTGTCTCCACATACGTCCCCAGCCAGCACTTGCGATCCGATCTCAGTAAATGAACACTGATATTATTTGGGCCACAGTTGTCTCTAATGGATCTCTACTGCCGTTTCATAACCGTGAACAAAAGTTGTGTGTGCATCATGACTTAAGTTAAGTGTTCTCATATTCAGTAATTTCCTGAGGTGATTCTAGTTTAGATTTCTTTCTTTAGTTAGTTAACCGATGTTTCAGAACCAAGAACGCTGCTGTTTTTTGTGTGTGCATGGTGTTGTTATTTATATTCATACTGAATCATCTCCTGAGTTGATTCTAGTTCAGATCAGTTTCTAGTTTAGTTTGTTTCTCAGAATCTGTTAAAGTCTTTCATCACTAATGAACAGACGTCACTGATTCATGTGATCATTTCTACTAGTGGATGAATGAATGAGTTCTCCTCCTCTTCCTCAGATCAGCCCTGGTGAGTAGCTGGTCTTTAATGTGACCCAGGACTCATTGTGTGTTCACTCTACCAAAGGAAGGAGGTCACATGTGTCCCAGACCACCTCCACATGTGGACTGACACCAGATCAGTGTTCACACCTGCACCTGTTTAACCTGGACTCTAGAGACCAGATCAGTGTTCACACCTGGACCTTGAGACCAGATCAGGATGGATGTCAGTGTTTGGTCTGAACGGGGCCTCGGCCAACGTCTCTTTCAGTGACAGTTTTCAGATTAAACTTTCAGACTATTTTCAGGATAAATAATCCGACTCGCATGATTAAACAAAAGTAGAAGTGGAATAAATCTCACATGTGAGCGACAGAAACACAGAAAAAAAATGAAAGACAACAAATTAAAACACACGAGTTTCAGGACAAACGATCACTTAAAAGCAGCAGGTGGAAATCAGTCAAAGAAAACTTCCCCAAACATTCAGATGTTAATGGAACTAGTGCCGTGGACCAGATGTTAGAACCAGTCAGTTGTTTTCCAGGCTGGTTAGTCAGAATGCGCCAACCTCAGTTCCCCATGGCCTGTAGGGTTTACTGCTGCTGCTGCTGCTGTGAGGAGTCTGGGAGGAAGAGGAGGAGGAGGAGGAGGAGATGGGAGGACTGTTGGCAGCAGCAGCAGTGGAGGTGAAGGAGGAAGAAGGGAGGAAGGGGAAACCTCCGTGGAAGGCAATGGGAAACGACGCCGAGAGGGAGAGGAGGGAGGTGGAGAGGGGAGTGGGGGTGCAGGGGAGCACGAGCGATGAAGAAGAGGAGGAAGGTGAGGAGGACGTGGAGTCTGCATGGGAGGAGAAGGAGGAGGCCACGGTGCGCTGCGATAACTCTGCCAGCCTCTGGGGGGCTCCACCGCCTCCAGCGTCGGGAGAAACAGGAACGCTGCTGAGTCCAAACGGAAGGGGACGCAACGCCGCCACGGCCCAGTGATGGGGAGGGAACGGGTGAGGTAGAGGGTGAGGCTGCTGCTGCTGCTGGTGGTGGTGGTGATGGGGGGAATGGGAGACAGCCGTCAGGGCGGCGGCGTCCCGTTGCGTAGCGCAGGAGGTGAGGTGGGAGAGGAGGCGGGAGCGTAGCGGGTCACCAGAGTCCAGGCCCTCGATGGCGCTCAGGTAGCGGGACACCTCAGTCACGCACTCCTTGAAGCCCAGAGACAGGAAGTCCAGCGCCAGAGCGTGGGCGTCGAAGTAACCTGCAGACAAGGACAGCAAGGTCAACACCATGGAAACAACGGATGGCGTTGATCCAAACAAGATGGTGGTGCCCATATCCCCGGGATACTCGCGCCACATTGACCAGTGGGAGGAAGTGATCAACACCACAGAGCTTTTAGATTCTCCAGAGCAACGACGGTCAACAACGTTTCTGCAACGAGGACCGGCCGTCACACATTACACAGTGTAGGTTTAAAACATGTAGCAATCAACCTGTAATACAAGTAGGACTCTCTTGGAGTCCATTGTTGTCTCATCATTGGTCCTTTCCCTTCGTTTAAAGAAGCTCCAAGAAAAAGAAGAAGGGGAAGAAGTAGAAGAAATAAAAGAAAAGGACAAGAAGAAGAAGAGGACATGATGACCCACCATCATGTGTCTAACCATGTCTGCTGTTTTAATGAATGTGTTCAGCTGTTAGTCAGTAACTAGTGTAATGTGGATGTTTGGTGAGGTGGTAGGAGTTGATCATCATTCAGTATTACCCGCTTGATTCAACAGCTCAAATAAAATCTGTCTTGGATCAAGAAAAAAACCTTGGCCTGGTACATCCCTGGTTTTATGTGTCGGAGAGAGAAATTCAGCTTTTGTTTAAAAAATCTTTCAAAACTCTCCAACCTGTGGATGAATCTGTCCAGTGGCTGAAGATATTACCATGTTTATGGAATCTGAGCTGAGCTGTGACTTAGTAGAAACATCATGACACGTCAGAAACATTGGCGTCATGTTTCCTGTGACCTCGACGGACACTCGTAGCGGTCGTGCTGCCGCTGGTTAACCCAAACAACCACTGCAGAGAGACTGCCTGTGAATGCAGCCACAACTGACGCTCCTCCTCCTCCTCCTCCTCCTCCTCCTCCTCCTCCTCCTCCTCCTCCTCCTCCTCACCCCGCCGGCTTTATGAAAGCAGCCAGCGCTGCTCAGGATCAAGTGGAGCTTTTATCCCTGCAGCGTTTTCCCATGGACTCACCGCCTCCCTCTATCACACACTCAGTCCTGTTTCCATCACATCAGAGGACGCTATGCTGACTCACTCATTTCCAGTAGAAATGTAACCTTAACCCAACATGGACCTCTGACTGTAAACTCCACTTTAACCTAAAACTAACTTAGTTAAAAGCTAAAATCTAACCTTCATCTAAACTTGCTTTAAACTTTTTGTTACCAACAATGAAACCTAACCTACCTTAATCTATAACCTAAACTCACCTTGACCTTAATCTAAATAAAAATTCCTAAATCTAACTTTGTCTAATCTAAATCTCACCTATCCCTAACCAAAACATAACTTTACCTTAATCCAAATCCAGTCTGTGCTAAACTCACCTTAAATATCTAATTTTAAGCAACTGTAACCTAAACCTTGACCTAGCCAGAAACTAAAACCTAAACTAAAACCTGAACCTAACCTTGGATGAATTAAAACACTTAAATTGCGACGAATCAAACTGGTCATGACTCGCTGTTTATGGCCAAGGAGTCAAAGAAAAGCACCAAGAAATATGACAATCAGTGATTAACTGGGCTGTGTCTGACAGTTTATTATATATCGTAGTTATTAGTAGTGACATTGTGTAAGTGTATCTGTTATTGTGATTACCTTTCCCTCCGTTGGCCTGAAGCAGCTTCAGATGGTCCACAGTCATCTGGAGGATTTCCGCTTTCTCCAGTTTGGCTGAACCCTGAGAAAAAAACAGTTGTAACGTTAGAGCAGGAAACTGATCACGTTTCACACGAACACAAGTAAAAATAATAATTGAATTAATAAAAAATTAGTAAAATAAATGTTGTTGCAGAGGACAATCCAAGCCTGTATATCCACTGAACATCTTGGTGTAAGAAAAAAGAAATACGCAAAGACACTGATAGAACTTTATGGAACAAAGCGTTTGAATAATGACTGAATTTACTGTATTACATGTGAGTACGTGAATATTTTTGAACTTTTTTATTAATTCAACATTTTTTTTTTCTAACATTTTACACAAGAAATGATTCAGTTTTTTTTTTATTTCTTTACTTTGAGTCTGAAAACAGTTTCCCCTCTGGAGTACCTCAAGGCTCAGTCATAGGCCCAGTTTTCATCCAATTACTACAACTACAGGTAAAGTCTTTGTAAGATACCTTATGCAGATGACACTCAGTTTTATTAACATGGACAAACACATGTACATAAATCCAGGAAATTTACTTGTTTACTTTATCATTTTTATCAATTCAATAAAAATCCAAAGAGTTTTGTAATTTCTATGTTTGAAAACTGAGACAAAGCCTTGACTTTTAAACCCTTAAAACTAAGATATCTTTGAATGGCTTTCTCTTAGATGTGTAGCCTGTGAAAATAAAACTATTTAGCTTCATTATATCAACATTTCTATTATTTTCCATATTTCTACAGAAACAAACATTTACCTGCTTCTCAAACGCTGTTGGGACAAGTCTCCTCAACTCAGACAGGCTACTGTTGATTCTGTCTCTGCGTCTCTTCTCGATTATCTGACATAAAAAAATAAATAAATAAACTAAACAAGTTAAAATGTAAATCCTGAAACATGACACCGGCACCAACATCTCAGTGAACATAACGATTTTACCCCTCTGCGCTTTTTCCTCGCCATCACTTGAGTGGTCGTGGTCGGTGATCCACATCTTATAAAGGACGTCTTCATGTGTCTGCAAAATAAATTTACACTCAAATCAAGATCTGAATATTTTATCAAAACTGATTTGTGGTGTTTACAGGTCGGGTTTATAAAAACATTTCCGGCTCCATTAATGTGTTTTTTCTTTTAAATTCCAGACCCCATTCATCACATTTATCTTCACATGTAGTTTCAACTTCTTCCATTTCTGCCCAAAAAAATGCCCAAGAAGATTAAATGCAAAGAAGGTTTTTCTACTTTATGCGACTCTATGCCTTTTACTAACAGTTCAGAGCAGAATATTTACTGCACAGCTGTGGTTTCTACTTACTGTATGTTTATTGTTTCTGAGTCCTTGGCTTCACCAACACGATCAATACTTACCTGAAACATCTGTCGTTATCAATCTGATACTCCTTCATCTACCTCCCAGTGGATTTAGCTATAGCAGCTTTTGGCAGCCATTTCCAAAATGGCCTCAATCATGGACTTTTTTTTTTTTTTCAGGGAAATCTTTAATTTTAAAAAGGTTCCATCAAAAATATCATTTTGTTATTGATATTTCAATATAAATAATTGCTTTGTTGAAGCGACCTGTAATTACTCTATACTTTACACATCATGTTGAAAAGTTGTGGATTTTATTTTTTATTTTTAACCTTTTTTCTAATTTAATTAAACTGATTATTTAAAACATTAAATTATCATCTTATAATATGCACAAATGTATCCCAAATTATTGGAATACATATATATTTATGTGATTTTTCTATTCAGCCTCGTGTTGACTATGATTCACTTGGTAATTACTGTCTGTAATTTTCACTAACACAACTAAATGACTATTATAACCTACAGAATATATATTTACCAATTTAGAAACCAACTCAGACGGTTTTTAGTTTTTTTGTTCATCTTTATCTGAACTGACTATCTGACTGATTTTCAACCAAAAGGTAAAATAAAGAAAAATTAACCAGAAAAGTTCCAACTACAATGAACTGTTTAAAGTGTTTACATTGGATTACACGTGGCTCCACATGCACTGTAAGAGGAAGTAGGTAAAAACCTGAGCTATTTGACCATGTTATGCTGCTTTAAGCTTTAATTTCAGCTTTAATTCCAAACATTTATTTCAGTTACATCCACATGTTTTGTTTTACATTTAGATTTAACTTTTAGATATATATTTTTACGTATATATATTATTTTACATAAAATTCCTATAATAATGTCATAGAGGACTCTTTCCTTCTACAGCTGAACTTGTTAACAACTCCCTCAGACACACACAGACTCCCATTATAAGACCACATACATTACATTAACACATTTTGTTAACACTTTCCTCTTCTTTCGTTAAAGATCTTATATATATTGCGTAGTGCTTGTTTTCGTCCTGATTCATGTTTATTGTACACACGGATTATGTGTGGACATAAAGGTGACTCTGATTTTGAAGCCCCAGACGTTTTTAGAGTCTCACTAACAAAACGGTTTCATTTAAATTACTACACCTATATTACATTTCAAAGAAAACTGTCATCTCGTGACCCCACCACATTTATCTGGCGACCCCTTTGGAAGAGGGTGACCCGCAGTTTGGGACACGGTGAACTTGGATGCAGCAAAAATGTAATCATAGTTTAATTTATTGTCTAATAAAATTTGAGTGTCTTTACTTTCGTAGTTCAGAAAATGCATAAGTCGAAATGAATTTATTAGTAAAATTAATAAAATCTAAAATTACTGACATTTAAATATTAGCTATTGGTTTTTTGATTTCGTCACAAACATTCACAAACATTTCTAGTTGGAGGTGATGATCTTAATCTTTTTACACTTTCTTTAAACTTCATAAAGGACTTTCTGATTTAATCCAGGTTTATTTATTTATTTATTTTTTACAGGCCTTTAAACCCGGAACACGTCCCAGACTCTTTTTGAACCCATGGATCTGATCAGTGTAGTGGATCAGATGTAAACAGTCATAGATTAACTCACCCTGGATAAATGTTCTCGCTGCCCACATCAATGGTTTCCTCCTCCTCGCTCTCCGCTGAGCTGCTGTCCTCACACGGCCGCTTCATGGTGCATGGACGGCGGGTAACAGGCTGTGATCCGTCCCTCCCCACCAGGAGGAGACGTCCAAGTTCAGCTCAAAAAAGTTTTTCTTCCACGGCAAAAAGCAACTTAATTTAGTCCCTGCAAACCTTCTGCTAAAGGTGCACCACAGGAATGTGTCAGGGATCCTCCTGAAGTACAGAAACGTTATCACAGTTCATTTATTTTTTGATAAATATCTGCAGAGGAGACAGCGTATTTATTCCAGGTGATTCAGGTCCCACTCCAACAATCAGAAACTCTTCTTATTTAAAAAAAATAAAACACGCGAACGAGGCATAAATGATCAACACGAGTGTCCGGTAAATACCCAGCTCAGACGGGCGGTGTGCCGGCTGCAGACTGGACTGGTGACCGGTGAGTCCTCCTCTTCCTCCTCCTCCTCCTCCTCCTCCTCTGCTGTTGAAGCTTTCCCACGGACCCTGAGAGCCACACACACACACACACACACAGGCTGGAGCCGCCCAGTGAACTCAGTGTGAGACGGTAGATTTGTTCAGTCTGTGCAGAGCTGCTTCTTCTCTGCTGATAAACCCACCGTCTGGTCCAGAGTCAGTCTCTGTGTCTTCTGGTTGCTATGAAGTTGTAGGGGCCAAACTTTGGCCGAATGCTAACTGTATGCTAACGTTTTGGAGGTTAAAGGAGCTTGGGTTTAACCTCAGGGTTACGCTTAGGTTAGGGTTCTGGGTGTATAAAGTTGTAAAGTTGTGGGGCCCAATCTGTTATGGAGTACCGTCATTGTGGGTCCATTTTTGTGGGCCCGACAACGTTGAGGGTTAAACTCTTTGGGTTCTTGTTCTTGTTTCTGAGAAGTTGTGGTGGACAACGTTTTGCAGAATGCTAACCATGTGTGGTCTGTCATTGTCTTTTAAAAGCCATGTTTTCTCTACAGGAACTTCCTCAAGGACCCTTTGAACTTCCTGTGTCTATTTTATTGTCCCGGGAAAACCTTTTTTTAGAGACTATTCAGTTCCCAGCAGAGAGACTCCAGACAAACTCTTGTTTCTAGACTATGATTCTTTGCTGAAAGTTAATCTGCAGAAGCATGGATTGAAATTATTTGTGTGTTTAAGGGAAGAAGAAACAGGAAGAGACCAGCAGTGGAAACTCAGAGACGTGAACTTGAAGCATGATCTCAACTTTGAGTCACGTGCCAATCATCTGTATCAGTCATCAAACACAGAATTCTCCAAACGTTTCCCTGAAGGAGACATCGTCCCCCACTTCGGTTCTTATCTCCAGAGCCGCCATGATGACTACAGCTTGGAGTGAACCCAGATGGAAGAAGAAGAAGAAGAACAGGAGGAGGAGGAGCTGGCTCCATCCATACTCTCAACATATTTACATGGTCTTCGGTGGGAGGGTTACCTTGGCAACCAGAGCCTTGAACGTTCACTAGAAACCAAGTGTCAGCTACAAAGAGACAGACAAAACACTTTATTGATGCTGCAGTGTCGCCACTCTATGAGGCCGTAGTATTATTGTGCAGTTTCTCCTTTACTGCCACCTGCTGGACTGGAAACCCAGACAAACAATGGTCTGGTGGAAGTTCTTCATCCAAAAAATGCAGTCAGACGTTTCAGTTCAAGCTGCTTCAAGGTCTTTTTGTGTCTCTTCAGTCTTTATATCTTTGTTGTGCTCAAAGATGAAGACTTAGCTTTTATTTAATTAATTGTGTGTCCTTTTTCATCGTATTACTATCTTTAAGGATGCATTTATGTTTTTTTTGTTAGTATCTGCTGCTTCCTTTGTCTTCCTATCCATCCATGTGTGGACGAGACTTGATAATGAAATGTTAGATATGAAAAGGTCTGATGTGAGAGTGTCGCGTTCCCACAGCTCCTGCCTCTGTTCACTGAAACCCAATCATCGTGTGACACCGACCCAAGCGTCTGTCTTTTCACAGCTGTTAATCTCTGAGCGACACAACGAGGATTTAATGCAGGATTCATAACGAACCCACTCACACGTTTATGTTTCTATCACTGACATAATTCATGCTCAGACCGTGGACCATAAACCAAACCTGAGCAGCATTTATCTCCTCTGTCTTCCGGCTGATAAACTTCACATAGACCTGTCAGCACCCTCTCATTGTCTGACCTCCTCCTCCTCCTCCTCCTCCTCCTCCTCCTCCTCCTCCTCCTAAAACATACCTGACCTGGTGAGTCTGTCCACACTGAAGCTGAAACTGGAACATTTCGGTATTCGAAAAGAATACAGAAAGTAAAGTTGCGTGATTTTAATGCTGCCATGTCAGGTCAGATGTCAGGTCAGATAAGATGAGATAGACTTTGTTGTTTTTGTCTGTGAAGGGATTCAGTCAAAGCCAAAGCAGAAACAAAGACGACTGGACTAGTAGAGTCTCTTGGAGACATTTCTTCCAAGTCTTCAGCTCTAAAAGTCTGGTGGGGGAGTTGGGGTTTAAATAAGAACATCTTTCCTTTAATTGGGACTTGGTATGAACATAGGTGGACACATGTTAAGATGTTGTGGAGGACAACACGTCCACATTTTATCCAGAGAAGACAGATGATCTGAAGGAAGAGGAGCAGACAGCTCCTCTCTGAACTCATCAAGAGACTCTTGTGAGTTTCAGGTTGACACCACCCACAGATGTTTCTAGAAAGAAAACAGATCCTTTGTCCTTGTTGATGATATCAGAGGTTTATTAGTGTCGGGGGTCGTGGGGGCCACGCAGGGCCAAGCAGGGCCATCCTATAGCAGGAAACCCAGAGCGTGGAGAGAGGAATATGTGAGTGTGGAGGGAGCGCTGGGCCGCGAGTCGGAAATCCTTCTTAGAACAAGAGACCACGACTGTGTGCAGACAGAGAGAGAGGGAGAGAGAATGGGAGGAAGTGGAGTATTATTCTCTGTTAGACGACGCTCACCACCCGACGCCTCGGACCTCACACCGCTCGACTCCACGACGTTCCCACAGGACGTCCCACACACACACACACAAGATCATGAAAGCAGATATGTGTAACCTTTCTCATTTAACCCGTCTAAAATGTTTCACAAATATTTGATATAAATGTGATTCTACTGCCCATGGACTCATAGAAGAATTGTAGAAATACGCAGCCTAAAATAATACCAAAAGAAAAAAAGGGTTCACACACTCTCATATTTAGTTGGACATCCTTTAGCTTTGATTACAGCACACATTCTCTGTGGCATTCATTCATTCATCTGCTGCACTCGTTTATTCCTGTGAAGGGTCCCAGATGTCATTGGGCGATAAGCGGGGGTACACCCTGGACAGGTCGCCAGTCTATCTCAGCATTCTCTGTCTCATTGTTTCTCTAATCTTCTCCAATGTCTCCAGATTTCTCTCCATCCAGTGTTGCATTCATTGTATTGATGATGGAGAGTCTGACCACTGCTCAAAGCTTCTCCAGCTCATCCCAAAGATTCTCAATGGGGTTAAGGTCTGGACTCTGTGGTGGAACAATCCATCTCATGCTCCCTGAACCACTCTTTGACAATCTGAGCCCCATGAATCCTGACATTGTCATCTTGGAATATGATCCATTGATGGAATAAGCTGCTCATTCAGTATATTCAGGTAGTCAGCTAATGAACCTAGACCCAGATCATAGCACTGCCCCATAGCACAGGCTTGTACAGTAGACACTAGGCATGATGGCTGCATCACTTCATCTGCCTCTCTTCTTACCCTGATGCCCCCATCACTCTGGAACAGGGTAGATCTGGACTCATCAGACCACATGACCTTCTTCCATTGCTCCAGAGTCCAATCTTTATGCTCCCTAGCAAACTGAAGCCTGGTTGTTGAGAAGCTACTCATTGCATCAGTTGGGGTTAAATAACTTGTTTCCAGCTGAAAGTAATTATCCAATAGGAGGATCAGACCGATTTGATTCGTTAAATCCAGGTGGAGACTTTTTGGTTCATCTGGTTTTTCTACCTCCATGTTTCCCTCCTGGAAACTCCTCCACCTGGTTTTGGTTTTATTCTGATTATTAGATGAAGAACTAGAGCACACTATACCAGCGTCCACCTAATACCTCATTCAAAATGTGCTGCTGATCATAGAGTCTCTATTTCAAAATAGAAGCTCCTGATTGGCCCCTGTACCGGAGGTCTGAGTGTGTGTGAAGAGAAGTGGATCAGCAGCCTTTAATGCACTCCCACAGACTCCATGAATGTCTGTTGTCTTGGATATAATAGCCCATTGTTGTGATGAAGGAAACCTGCGGACACGTCCTCCGGGAGCGTCGTACTGCCAACCTGCAGGTGCAGCGCTACTCCACTTCCTTCCTGTCACCTGACGAGGGCTTCCCATCAGTACACAGAGAAACAAGAGACGGAGCGCATGTGTTGTGATCTTTATTGATATTTCCTTTTCTTCCAGAGTGTTGGAGGATCAGTGAAAGGTTTTCAACATGTTTCAGTGCTTACTTGACCTCTGAACTTTCCTCCACATTTCCCCTAAATAAAGAGCAAATGAAACAGTAGCTGTCTTATCAAAAAACGACTAAAGGACCAGAAGATGGTTCCTTCAGCCTGTAGTAGAGTAGACGTCAATGGAAACACTTCAGTAAAACAATATCTGCTTTTAGACCCAATTCAGACATCACATCCAATCGCACCTGTCCATCTCTAAGTCCCTGTGTCTCCACCGGGTCTTAATGTAAATGTGTCTCCACCTGGTCTTAATGTCCCTGTGTCTCCACATGCGTCCCCAGCCAGCTCTGTAGATGTGATCTCAGTGTGTGTGTCTGTAAATGAGCAGCATTGCCATCATGTGGTCAGTAGAATATTAATGGATCTCTACCTACCACTGGATCAGAACCATCAACAGCTGCTTGGTGACTTGGAGACATGATCCACATTTAGGAACCAGATGGAAACACTCTCACACGGTGTATATATTATCCTATATTTTATATTACAGAGTGAGATTTATTTTATTGTGTTTTATTTTATTTTTATTCTATTCTTATTTTGCTATTTAAGTTGTACTAGAGAGTAAAGTTACCGGAGTCAAATTCCTTGTATGTGCACATACTTGGCCAATAAAGCTGATTCTGATTCTGATGATAATATCTGATTTATTCTAGAGGCAAAGACTCAGATTAGACCTGAACCCTGGAAGCGTCATCCTCAGAGGAAATAAATATCTCTGGGGATAACAAATGCAAATACAGAGACAGCAGCACAAACAACAACAGATATCATCCATTAAATTAAGAAAATGTTACGTTCATTGGTGATTCTGGAGCCACTGGTGTCAGAAATCACTTCTCTATGTTATGTTAACACACTAATTGGGAGAAGAAACACAGGTGAGACGAATTAGGGCAAAGCAGCCAATCAGAAAACACAAGAGGCAAAGACTAATGGAAAAAGCAAAGGTACAAGGAACTTTACAAAGCAATGTGGAAGAAACTTTGAAAGTAAAACAAGAGGAACTGGAACATCCAAATCTCCCAGGGAAGGCAGTTCTTGCAATAATTGCAAAGGAGACTTTTGATTCCTATCACACGTCACTCATAGTGTTACATTTGAGGAGAAAAGGGGTGTCAGGATGTCATCATTAATAATTTAATAACTACGTTGTCTCAAGGAATGCTACAGTCTGTACAACTCCTTCTTCATTGCACTGTCATTGTATAATAGCCTTTATCATTAGATTAAGTGCTAAGTGCTTGTACATTGCTGCTGCAACACTGACATTTCCCACTTTGGGATTAATAAAGCATCCATCTCACTATTTGAACCAATCATAAGAACAGTTTGAGTTTTCTGTAGTGTCAAACAGGTCAAGTGTCCTCATGAAGAACCCTTCACGTTATCAGGCTGAAGGAGACCAGAGAAGAAGAAGAAGGAGTTCCCAGCAGCAGCGTTAAGAGAGGCTTGAAGCTCTAATCTACCAAACACGTCAACGCGCTCTCAGCCGAGTCGAGTGGACCCTCAGAGATCAGCAGCGTTAAGTGAGACAGACGTGAAGCTGGAGGTCCAGACTGTGGAGAATACCTTTCATCAGCTGAGACGATCCAGAGTCCGTTCACACCAGAACATTCCTGCTCCACCAGCATCGCTCTGCTCTGACCAGGCATCAAGATGGACCTTTAAGGTTTTTAAGACTTTGACAAGAGACGAGAACAAGACGAAACGTAGACACAGTTATATTTTTATCATTATTGCACAACAACAGACACGTTTGACAAAAGGCTACGTCAATAACACGTCTCCATCCTGATCAGAGATGAACCGTTACCATGGAGACTCAATCAGATGAAGTTATCAGATACATCTGATCATATGTATCTGGAGCATCACATGTGAGGGAAATAGAGCAGAAGAAGATGAAGGAGGAAGAGGAGGAGGTGGAGAGGGAGGATACAGCAAGTGTAGGAAGGGTGGAAGACAAGAACAACGAGGAAGATGAAGACATAAAAGAGGAGGAGGAGGAGATGGATGAGAAGAACAAAGGAGATGATGAAGAAGAACAAGAGGGCTGAGAAGAAATGAGGAGGAGAAGGACAAGAACTAGAAGGAGGAAGACAAATGTGAAGGAGGGGAGGATGGAGGAAGAAGGAGGAGCAGAACCAGAAGAAGAAGAACATGATGATGATGAGGGAGGAAGAGGGAGGATGAGAACAAAGGAGGAGGACAAGGGTGAGGAGAAGAAGTATGTCCTCCTCCATGTCCTGAATGTGTAGAATCTTTGAAGACGACCTAAATGTCTCCACGTCTCCATCGTCTCTGTCCACACTGATTCCATTTTGGTTCATCTTGTTTGTCTGCCTCCATGTTTCTGTCCCTCCTGGAAACCTGATGATGATTAGTGAAGGTTACCATGGTTACCACCACCACAGCCTCTACTCCTCATCCACCTACATTTCCTTCCATTAATGTTAGAGACATCCCTGTTTCTCTGTGCTTCCTTTTTTTCTACCCTGACGTCACAGTGTTGTTCATCGTCTTCGTCGCCTGTCGCTGAGAACCAGAAGCCTCCTCTCTTCATGTCGGCATGTGTGAGAGTTGATGTTTGCAGTGAGAGCCGCTGTGTTCACTCAGACGTCCTGTTCAGCGTTAGTCTCACCTCAGGAAGCTTCAACAGTGATATCAGATCAACACCACACGCACACATTCTTACTGCTTATATAAGAACACACACACACGCAAACCCGTCCTTCTACTCTACACCGTAACCTTTACTTCTAACCTAAAACCACGTCTGAACAGGTTTTAACCCTCTGGACATTACGGCTGTATGATGTTAGTATTCCACAAGAGTTCAACCCACGGCAGAAACAAGAACACACAAACTTTAACACAAAGCTATACTTCTGTCAAATCTGAGCTCTAAATAAAGAAGGGTAAGACCCAAACACAGGACAGGAAAGACTGGCTGGGTCAAACTAAAGATGGAGCAAAAACTCAAAGTCAAACAAGCCACGTTCAAAAAACACTCCACATGTGGAGGTGGTCTGGGACACATGTGACCTCCTTCCTTTTGTAGTGTGAACACACAATGAGTCCTGGGTCACATTAAAGACCAGCTACTCACCAGGGCTGATCTGAGGAAGAGGAGGAGAACTCATTCATTCATCCACTAGTAGAAATGATGACCAAACACAACTGTATTGAGTGAAAGATCCTGTAACAAAGGCCTCAGGATCAATTAGTGACACAGAGAAGCACATGATGCGCTCACCTCCAACGGTTAATCACACAGACTACATGACTGACCCATGGAGATTAACAGGAGGGAACGTACGGAACGTACGGAACGTCAGGAACGCCGAGAATGTGTCAGGTGACAGTTTACAGCTGGTATGTCAACCTACAGTACAGGAGGTGTGTGTGGTCTACAGTGAACAGAAACACCAGGAAGACCTGAGGGACGTAGACGGAAGGATGGGGAGGGTCTGAGATGGATGGCGGTCTTCAGATGAGGAGGAATCCAGATTGAAGACGACTGTTCCCCTCCTGAACAACCAATGGTGTGATGGACAAAGACACTGCTCTCCAAGAAGAACATTTCTAAACATCATGTGGACAAGACAGAAGACTACTGGGACAATGTTTAGTGGACAGATGAGACCAAAGTAGAATAGTTTGGTTTAAATGAGATGAAGCATCAGAACCTCATCCCTCCATCAAACATGGGGGTGAAGCTAATGTCCTGGTTTGGGCCTGTTCTGCTGCATCTGGACCAGGACGGCTTGTCCTCATTGATGGACCAATGAACTCTAAAAGAAAATGTCAGGACATCTGTCCATGAGCTGAATGTGAAGAGAAACTGGGTCATGCAGCAAGACAAGGAGAACCAAGAACACAAGTGGTTCTACAAGAGAACGGTTAAAGAAGAACCAGATGAATGTGTTTAATGGAACAAACACTTTAAAATGTCCTGAGCAGAGGGTTTTGGGCTCCGAGCCTGAGAATCAGACTTCAGGGATTGAAACCAAACAATCGCTGTCGTGCCGCTCGCCGCCTGAGTCAACAAACACACCAACAGCAACACATTAACACACACTGCAGCCGCCGTGCACTACTTCCTTTCATTCTGCAGAGCTCTCTCTCTCTCTCTGTCTCTCTCTGTCTCTCTCTCTCTCTCTCTGTCTGTCTCTCTGATTAATTGCCACTAAATCACCACGAGTCACGACAGGCCGTCTTTCTTTCTGCGAGTCCTTCACTCTCTTCCTCCTTTTCTCCCACTTCCCTCCTTCTTCTGTGGTATTTCAGATGGCCCTCCTCCTCTCATTGTTCTGGGGTAAACTGGAGGATTGCTCATTTACCGGCGCTGAACCTGTTTTTCTCCAGATTTTATTTATCCAATGCACCAACGTCCCTCTCCTCTTCACATTCATGCACATTCACAGTCATCTGAGACAAAGGTTAAATGTCCAACACACATAAAAGTGTGGTCAAATGTGTATGTAGGTTCCTGGGTTTTTGCTCCTAATGCAGTGGTTTAAATGAGGAACAAATACGACCACCAGTTAGAGAAGGCAATAACTGTCTTGTTACATGACTCTGAACTAAGCTGCAATTCCCAGGACTGAAAAAATGAAAACCAACAGGAAGAGACAAAATCTGCAGTTCCTCCTACGTCCACTAGAGGCTTCAAAAGCGATTAAAAACCACAGACTGTAAAAAGTGGACTCCACGACGGATGTATCTAGATACATTAATTGTCATATTAATTGTTGCTACAGTGTTGAAAGCTCTATCCATCTTTGTTTTTATTTTTATCAAGAAAAAATGGTACACTGCACCTTTAGAAAAATAGCGCTGTGTCTGTAAGAACGGTATCTTAAGTTGTCGTTGAAGTTGGGCGTGGCTGTGGATGTGTGCCGCTGAATTGAGGACATGTTGCAAATATAAAGTAAAAATAAAAGATGAACGCTTGTCTTGGTGTTTGTTTTTGAGTTGCAACAGATAAATGTTTTAGACTAACATCTAAAAAAATGTTTCATTGGCACGCGATCGACCCGCACTACCTTCAAGATCTACCGGTCGATCGCGATCGACGTAATAGGCACCCCTGCTCTAAGTGAAGCCCAAAGCATGCAGAGCTCCCCCTGGTGGCTGGCTATAGTATAGCAGTATATCTTTGTATTAAATAAGTACAAAGATCATTTCTGTTAGCTCAAGTGTTTAGTTTTGACTCATGTGACATCATGATGATGATTGACATCTGACGAGTATAAATAACTAACTAGGAACTAAAGGTAAACTTTAGTGATATTCTCAGTGAATTAATGTCAATAACTAGCTAGCTAACAACACTCCAACGTTAGCTCTGTTTCAGTTTGCCATCGGTAGTTAACAATGGATCCATAATGGAAGTTGAATTAAATAAAAAAATAAAAAATAAGTTCAGTGTGTAATTCAACATCTCTTAGTAACGTGTGGAGTTAGAGCGGAGCGCAGTATTAACCAATCACCAGTGAGTCTAGGCAGGTCATGGACAACGTGGATCTACTCTCAGACAAGTCGGCGTCACCCGTGTCCCTGGAATACAGGCCTCACTTTAACCAGTGGGAGGAAGTGGAGACACGTCATCTATTTTTCCTAAGGTCTGTGTTTGACACCTGTCTTCACCTGAAAAGATTTTAACTAACGAGGAAGAGACAAAAGCTGCTCCTCCTCTAACGTCCATGAGAGGCTCTGAAAAAGAAATCAGCATATTTACAAACCCTTATTCTTTTCTACGCATTTACATTTCATACATGAAGTTACCTGGTCGTTAGCTTGCTAGCTGTTAGCCTCTGTGCTTTTCTCACCAGAAACAGCTCAGACATTTTACACAAACCTTTTTATTTGCTTCATTCCAAATACATCAGTTTTCATCTTAAGTAAGATAAATTAACGTATAGATAATTAAACCCTATTTATTTTTGTGTTCTCGAGCTGTTGCATGTGTGTGCGTTTGTACCCACATTTGTTTTGTGCATGAATCTTGTGTGTGCCTGTGTGTGATGGGCCGTGACAGGCGTAGGCTCGGCTACAATACCAGCCTGTGTCGCATCAGCAGGGGGCAGGAAGCAGCAAGAGGGGCACCAAGAGGGGCAGAAAGAGGGCAGAGGGGGGCATGGAGTCAGGTCAAACAGCCTGGGAGAGCCGGCCTGGGAAAACCATGGGAACACTGGAAGGGGGGGAGGAATCCAGTCACAACCTAAAGCAAGGACCGGAGTGGATGTTTCCTAAAGGTTAAATGTATTAAGACAATGTCCCTGCAGTAAAATCTCCTCACCGTCCTGAATTATTGGAGACCTAAACCCAACAAGGACTTTATTTTGTTTATTTTGAAGAAGGCAGCCAATAAACATCTAAGAACTGACGGAGCAACTTGGATAAGTGGCGAAACGTCTTCAAGAAAGTCCAGTTTACGTTGACACCTGTTGACAAACTGTGTTGTTTTATTTACAGTAAACCTACAAAAGTGTAAATTATGAAACTTTACATTTTATACGTCCTGGTTCTCAAACTTCTTTTCCACTTGTGTACCAAATTTCAGGCCGACGATATTTAAGTCATGCGGTAGCTCATGAGTTGCAGATGATTTTGAGGTCGGATTGTTCTTGGTTATTGAGCAACCGTCCACTCACCTAGGGGGCGCTTAGCTGCAGAAAGACGTGCACCAAAAAAAGTTTAAATTGTTTTGGTCACACCGTACTTTGACAGGGTCTTGAATCTTGAAGTAAAATAATTTTCCATCATGTTCAGTTTATTTTAGTTCAGTTTTCTAATGCGTTCTGTTCTCTGTCCTTCTCTATGTAGATGACAGTCTCTTTTGTATATCTGAATGAAATAGACAGAACCTCAAACATGAAGCTAGCTCTTCCTGTGTCTCCTGTGTTTGTAAAGAAAGTACTGTCAACATCGCCACCGCCGCTCCATCTGGGTTCACCGGATTCTCCAACCACCACGCTGGTTCCTACCAGATCAGGCTGATAGAGGATGTCGTCAAGGTGGATTTGGTGGTAGGAACCAAAATGGTGGACGGTGTTTCCATCAGATAACCGTTTGGAGGGAAACTCTGTGTTTGAGTCGTATGTCAGTCAATTGAATAAACTGATCCCAATGATACTCCAAGTTGAGATTCGTTCAACTTTGCCTATTATCCTCTATCATTGCTCCAACTCTCTGACTTTCATTAATGTTCATGGTCTCTGGTCGACACGTCACTGCTGGTCTTACAAACTCAAAGTCAGCTCCGGCCCAATCATCAAAAACCTGGGGCCACTTTTTAAGAAAAAGGTTTTTAATTCTCCACATTTGTCGATTCCTTTTTGGACACTGGCTTTGGACCCAGCTGACCGGAGACTGCAGCAACGTTGTTCTATGTCGTTACACATGAAGGATGAAAGATGCCCGATGCCTCGGCCGTGTGGTGTTGAATCGTGGAGATAATCTTGGGTAAGCCTCCTCCTGCAGCTTGTCTGAGGGCGACTATCAGGATGTGTGATCTCTGATGACCGGTCCCACTGGTAAACTCCACCAAACAATGACCGCCTCTCAGCAGCGCCAAAGAACAACAGTCTTTCACTGCAGCAACACACAATTATCCTTTTCTCCGTCCTCGACGTTCTGACGCTCTCAGGCTTCCTTTCGTTCTTTCTTCGGTCACGATGTTAATTCACTTAAAGACATCCTCTTCATCTTCTCTGTGAGGGTTCAACTCCACCAAAACGCTTCTCATGAGCTTTCTCTACAGAGACGGATGGGAAAGAAAGAAAAAGGAAGCCTCTTTCTCAAAAGTCTTTTCAATCACTGACCCCGGAAACTAATCATTGGCTACTCGACACAAAGCCTGACACAGGCCCAGACGTTATCTCAATCAGAACGGGCTTGATTTACATTTATACATTTATACACAGCTTAACCAACATCTAGGTAGCTAGGACGAGCTACTGTCAGCTGGGAGGCTAGGAATAAGCTGATCAGATGGCCAACACTTGAAGATAATTTCAGATGAGATGAAGATGAATAAAGAAGAGAATGAAGTTGATCTCTGACCGCCACAAACACCAGGTCCATAGACGGTTGACAACACCACTAATGTTTGTCTCTACAGTCAGACTCCGTCTTTAACTAATATTAAAATAAAAATACAAGTTGCTCCAGTGACTGATGTTCTCTAATGTTATTGAAGCTGAGAGGAGTTTCCCAGAACACACACCAAACACACACAATGATGAAGTGATGGGAGAGTCGGGGGAGTCGTGGATCAGCTGACCGTGGGCGAGAGAGTGTGTGTGTCGTGGACAGTCTGAGTTGGGCGAGCAGGTCATTCCCACACCCACTCTCTCTCTTTAGAAAGTGACACACACACACTGAGGAACGTGTGGGGTCAAGAGGCCACAACGAGCCGGGTCACGTTCCTGAAGAGGAGAATGTTTAAGGCGTAGGAAGCTTTAAGTTAGAGAAATCAGCAACACGATCAAAATCAACAGACCAGGTCATTTCTACTTTTCTACCTGAAAAATAAAATCTCAAACCGCAGCCAAAGAGAAATCACTGAAACATGATCCAGACTAGTTTTAAATGATTCATTTGATACAGGAGCTTTAATCTGCCTTCAGATCCCAGAGGAAGAGAGGTGTAATCATACCTCCTCTGACCAGCACAGACCCATTTCTCAGCCTCGTCTGAGACGCTGCGTTCACGTGTGGACTCATGTTACTCGTCTTCTCGGGAACAGATCCAGGTCGTCATGATATAAATCATTTCCAGATTCAGTGTCAGCGCTAGAAAGAAAAATCCAGACGTACTTAAAACTTATTATTCCTTATAATAAAGTAGGAACCAAAGAAGAGATCTGGTCTCATTTTTAATACTGAAACTATTGATTTGTGGACTTTTCAAATTAAAAGCATGCAGAGTCAGTTTTTTACAAACAATCTGTGCATATTTTTTGGTAATTCAAGATTTCTCTTAAAACTAGAAACAAAAACTGGAAAAACAACTAATATATGATTTTATTTTGAAATCCATGAACAAACTTTTAGTGTGTAGTCTAAAGTTAATCCCAGTCTTAATGTTGTTCCACCTGAGGTGATTTCTTGTCCTTGAATGAAGCAGGAAGTAGTTTCTACTGTGACCACTGGTCCAGGTCTCTCTGGTCCAGGAAGTAGTCTCCATGGTGACCACTGGTCCAGGTCTCTCTGGGCCATGGATCATTGTCTTCAGCTCTAAATAAACCTGATTCTTCTCCAGATCTTCAGGTCAGTGCTCCGTTTAGACCAACAGAAAAGATCTGAAATCACTTATGGAAACTACTTCTTCTGCTTTTCTATGAATCTTTTTTAGGGATGTTTCATTGAGTCTAAAACCAACAACCTTCTTCTTCTTCTTCGTCTTCAGTTGCGTCGCTGACGTCTCTCTTGTCGTTTCCTTTATTTCCTGCTGCAGCTCTGACCTCTCTATTTTCAGACCTCTGTGACCTTTGACCCCTACTGCTTTATTTAGACCAGTAAACAGTCTGGGAGCCTGACAGGGATTTCCCCCTTTACTTTGCTGCGTCGTCTTCAGGGTTCAGAGCGTAAAATTAGACGGACGCAATGAACCGCTGGGAGTTCAGGGAGAAAAAATGAAACTCTAAAAACCCTGGTTCTCAGACTCCTGCTTGGAAACAACAAAGTACATTGAGTATGTTTCAGCAGCTACAGGGTTTATTTCTTTAATTAGCGTCATAAGAATCAGATTAATAAAGACGAAACGTATTTAATTTCTGCCTAACAAATAGTTTTTTTTAGAGTGAATATCGCTTTAAATGATGCAAAACCACCAGAGAACATTAGCACAACAGCTGACGCCAATAAAGTGAACCAGTGGCTAAAAGCTAAATGATTTAAGATTCATTTTTAAATCTTTGATGAGAAAACCTGAGAATAAATCACCTTAAATTAGATCTTATCTTCTTTTTTACGTCCTTCGGGTTCTTTAGTAGAAACTTTGTTCCTGATTGATCTTCCATATTAAGGCTGTTATGGTACCAGAGCTGGTTTATTATCACTGCT
The DNA here is from genome assembly GCA_005024645.1 of Planiliza haematocheilus. Classification (NCBI taxonomy): domain Eukaryota; kingdom Metazoa; phylum Chordata; class Actinopteri; order Mugiliformes; family Mugilidae; genus Planiliza; species Planiliza haematocheilus. The sequence goes on along the minus strand of SRSE01000625.1, from coordinate 701,504 downwards.
GCTGAGTTTCCTCCACGACCAGAGGACTCAGTTATCAATACATCTGTCTATATCTATTTTTCATTTCATCCAGTGAGAATCATCAAATCAAATGTTATTTATATGGCACCTGAATATCTCAGGTTCTTTCTTATACTCGAGTCATTTTCTTGTTTTTAAGCTGAGTCATCCTGTTTTAGTTCATCATGATTCATAGTATTGATAAACGTCATCATGTGTATTCAGCCTTTTATTTAACTGTTGTTATTATTATCAGGAGCAGTAGTTAAAACTTGCTGCTGTAAAACCTCAATTTCCTCAAAGGGATCAATAACATCTCATCTTACCTTCAGACTTTAGATTAAATCAAACATCTGACTCAAGAAAGAGCAGAAGAACTCATCTGCTGCTCTGGAGCTTGTTCTGGGGAAATGCTGCCCTCTAGAGGTAAACATGGTGGATCAACGAAAACACGTTAGGAACAGGAATCCTGCACACATGAATTCAGATTCAGATGGAATGAATCCAGATCAGTATTTGGGACGATCCAGGTAGGAGAAGACAAGGAAGACAAGGACAGACTTTAGGAAGACACAGGAGACCAACTCTAGGAGAAGACAAGGAAGACAAGGACAGACTTTAGGAAGACACAGGAGACCAACTCTAGGAGAAGACAAGGAAGACAAGGACAGACTTTAGGACGACACAGGAGACCAACTCTAGGAGAAGACAAGGAAGACAAGGACAGACTTTAGGAAGACACAGGAGACCAACTCTAGGAGAAGACAAGGAAGACAAGGACAGACTTTAGGAAGACACAGTAGACCAACTCTAGGAGAAGACAAGGAAGACAAGGACAGACTTTAGGAAGACACAGGAGACCAACTCTAGGAGAAGACAAGGAAGACAAGGACAGACTTTAGGAAGACACAGGAGACCAACTCTAGGAGAAGACAAGGAAGACAAGGACAGACTTTAGGAAGACCCAGGAGACCAACTCTAGGAGAAGACAAGGACAGACTTTAGGAAGACACAGAAGACATATCTATCTATATCTATGAAACCAAACGTTTTGATATTTTTTTTTACATCTATCAGGTTGTGTTTTTTTGTCTTTGTTAATCACTTTGTAACATTTATTTAAGAAATAATCTAAAATATAAAGATCATTATTATTAATATGTTTTAATAAGACACGTAAATGTCAGATTATTCGTTTTTAATCGATATAAGAAACAAATGAATCGGTTAAATAATTATAAATGGACAGATAATTAATAAAAACATAAAGTACTTGACGCGCTAATGACGTGTGACGCACCGGAGGCGGAAGTACCGTGTTTTTTTGTTTTTTTTATTTTCTTTCTGTTCTCTCTCGGCTCCGGAAGTTCTGAGCTCGGGACTTTAACCGGATAAAAACATGGAGTATAAACTGATCATGGCTGTCTCCGGCTTCCCGAGTCTCTACGACACCAACTCTCTGACCTACCGGGACCTGAACATGAGGAGCGACGCCTGGAGACACGTCGCTGAGATCGTCGGGGTCCCCGGTGAGTCCCTCAAGTTTCCCTCAGCGTCAAAACCAGCCGACGGGCCGCGGGGATAAAGCTCCGGGACGTCCGGTCTGAGCTCCACATTTCACCCGAGAGGCTGTTTTAATGCGGGGCAGAGGAAAAGCTTCACAAAATAAACATTTCAGCTCATTTTGATGAAGAAAAAAGATCAAAACAAAGCGGGTCCGTCTCTTATTATGTTCCGACGCTACGTGAGGTGTAACATTTAATTGGTTCCGGTCTTAAAAAGTTGCATTTAAAACTTAAAATAAAAAGACTTTCGCAAAATAATCTGTTTTTTAAAAATTTGACTAAAAACCTTTTAAATGACACGTCAGATTATCATTTATATAGTTTGTCTTTATTTATTTTTAGAAAATTATAAATGGACGCTGCATTAATAACAATTAATAACAATATTATTAGATTTTTGTAATTAATAATTGATTGTATTTAAATTCTATAAATGTTAATATTTTAATTAAATTAAAACAGCCTAATCGTGATATGAAGTAAATAATACAAAATAGATAATTAATATAAAAACGAAAGAAAGAAATACCATATTTTTGTCGATTCATCGTTGATTTGTTTCTTCGTCAGAGTCCGAGTGCCGGAGGAAGTGGAAGACCCTCAGAGACCAACACAGGAGGGAGAGGCAGCGCGAGAGGGAGAGACGGGAGAGCGGCGTCGGCCTCTTCAACTACCGGCCCTGGAGGTACTCGGCCATCCTCTCCTTCCTGAACCCGTTCATCGACGCCCGGGCGGCCGGCACCAACGGCTGGGCCCTGGACCCCCAGCCCTCGCACATGGTCGGCTGCAGCACGACCACGGAGACGCGCAGCGACGACGACGACGCCTACGGTCCGTGGCTCAGATCTTTAAACAGTCAGGAACTAGTCTAGGAACAGAGACCTGGAGGATCAGAGGCTGTTTAGTTCATTTATTTGATCCAAAAACAAAAGTTTGAGAGTTTATTTGTCATTTTGAGCATCAGAGAAGGAACAGATAGATCCACAGTAGGTTTTCTTTGTTTATGGTGAATATTTATTGGAGTATTTCCACTTTCTAAACAGAAGAAACTAAATTAACAGGTAAATGAATAAATGCACATTTAGTTTGGAGTTCTTCTCTTTTACGATGCACTGAGGACATGTCCTCTACTCTCTTCCCTCTCGATGCTCTACTTTCTTTCTGGAACGTGAACCGTGGTTTTCATCTCTGTGTCCTCAGGCTTCGCTGTAGCAGACGCAACAACAACCACAACGTCGTCCTCGTCCTCCTCAGAGTTCATCCAGAGGAAGCGTCCGTCCTCCGCCGGCTACGACTCCATCAGACTCAAAGAGGCGAAGACGGAGCTGAACTCGGGCCTCGTCGTAGCAGACGATGACGACGAGGACGGCGGCGGCGGCGTTCAAACGCAGCAACAAGCCAACAACATGAAGGAGCTGTTTGAGATGATGATGCAGTCGGTCACGTCTTTAGCTGCCACCTTAGCGTCCACACACTCCTCCTCACACGCCTCCTCGCAGCCCTCAGACCAGACCGACCCCAGGACCACGTCCAGGCTGGACCAGCTGAAGACGGAGGAGCAGGAGGGCGAGGCGGCCGAGCTGCTGCTCCAAACAGACGAAGACGAGGAGGAGGAGGAGGAGGAAGTTTCCCTCCCTGTGTCTCAGAGGCCGACGCGAGCCAAGAGGAAGAGCAGCGACAGCCTCCTGGAGGAGTTCCTGAGGAGGATGGAGGCGAGGGAGGCCCAGAGGGAGCGGGACGACCTGGAGCGGCGGGACGACGTCAGGCTCTTCCTGCTCAGCCTGGCGCCGGCCATGAGGAGGCTGACGGCTGGCAAGCAGTCCTGGGTCAGGACCAGGATCCAGCAGCTCCTGCACGAGGCTGAGTTCGGCACGACGACGTTCCAGTGAAAAGAAAAGAAAAACATTTTGTATATTATATTTTATAAATACTAGAAGACTCAGAAGACGACATTTAACTCACTGATGGAGACGTTCATTCATTCACAGTTTTCTAATCATGTTTCTGAATCGACTTGTGCTTTCTGTTTTTAATAAAACCCTCTTGTTACAGTGATCTGGGCTTTTTCTGGTTTAACTGCTGCCATCAGATTATTATAGATGTTTGGATTAGACTGAAATACATAATAACACATGGTCAGCTCTTTATAAGTTTAAATTTGTTTGGCAATAATAATAAAAATAGCAACAATAGCAATATTAATACATTAATTTACCAAATATAAAAAATAAATTTTCAATATTTTTTTAAAAAAAGAAAAACTAATACTTTTACTATTATGTATTATACATGCATTTTGACAAAATATACACAAAATAAATTAATACAAATTACAATGTATGTATTTTATATCTGTTCTATTGACTTTTGTATTATTTTACTCATTATAAAATATTTTAAATATTCTAAAGAGTCAAGAGTTTTTTCATTAAAGTGACAAAATAAAATAATACACGAGAAAGAATTTATTTTATTTTTCTTCTCGTTTAATGTGAGTGTTGGATTTCTATTTTATGGTTAAACTCCGCCCCCTAGCGGCAGCTCACTGGAATAACAGCAGCAGGACGTAACATCCGGGTCACTGAGCCACGTGATCAAAACACGGAAGTCAGATCTGAATGTGTCAATGGGCAGAGTGAGGAGGAGGAGGAGAGATAACGTGTGTTTTTAGGATTAATTAACAGAGTTTTCACTTTTTTGGGTGAGTAACGTGAAAGTAGACAATCTCTGTTTACTTTTATAAATATTTTCCTCTTTATAAAAACGCTAAATAGAATAAAGAGTCGTAGTTTAGACGTTAAATTAATATTTAAACTCCTCGTATGACTGCTATTAGTATTTACTAACACAGCTGTGTATTTACATGAGGACACATATTGTGTTTTACATCATATCAAAGGAAACAAACAGCTGAGCTATGAAGAGAAGCTTTAAAACACATCTTTATTCTTCTTGTTTAAACCGAACCAGGATCTAATTCACTGCTGCTCCACCAGAATAAGCCTCTAGTAGAACATCTGGACCGCATCACATCTGGCAGACAACCATAGGTTCTCTGTATGTTTCTCCAACTAGAACACGTGTGGTCTTTTCCAGGTTTAGTTCCTTTAACTAGTGACACACGGTCGGTTTAGTTTGCATCACAGCAGATGATAAAGCTTCAGTCCTGGTTGGTAAGAAGCTTTTAAATTCAACAAATCAAACACTTCCAGACACGTTTGTTGGTTTAAATGAGTTCTGTCAGCTGTTTGTGTTACTGTCTTAATTATGGAGCCGTCTAATTAAACATTATCGTCTCATTTAAAGACCCAAAGCTCCAGTTTACTGTCGTTTACAGACACGAGGTGCATGAAATAAATGAAACTAAGTCCTGAGGCTCAGTCACAGCACAGATGAATAAATAAGTGATGATTAAAAATGAAATGAAACCAGAAAATCTCAAAAATCAAGGATTAAACAGCAGCATATGTATAAAACCTGTGTATGAATATGTACGTTGGACGTCCAGACATTTAAATGACCTCTCTCCATCTCTCTCTGTCTGCAGCCGACGATGGTGAAGGTGTTTCGGAGTCCGGGTCGTCACGGTTACGCTGTGGAAGGATCCCCGTTCATCCCCGGCAGAGCGGCCTGCGCTGCCTCCCAGTACTACGGGATAACTGGTGAGAGGACGGACACGACACGAGACACGTTAGGGACGAACCTGAAAGAACGGACAGTCACTGGAGTTATCAGTGTCCTGAACAAGTGTGAGACAAGTTTACGTCCAGTCAACCTTCAGTCAGAACAAACATTATAGGAGGTTGATGTGACGTGAAAACAGATGATTTTAAATTTAAAGACAAATCAAGTTCAGTTCCTTATCTTTTATTTTGTCTTCTTAAAGTCGTCCCGTCTTGATCTCATACTGTCAAGGCCTCTGTCTGCAGCTTTGAACAAAAACACAAAGCCCTCCTACAGTTCACTTCCTCTCTGTGACGTTTCACGATCCAAATATGAATGTGAACAGATTAGTTTTAAATAAATCTTCTTGTGTTGTTCGTGCAGGTTGTGGGTCTCTTCTTGTCCTGGATGAGACGGAGACGGGGGTGTCTCTGGTGAGAAGGTAACGTTTCTGATGTCAGAGCTTTGGCTTCTTTTTTTCTTTCTTTGTTCCCACAAAGATGTTTTTAAGACGCTCCGACAGAACGTTTTAGGTTCGTTCCCTTCTCAAGCATCAGTAAATAAATACAATTATTATAAAGTAAAATAATTAAAAATAATAAAATGAAATAAAATATATGTAAAAATCAAGTAAAATAAAATTAAAAACAAATTCAATAAAATAAAATATATGTTAATAAATAAATAAAAATAAAATAAAATAAAAAACAAATTCAATAAAATAAAATAAAATATAAGTAAAAATCAAGAAAAAACAATAAAATAAAATATATGTAAAAATAAAGTAAAATAAAATAATTAAAAAGTACATTAAAATAAAATATATGTAAAAATAAAGTAAAATAAAATAATTAAAAAATACAATACAGTAAAATATATGTTAAGATTAAGTAAAAAAAAAATAAAAAAAAATTCAATAAAATTAAAATATAAGTAAAAAATCAAGAAAAATACAATAAAATAAAATATACGTTAAGATCAAGTGAAATAAAATAAAAAAGCAAAAATGAGCAAAAAACAGAAACAAAATTAGCATATAAACAAATGTTCAAGAAGTAGAGGCAGAAGTAAATCTGTATTATATCCACAGGAAGGATAAATGAGGTCCAGTGATAACACGGATCATCAGCTCGATTAATGACACATCTCAATAAGTTAAATGACACAATTATTAGGAAGGTGGTTCTAATGTTGTGGCTGTGTTTGTCCTATCAGCTGGGAGTGGGGTGACGGCCTCTTCGACGTGTCGTGGAGTGAAACCAACGAGCACGTCTTGGTGGCCGGCGGCGGCGACGGCAGCCTGCAGCTGTGGGACACGGCCAATCAGAGCGCTCCGCTGAGGGTGGCCAGAGAACACACACAGGAAGTAAGACGCACACACACAGCTACACACTGACTGATTGACAGGATGCTATGCTAGCAGCTGTGCTAACGTCGTTGTGTGTGTGAAGGTGTACGCTGTCGACTGGAGTCAGACCAGAGGAGAGAACCTGATCGTCTCTGGATCCTGGGATCACACCACTAAAGTGGTCAGACCTGGTTTAAGACCTGATTTAACGTCCTGGTTCATCTAAACACAAACTCTTTGTCTCATCCCTCTGACGTCTTCCTCGTCCTCCTTCAGTGGGACCCGACCCTCAGCCGATCGCTGACCACGCTCAGGGGCCACGAAGGCGTCGTCTACAGCACCATATGGTCCCCTCACATCCCAGCATGCTTTGCATCAGCCTCAGGTGAGCTCCCGTGTCTGACCCAGGTCACCCAGGACCATGTAAAGAGGAGAACTTGAGACCCAGGGCCTGATTATCAAGATTAATAGTTTAAGGCCTGGGACGCCACGGTGGTGGCTTCCTTCCTTCTTTCCTTCCCTTCCTTTCTTTCTATCTTCCTTCTTTCCTTCCTTCTCTTAGCTTTCCGTCCTTCCTTCTTTCATTCCTTCCTTCCTTTCTTTCTATCTTCCTTCTTTCCTTCCTTCTCTTAGCTTTCCGTCCTTCCTTCGTTCATTCCTTCCTTCCTTTATTCTTTCTTTCATTCCTTTCTTCCCTTCTTTACGCCTCATGACCAGAAGGTTCTGGGTTCTAATCCACCTTCTCCCTGGGTATCGTCCAAAGACATGCTTTAACTGGTGATAGACTGGAGACCTGTCCAGAGTGGACCCCGTCTCTCGCCCCATTGTGAACCTGATGACTCACTCTCACCACTAGGAGGCGGTGTTGTTCTTCATTCTTTCATCTCAAACACAGGAACACAGGAAACAACAGATTGATTTATTTATTGAAGCAGGTTCTACTTACAGCAGCCTTTAGAAACTGTAAGTGATCAGGACAGAAACTCTGCAGCTACACTGAGAGGAAGGTTGACCGACTTCCTGGACGTTTATCTGTTTATCTGTTTGGATGATTTAACCTGGAGGTTACCAGTGAGCTGATGGAGCCAGAGGGAGCGCTCAGGTTATCTCATCCGTTTGCGTTGGAGCGTATTTTTATCGTTATCGTAGGGGTGGAGCTCATGACGGCTGACCTCTGATCAGATTGTGCAGCAGCTGGTTTCGGTTTGTAGTCGGAGGACGAGGAGTTTGGGTTAATTGGTTTTGTGAGAACGGAAATCACTGATGAGATTTTCTTTGAGTGGGAAGATGTGAAGCTGACTGCTGCTCAGTCTGACCGTCAGGGTTTGAAGCTCAGGTACAGAAAGAGAAGAGCTACATCTGACTGGTTTAGTTTCTTTCTTTCTTTCTTTCTTTCTTTCTTTCTTTCTTTCTTTCTTTCTTTCTTTCTTTCTTTCTTTCTTCCTTCCATCATAAATAAATCAGATGTTCTCATGTGAGAGTGTTTCCATCTGGTTCCTAAATGTGGATCTGAGTTTTGAGTTTTCAAAGTTACTGGTGAACTGATTAAACGTTGGTTTTCATTGATTCTTAAACAGTTGATTTAAAACGATGAAAAGCAGCAAACATTTCAAAGTTGGAATCCGTCTGTACGTTTTCCTTTGTCGTGCTGCCTCCAGATGTGGTTTACGTCGTTTAGAAGAAGAGTCCAGACAGGACATAGACGCCGTAACCTACGTACCTAGCCTACGTCGGTGTGAGCCATTTACACTAATCATTATACAATAATGATTTTGAGCTGCATCCGTTCTAATCAAATCTACAAACAACAAATCCAGACCTGGACGCACCGAGGTCAAGTGTGTGATCAGATCTGTGAGCAAACGGAGGCCGGATCAGATAAACGCAGCTCTGGAGTTCTGCTGACGTCTAAGTGACTGACCGAGCGCTGACCTCCCTGATAAAAACCATTACCGGGGGCCGACTGTCCATAACGAGCACGTCCACCTGTTCATTCATTCATCAGCCTGCAGCCGCTCATCACTCAGCTCTCTGTAAAAGCACTGAAGAAAGAGGAATGTCAGAAAACATTAACATTTGATGTCTGCATGCATGAAATCAGACGCAACCTGAAAATGCTGATTTATCCAGAAATAGACAGTATAAACACAGATCAGCCACAACATTATGACCAGGAGAAGTCAATAACATCTAAACCATCTTGCTCCAGTTCAGTGTTCTGCTGGGAAACTTCTGGACCTGGCTTCATCCATTCATGTGGATGTTACTTAGACATGTAGCACCCACCTAGACCAGACCAGGCACCCCCACCCCATAGCAATGACACTCCTTGATGGCAGCAGCCATCCCCAGCAGGATGCAGCCACAAAAACACTTTAGGAAGAAGAACAGCACAAGGTGTTGACCTGGCCTCCACATTCACTAGATCCCAAACTGATCAAGTATCTGTGGGATGATCCACAGAGGCCCCTCCCCTCAAAGACCCCCCACTAACAACAGGACACCCTCAGAAGGTCCTTGTCCATTCTCTGATGAGTTATTACTGTTCTGGTTCATAGACTGTATATAAATATGGACAAATATGGAAAGTTCTTGAACATTCATCATCATTATATTAAAATGACTGAACCCATCCTTGAAAAATATGTATTTTAGTGTTTTTAGTTTGCAGCCAGACGGAGCAGTTTATGTTTTAGAGGCTTATTAAATATAATATATATAATAGTACTAATGATCCTAATGTTATGGCTGATCGTGTATGTGTTATAGATGCTTGGCGTACAAGCAAAAACCTGCAACTAATGCAAAGTAGGGTTCAAAAAGAAAGGACAATACTTTAAACTTGTGACAGAGATTCAGTCGAGTCGTCGTAATGACTCAGACTCTCCTAAAGAAACAACTGGTTCCGTTGAACCGCTGCTGAAGGTGGTCAGTTGACGGCTGGTTTATTGTTTCAGCCTGAGGCGAACGACGCCGCAATAAAATGATCCTCTCTTCTTTTATCTCTCATTCTTCTCATTTAATCCACTTCAGTCGTTTGTCTTGTTTTTCTTTTTCTCTTCTGGCCCCTGAAGGCTCAGTGACACTCTGCTTCACCCCAGACTGAATCCTCCTGCAGTCGGGATGTGAGGCCTTGAGTCTGTGGTCACTACTCCAACCTCAGAAAAGACTAAACTCTTCATTTAAACAACCTGATGACACTCGGCAGTTTGAGTTTTGGACTCGCCATCCAAACACTGTGTTTCCAGGACTCTCAAACACCCAATTATGTTAAGTACTCGTGCTAGTGTGGTGTCTGGTTAAATAATTGATAGCAGGACCTCGTTCAGAGACAAAGACACACACAGCTGCTGCTGCACTTGTGTTGTTCTGCTGGTTGTTGTTCAGGGTTTTCTCTGGCCTCAGGGGGAACCTTTGACGTGACATGAACTGTAACTCTTTCTCTGCTTCCAGACACGATTAACAAACGCCAGGATTCATAGCTTCAGGGTGGAGAGAGCTGAAACTAAATGGAGCCAAATTTAATTGACCTGAACCACCTTTACAAACCAAAAATACAAACAGCTCACCTGAACTTTTGACGCCAGTGAAACAAAATACAGCCACCTCTACACCTCTCTGAACTGAAGACATGCGAGGCTGTCAGTAATCTGCCCGTCGATGAATGACTGGGGTCCTAGCTTTGGTGGTGATTCCTGCACCGTCGGCACCGGTCGGACCGATTTGTTGAGTTAAATCGTCTGTGGGACGGGCACAAAGAGGCCGCTTCTCGTTTTTTTATCTTTTATCTTGTTAACCTTAGTTTTTGCGATGCATTCAGGAGCAACACTTTGGTGTGGACACAGGAGACGTGAGGAGACGTCACAGTCTGACTCTATAAGGGCAGTTATTTGATGACGGTTTGGTGTGTCTGGCCTTTAGAGGGTAATTGCTTCGTGGTCCCTCGTGTTTAGTTCCAACTCCAGAAAGAAAGTGCATCCAGTAGGAGCTGCAGTAAATTTAAGATTGATTGGTAAATGTTGTGTAGTTACTTCCTCATTAACGTGGTGATCTGCTGTTTTTCTCTGTGTTACGTGGTAGCAAAGTTGTGTTTTAGAGTTTATGTCCAACAATCAACCTGAATCCTGCTTACTCACACGCACTCTTAGCATCTTGAACCCCGTGTTAAGGATGATGAGCTGTGATAGCCCACACACAGTTAGCCTCTCTGTAGGGCTGGTGTTGATAGAGGACTCCTGTCTCCTTTCAGAGTGCTATGCTGCAGGCCTGGTCAGAGCTGTAATGAGAAGACGGTCAGCGATCAATAGAGAGAGCGAGGAAAGCTCTGTGTGATAACAACGCTCCAGTTTTTTGTGAATCGGTAAACTGTGAAAGGTTTCCAGCACACATGTTGATGGAAGCATCTCTACACTTCCTCTGCGGCATGGAGAGGAAGCGTAGCCTCCCAGCTAATAGCTCACTTCATAGCTTCTCAGCTAATATTAGCTTTCGAGCTAATAGAAGCTCTTCGTAATTTCCTAGCCTCCCAGCTAATAGTAGCTCTGTAGCTGCTACAATATTCTACTGACCACATGGTGGCGCTGGTTATTTATAGACAGATGTTAGTACAAGGTCTGAACCATGTGCAGGATTACGTGAAAGAAAAGATTTTTATGTCATGAAGGTGAAGTTAATAATAATCTGAAAGGGTTCCAAGCTTTAACATTTTAATGTGTGGCTAAGTTTTTTCTCCACAAGTGCCGGGTCACTATTGATCTATTGAGCTTTTGAGGGATAATTATTGCCTTCCTTTTAATTTTGCGAGTCTCATGGTCTTAGTCAGCACTTACGGCCTCGCTGGGACACTTACATGGAAGTGGAGTTGTCATTAATGTTATGATAATGTTGGGTTTTTGGTGCTCTACAGGACGTCGTAAATCAAAACGCTGAGAGGTGAAGACTGAGCGAGGACGTGAAATGAAATGGTCAATGAGTATCATAACGTGGCCCGGAGGTATTGGACGTTGAAGACAGATGGACGGATGTCTGTGTGACAGCTGAATTATAGGGTGAGGTGCTGCAATTCCCCCTCCTCGTGGTCTGAGGACTGAAGCGAGTCCCGGTGGTGTTGTTTAGCGACCACCGGCCGGGTGATGCGGAGAGGGGCTTGATCTTTCATTAGCCTTTGTTGAAATTGCTTTGTTCCCTGTAAGGTCAGCTTTCTCTCAGTTGGAGCAGGTCTGCTGGAAAGATAAGAAGAGTGAAGCCAGGCGGAGATAAAGAAAACTCGATGCTCACTCAGAAAGTAGTTGCCCTCTATGTTGGGATGTAGTTTATATCCTTGGCTGAATGTTGTCATGAGATGTAGTTTAGGGCTTCTCCAATCAGCAAGTTTGTGGGTATTTGTTGGCCGATAGAAAATCAGTGTCAGATATATTATATATACTCATTTAGGTTCCAATACGAGGTAGAACTATGAGAGGCCTGCAGGTGTTTTAGGTAGAGTAGATAGATCTGTGTACTACGCTCCTCGCTGCCTTCCTCATGTTCCTCCTCCTCTTCCTCTTCTTCTTCTTCTTCTCTCCATCCACCCGGTTTGGTTCAGGGCCACACAGGATCTCCACCTCCAGTCTCTGTGGGAGATGAGAGTGTGGATCAGTGCATTAAGCCTCAGTCTGCCCTCCAGTCGCTCTCAGCTCTGCAGCAAAAACAACAACAAAACTCTTGACAGCTTTCAGTCGTCAACAACCTCCTGTTTGTTTGGTTAAAATCAAGCTGCAAACTCAAACCTGTGAAGGTGATAAAAACTGCAGTTCCTCTAATGAAGGCTGGCTTCGGAAGTGAGTCATCTATAGTCAGCGTTTGTTTTTTCCATTCTAGGCTTGATTGTGGAAGAAAATGAAGCCAAACCCCATGATGGCCACAAACCGTAGTTTCTCTGACATCCACTAGAGTCTCCACCAGTGAGTCTTTACCCATAGACCTCCATATTAAATCAACATGTTTCCCTCCTGCTACTAAACCAGGCCAGATACATTCCTTCAGTCGTGTCCTTAAGTGGGACCCGGCACTCTCCCATGAGGCGTCCCAGGAGGCATCCTTACCAGATGCCCTAGCCACCTCAACTGACTCCTCTCTGAGCTCCTCCCATGCGTCCAAGTTCCTTACCCTGTCTATAAGGCTGAGCCCGGCCAACCTATACACTTGTATTCACGATCTCATTCTTTCAGTCATTACCCAAAGTTCATGACCATAGATGAGGGTAGGAACGTAGACCGACCAATAAACTGATACGTTTGCCTTTCGGCTCAGCTATCTCTTAACCACGATAGACCAGTTAAGCGCCTGCATCACTGCAGATGCCACACAAACCAGTTTTTAAATAGTTTCTACATTCATGATGCATAGAACTCTACAACCATTTTAAATTAGATCAAGGATTAAAGTTCTGCAGAACTTGATTGACGGGTGGGCGTCCTCATCTGTCACTAGCTGTCTTTAGCCTCAGCTCCACTCACGCTCCACCTCATTTTGTTTATTAGCTTAGAGTTGGACCAAGGCGGAGGCACCACACTGAGCTTCAGAACATTTAGCCACGTAGCCGCTGCACTGGACACATGGTTTGCCTCGCTGCAATCTAAAGAATTTTGGTAAAGTACTCTGAGTAATGGCTGAAACTACCCAAAGAAATGTACTTTTATTTTGCAACAGTTCGGCTAGCTATCATAACTTGATTCCCTAAAGAACATGTTGCATCCAGTGGGCTCAGCTTCTGTCGACCGCTTGCATCCTCTCCCTGACGTTTCTTGTTTTCTGCCACAGAATTTTAAGCAGACATCACAACCACAATGGAAAGTAATCTTGTCATAAAAGACGCTCGGTGTCTTTCGTCTCCGCGTAATTCCTCTGATTGTCCGCAGCCGCTCTGCCAGCTCGTCTCGATGCGGGACACAATCCAGCTTGTATGTGTTTGCAGGGCCCGCGACGCTGCAGCACTGGTCGTGGTATTACAGATAAGCTTTGGAGGTGGTGATCTCGACTCCATCGGCCAATGAAAATGACGTTTCCTGCTCTATCTGGCTGTGTTGCTTTAACCCTTTTCGCCACAGTCGCCCACACATTCGCTGTGACCACATTCAGCTTTGAAAATGTAATGTTTTTAAATGCAAATACTAGTGCATTCCCACGGTAGAGGAGGATTAGCTGGAAGTGATGCCATCAGCGACAGGAGGTGGTTTGATGTCAAAATCAAATGTCTTTTTGACCATTTTCAAGGGTTGCTTCAGTATCTTCCAGTCTTTATTTCCTTTGAGCTCAGTGTTCTGGTCCAGTTCCCTTAGTCTGTTTTATTCCCAGTAACTTAAGTCTGTGTTTGTGCTGCAGTCTATGAACACTGTGTCATTCGATTGGTCAGAACGGATCAATACGAGCCAATCAGCCAAGTGTTGTCCTGCTTAGAGTCCACGAGCAGAAAGTCAATATTTTTGATATAAGACACTTGGTGCCGGAGAGTTTTTAATGGAAATACATTGGAGTGAGAGGTCTTACTGAGAAACCAGAGGTGGGGTTTAGAGTTTGATAGCACAGCGGATCAAATCTAAAGCCTTTTACCGTTTATTTATTCAAAATGTGGTGGTAGCACAGTAAAGGTTCGACATCTGCTCATATCTAAAATTCTAAACAACTAAAACTCTTTTTTAGGAGCACAGCTGCTCCTGTAGCTCCAACCACCAAGTGGATGTGAGTTTTATGTAATCGTTGACCTAGATGGTTCACAGAGTTTAATTCAGATTCTAGTGTGCTTCTACTTCACCTCTGCACTTAAATTTTACTCTCTACTTTGACTTTATTTGACCTGATCAAGTGTATCAGCGGCTCCCATTGGTCGTCCCTTCAATCATGTGGCTGAGATCAGTTCTACTTGGTAATGTCCACTCCTTGTCTCCCAAGGATTCATCATCGCTACAACTCCCTGAACTTTATCAGCATGGTTTGACATTTTCATCTTTCACCAAGTGCATTCGCTTGCAAACACTTTCTTATTAACAAAGAGGCTGACTGAGATGTCGTTGGTTCTGCAGGTATCTGGTTATAAATCATCAATGAGTTAACATTAAGGGAACTTGTTTGTGTTTGTGTAATATGTCAATCACCCGTGTAAGTCTCTTATTCATCGTTGCCTTAAAGTTGAGATTGGTTCAACTTTCTGTCCTCAAAGATGTTTTTTCTACCATCATCGCTACAGCTCTTTGAATCAGATTAACATTCATGGTTTCTGATCAAAACACTGGTGCTTCTTTCCTCCAGTGTGCATTGGGATAAATATTAGCGCGCTCATAATGTCTAAGCATGTGATTTCATCCAACACTCCAAGCCGCTGTCAGCGTGATGTATTTGGTGGTTGGAACCAAAGTAATGGATTGAGGAAACGATTCTGTTTTTGAGTCAAATACTAATCAAAACTAAGATTAGTTCAACTTCATGTGAACGTCACATCTATATCATGATGACAACTTTCTGAATCATGATTTCTGGTCGACACATGGCTGCTGGGCTCTTCCTGTCTGGATGCCCCTATTATGAAGGGCAAAATTCAGAACATTTAGAGGCTAATCAATTACCAAAAAAAAAAAACCTCTCTTCACGTGTGTCTGGATTAGTTCACCGGCATCACGTGCGTGTTGTACATCTGCACATTTGAAAAGTTGCCACACATCGGTAAGAAGCTTAAAAAGTGGCTGCATGTGGGAGGAAGCTCTGTGTTTTCAGCTGAACCTGCTGATGCAGCAGAGATACCAGGTGTAGTAGAGCGAGGCCCTTTTACTGAAGTCAGCCTCTAATTCACTGCAGAGAGAACACACACACACACACACACACACACACACACACACACACACACACACACACACACACACACACACACACACACACACACGCACGCACGCACGCACGCACGCACGCACGCACGCACGCACGCACGCACGCACGCACGCACGCACGCACGCACGCACGCACGCACGCACGCACGCACGCACGCACGCACGCACGCACGCACGCACGCACGCACGCACGCACGCACGCACGCACGCACGCACGCACACACACACACACACACACACACACACACACACACACACACACACACACACACACACACACACACACACACACACACACACACACACACACACACACACACACACACTGGTCTTCGTATAGTTGTGAGGAACATCCACTGACACAAAGCATTCCCAAACAGGAACCATAACAATCTCAACTTGTTACCTAACCCTAATTATTGCTTTTACACTAAAAAAACCTTTGAGGACCAGCTAATATGTCCTCACAATGTTGGTATTCTGTCAGGGATTGGTCCACACGCCTACATAAAGACACACACACAATGGTCTTTTTAAAGTTGTGAGGACCGTCCATTGAGATAAAGCAACCCTAACTTCATCCATCTCAACTTAAGGCCTAACCTTAACCACGTTTTAACCCTGAAAACCTTTGAGGACCAGCTAAAATGTCCTCACAGTGTTGCTACTCCATCACGGTTTGGCCCACACAGCTACATAAAGACACGCACACACACACATCCTTGTACATTTATTGCTGCCTTTTGCTGCTGCTGCAAAGAAACGCAGCGCTAAATGATTGTGCTGCTGTAACACACTCCAGCTCACTCAGTGTATAGCTGGCATAGCCCCCACGGCGTGATGCCAGGGGAGTTTCCACGCTTGGCTGAGAGCGGGTGAAAGAGGAGGGAAGCCAGCGAGAGAGGAAGGACGCAAAGGGTTAAAGTGGAATCAATAAAGAGCGCGAGGATGTCGTCAAGAGCAGGAGGGTTTTCACCCAGAGGAGGTGCAGGGCGGGAGGAGGATGAGCGAGGGGAACAGTGAAGCGTGTTGACGGGAGGAGAGGATTAATCTGCTGGTCAGCAAACATGAGGAGAAGCTCCCTCCGTGTTACCTTTTAATCCGTCCTCTGCAACAGTCAGGAGCTGATTATTCAAATTCTGTCGACGACAAGTTCAGATTCCAGGATTTTCACGGCTAGTTAGCTCTCGCGTTCGCCTCGAAGGGACTTCAGGTGGCGTTGTTCCTGCAGAGACGCTCACATAATCCTATTAAGCAAATTTATTTGGTGTGCAGCCTCCAGATTGTGACTCTAAAGTTGATCTCCACTCCCAGTTCTTTACATCACACAGACATCACCAATAAAGCTGCTAGCTTCACCAAAACAGAATGTTAGGACGGTAAATTACAAAAAGGGAAAGAAAACATGATGCATATGTGGTGGCACTAAAACCAAAAGTCTAAAACACAGCCATGAGATAAATGTTGATCATACTGACATCGTCTGGGTATAAAGTGATTCTCTCTTTGTCCATCTCTTTGTAGCTGTTTGCTTGTGGACGTCCCTGTGGAAATGGTCTCGTATATTACGAACTAAAATTAGAAGTAAATTAAACATTTTGTTAACATAGAAGCTGAAACTGTGTGTAGCTACAACTGTAAAATGGATGGAAACTTATATGTAATGGTTGACTATGACGGCATATACATGTATGACACATCAAAACAAGGGCCTCGTTTATAGTAAATCGATTATCCTTTTCTAAACCATCTTAATTTTTAAAGATCCGACATCAATTCATAAGGATTTAAAAAGTTCAATGACGACGGAGAAGAGCTGGACAAAAGCAAAGACACATGAAAGATGAGAAGATGGAGGAGACGCCACAAACCTCTGCAACCAATGAGGACTTCATTATCTCAAGCAGTCCACAGCAACTACCAGTGCATCTATTAGAAAACCTGAATATACTGAGTAAAGGCCATGATGACAAAGTCTAAGTGTTTTGTATGGGAGGCAGCAGGAGCTTCTGGAAGGTTTCCTTTCAGCTGAGGCGGCAGACTGAGGCCTTCAGTGGAGAAACAACAGAGTTTGAATGAACCTCTTGGAACCTGCTGCTGGGCAATAAATAAATGAATGAATGAAGAGGACGAGGGTGAAGGTTCTGCTTGATGATTGTCGCAGTGTGTTGGCAGACTCTCAGCCTCTGTCGTTTTTTCCTCAAACGTGCTAAAGTCCTCCTGAAGACAGACCTGTTTAATTTCATAATGAAATGAAGACGAGGTCTTTACGTCATGTTGCCCTCAATTAACCTCCTTTTTCTTTCTGTCTCCCTTCTCCTGTCTTCTCTCTTTTCTATCTCTACCTTCCTCACCTTAACCTCATCTTCTCTCTGAATTTTTATTTTCATCTCTTACTGTTGTATCGACTGCCGTGTCTAGAGCAGCACGTTTATAGAGGAAGAGAGGACCAACATTTACCAGATATAAAATACAGCAGCGTTATCTAAACTAAAGTCTGTTCAGGATCAATAACAACCACTGTCTCTTTAAATGGATGCTCTGTGAATCAGTCTAAGGTCATCAGCGTGGGCTGCAGTTGTGCCGGGGATTCTGGGTAAATCCTCCGCCCTTCTCTTTGTGTGTGCTCTCAGGTGACGGGACGCTCAGAGTTTGGGATGTCAAGGGCGGAGCTTGCCGATTGGCCGTCCCAGCACACAAGGCTGAGA
Source organism: Planiliza haematocheilus (assembly GCA_005024645.1). Taxonomy (NCBI): domain Eukaryota; kingdom Metazoa; phylum Chordata; class Actinopteri; order Mugiliformes; family Mugilidae; genus Planiliza; species Planiliza haematocheilus. Next base: position 683,362 of record SRSE01000625.1, on the reverse strand, counting down.
TCCTCAGCTGTGATTGGTGCAAATATGACCAGGTACCCGACCACCTTCAACGTTCCCGCTGGACTTTATTATGCAGCACCAGAAAGGAGCAGTGTTTAGTCATATATTTACTCTGCTTTATGTTTCTAAACGTCTCGTTGTATATCCCTTAATCCTTAAAACCCATTAAAATCCATAGATGCTCTGATCTGAGCTTTATTTATGAATTTAAAGAGGTGTAGTTATCCTGAGAGACATTTCAACAACTATTCATGCAGCTACATTAAAGTGTTTTAAATAAACTCAAATCATACACATCGTTTATTTCACTGAGTTGTTGTCTGTCTGCAGAACATCGTGGCCACTGCCTCAGTCGACTGCACGGTGTGTGTTTGGGACCTGAGGAACGTCCGACAACCTGTCAATCACCTGCTGGGACACACCTACGCAATCCGCAGAATCAAGGTAAACACACGTGGGTTTCTATCCTTGTGAGGACCTTCCTTTAACACAATGCAGTCCCTAGCCCCTAACCCAACGGTGTCACGGTGAGGCTTCATGTGGAGCCTGGACTAAAATGAGCAGCACTGCCTGTAACCTAAGTGTATCCTGTGTCTTAACATTGAGACATAACAGCTTTTGCATGAAAAATTGTCCCTACAATGTTGGACCAAAGGTTAAATCATGTTGCCCGTCACTTCTGCGCCAAAGCCTGCATTATTTTCTGACGTTGCACCTCCCCAGAAATGTAGCCAGTGTGAAGCCTGACAGCATCAAAACACCCACTTAAATGAACCTAATAAGACCACACACATATGAGATAACACAGTCTGAGGACATTACACTGACTTCCAATCATAACTACTGTTTATTTGAACCTTTAGCCTGAAACTAAACATCTTCTACACCACAATGAACCACTTCCTGTCCTCACACCAGGAGTAAAACCACACACATCTGCAAACAGAAGCTCATCCGACCGAGCAGCTCAGGCGAGGTTTTTTAAAGACAGGTGTCACCAATCGATAGAAACAGCTCGCTCCAAAACTGTTTGTCTGCGTCTGCAAACCCGTCGGCTCGCATTGATTTACAGGAGGGAGCAAAAAGCAGCTGATCAGCATCATCAGACTGACCCGAGACTTTCTTTAAACAAAGACATATACAGAAAAATAAAACAATCAACTCAGTAAAATCATGCTGGCTACGTTTAGATGTTTAACCTGATCAGTTGCACTTGAACGCTCCACACAGACTACAGCCAACAACCAACTAGTTCAACACCTGAGAGGAAATAACTGTTCAGGCCACGGCAGTAGGTGTGGTGTGTGGTATTGGTGTGAATGAGTCTTAGAAGACGACCAAGATGTCTCCACATTGTCTCCATCATCTCTGTCCACATTGATTCCATCTTGGTTCATTTTGTTTTTCTACCTCCGTGTTTCTGTCCCTCTTGGAAACTCCTCACCAGTTATTAGTAGATGATTAGTAAAAGTTAACACCTCAGTCTGAGGTTTTAATCTGATAAGTAGAAGAACTAGAGTTCATGTTAAAATGCAACAAGACAGACTCAGTAAAGTAGAAGACGCATCCTGAACATAAATTCCGTGTTAATGTTTGTTTAGATCATTTTGCTTCATGTCGTCACAGCTGCTGAGTCTCATTACATTTGTCTTTTGTTTTGATAATAAAAGACTTTGCCAATAAAAGCAGCCGTAAATTAACCTGAAGAGAAATAAAAGCAGCAGTTGCGGTGAGAAGAAGGGCTGCGACGGCGTACAGAAAGGTGAAGCTGTCAGAAGCAGAGAGGGGGAACAAATGAAGGAATAAATTCATTTAAGAGTGCTGAGCCGACGGTCGGTGAAATGGCTCTCCCTGGACTCTTCTCAGGCTCTCTGAGTCGGCACAATCCTTCAGCTGCTGATCAGAAGAAAAAGCTGGACACTGTGAAGGTTCTCAGTGACGGTGTATCTAAAAAACAAAGCTGAATCAAAGACAACTTGATTGCTGGGTTTCTAGACGATGTTTCAACCAAGTCTTCAGCTGTAAACTCTTTCAGTAGTTCCTCACCAGTCTTGTAGAACAGAAGACTTAGATGAAGAAACTCTATAGTCCATTTGTCCTTGTTTCAGCTTGGTTTGGGAAAGATGGAAACTCAACCTTCCCCGAGGCAGTTTGTCACTTTGACGCTTTTAAAACAGTTCAGGCGATCCTTAGAAGTCAGCAGTCCCCGAGGATCTAAAAATAAATTAAGTTTCTCTTTTTCAACAGAACAAACTGTAAACAAAGCTGCAGGTCAGGATTTATTTCTGAAAGGACAGTTTCTTTTAATTCTTCCCTCTCAGAGTGTTTCTCCTTGCTGTTCATTTAACGTCCCTGTTTGTGAAACTGCTCATTCTTTATTCTCATGATTTCTGAGAGTCTGAGAGCCGGTCAGTAATCAACAATCTGTCATGATTTATGTACTGTAAACACTATCTGCAAGTTACAAAAGTACATAAACACTTATTTTCAGTATCTGCTGTGACCTCTTTGTGCAGCAGTAGCATCAGCTAAATGTTTCCAGTAGTTGCTGTTAAATCATCTTCAGACATTTGGATGAATTTAGTGCCTTTAGCTGCTTAGAAGTTCCCCTGGGTTCCTCTGGTTCCTCTCAGACTATCATGGAGTGATCTTTGTTGGTGGACCACTCCTGTCGTCTTCAATCTGTCTGACTGTGGATTATTTGTGGCTTCCAAACTCTTTAGAGATGCTTCTGGAACCTTTTCCAGCCTGATGAGCAACAACAACTCTTTCTCTGAGCTCTGAGACAAAGCTCCTTTTGTCCACAAACATCAGACTGAAACTAAACCAGGACCTGAACCACACCTGAGTCTCATCACACTGATGGAGACACTAATGAAGACATGGACTCTGATTGGATCCTAGAGGAGCATCTCTCTGATATGTAATATTGGCTCTTTTGATGATTGATTGGAATCTTGACATTTTGCATTTTCCTTCTCCTGCAGTTCTCTCCATTCACTAAGACGGTGTTGGCGTCCTGCTCGTATGACTTCACTGTCAGGTAGGATCAACTCAGCGTTCTGTAAAGTTCTTGTTGCTGTAAAACATCAGGAGCTGAAACATGAAAGCTTCTGCCTTAACGTGTGTATCTGGCCTTTTGTGAACGATGGATTGATGTGAGTGACTGAGGCTGTACAGGGTTTAAACTTCTGGATGAATGAAACCAACATTTTGTAGAGGTTAAAGTATGGAGTCATATTTCTGCCCCTTCTCTTTCAATCACCAACCAAAGTGGATGGATGGTGTCATCCTCAAAGAAGTAATGGCGATAAATGTGATAGAGTTAACTGGTGTGAGATGGAGAGAGAGAGGATGGCGTTGCTTTATTGAGCTGCAGAGGCAGCGTTAATAAAATCTGTAATTTCAAGGTAGGCTGCCTCTGTGATTCTTCTGAGAATATGCTTCTTAATCGTATCCTCACCCTTTCCTCTCTGCTAGTTTTCATGTTTCTGAGTTTTAAAAATCTGCTGATGGGTTGATTTTGCTCAGACTGATAAATCGATTTAAGGGTTCAGTTAGAGGAAGGACTGGTGAGCTTCATCATTTAAGTCAACTATAAAACATATCTTCCTGCTTACATTTTCTCTGCTGTTACATTTCTCATCATTTTCGTATGTGTCTTGTTTTTCTAAAGTGATTAAATGTCTGCTTTGGATGTGAACAGTCAGACATAAGAGTCTCATTCATCCTATTCTCTACAGTATGTTAGACTTTATGATTTCTATCCAGCTTCTAACTACTAAATTATCAGAGTTAGTGCTGATTGTCACTACTGACCTGATTTGACTCATTTAAAAATATTTCAGGGAAATTTGTAAAAAAATCGATCTGAGGGTTTTTGTGAATTGTTATGAAAGTTAATTTACACTTTAAATCTACTTTTAACACCCAGCTGTCACTGTAACCTCACTTTAAACTGCACTATATAATACATTAGGCATTTAAAAGCATTTACACGTTTGGTTCGTGTTCAAAGATCAATCCAGACAAAGTTCTGACTCAAAGCGATCAACTCTATGTTCTAGCAAACGCCAGATTTCAGGAACTAATCAAATAGAAAGTGAAGCATCATCAGAGAGTTGTGTCTATAAACAGCATGTTCAGTTTGATCCGGCGTCTCGGCTGCGAGTAGAAAACAACGTTAACATATATATATATATAATGATGTGAAGGAGCTTTGCTGCTGCCAGACTTCTCTGTCCCAAGAGACTCATCAGATGAACTTCTTGGTTCTATCATTAGAAGTTAGTCGTATGGCTCAGCTCTGTCCATTTGTCCTAGGAACAATGACGTCACCAGGGTTAGGGTTAGGGATGTTGCTGAGCCCTAATGTTGGGTTTACGAACAACTTCTTTTTGTCCAGCTGCTGCAACCGTCCCCTTTAAAGCTGCCACCTACAGTCTCAGAGAGTTTCTAGAAGTTTCATGATGAATACTGGGACGTCTGAGATAAGTGCGTCAGGGGAGTCTGAACAAATGAAGCGTCCAGAGGATGGGAGGGAAAGAAGCATTAGACTGTCTCTCTGTGACTGAGGTAGTGAATTTAATTCCTGGGAAAATGAAGACGCAGCATCAAGTGAATGTACAAAGAATCCTGGTTTGACTTCCAACCTTTGGGACTCTTCATCAGAAAGTAGACCTGACAGAAGCACAGGAGGATGTGTATTCACAATAATCACTGCAAATTTCACTTCTTCATGTGCTCACACGCTGTGTTAAAAAATATCTGCCGTCAGATTAAATTTGACGTATTTCTACTCGTCAGTAAATGCAAAACATCAACCTGCAGACTTTCACGACTCGACTTCCCTGAGTGTAACTCCTGCTGTGGTGAGGTGACGCTAAAGGACAGATGAAAGGATGACTGGCGGTGAGCTGGAAGAGGGATGATGCTGAAATAAAAAAAACAGACATTAGATAGATGTCAAATGAACAGAGACGGGAAGAGAGAGAGAGAAGAAACTATAGAGGAAGAAGGGGTGGCTGGAAGACCAGAATGGTGGGAGCTGGCTCCGTGTCAGAGTCTGTGTTTTATTGTTTTATTGATCCGAGCTTTCGTTGGCTCCAATACTCGATGCTCATTTCATTATAGGCCACACACACACACACACACACACACACACACACACACACGCACACCTTTTAGCTCGTGTTGAAAACAGCATCTGCAATAAATATTCAGAAGACATGAAGCAAACAACAAGTAGCCTGGAGGCTCATACTAAAAAGTAGGGTTGTCAGAGATAACACAGTTCCCTTTTAATGTCCTTCATGTTTTTTAATGTGCAATTAACGCGCTCAGGTTCCGTTATCACGACCTCGGCCCACAGCGTAGTTTGGGAAAATGGGAAGTGATCCAAGCAGCAAGCATGTTTAGTTGCTGTTATTGCTGCACAAGGAGGTCACAGCAGATACCAGAAGCAAGGGTTCACTACATTAGCATTTTCCTGAGTGAACAGACACACAGGTATAATATTTCATGTGTCTGACTGGGTTCTTTTTAGAACCGTCAGGACTGATTCTTTCAGTCGTTCAAAGCAAAAACTTTTAAGCAGCACTTTAAATGTAGAGTGAACATTCCAGCTATAGGGTGGTGGTGGTGGCTGCTGTGTGTTATAATGGAAACAAAAAGCTTTCTTATCATCCCTGACAGAAGATTAAAATTTCCCACACCCCCCTGACGACTCCGTCTCAGTGGGTTTCATCAGAACACCTCCCGTTCTTCAATCGTTACAGATGCTGTATCCTTAATTTAATCTGCCGCGCAGTCTCTTTCTCTTTATTAACTTGCCAACTGTTAATTCTCAGAGATAATCCTTAATCCATCCATTACTGCTCGCGATAACACGCTTTCGCTGGGTTTACTTCATCAGATGTTATCTTATTAAAACAGTGTGGGTGGACTGGAGCCAGGACTAAATTACAGACTAGTCGTGTGTGCTTTCATGCTTTCTCCTACCGTGGCAACGTCACGTCTGTTTGTTTAGTGTTGAGCAATCCAAACATAGCTCACCAAGATGATTATCACCTATTGTCAAATTGCGTCCAGCCTGGAGATGTTGTGCGTGTGTTTGTGTTTTTTGAGCATCGATCAGGAGCGACGGCTGGAGCCTCTAATCAGCTCATTACCAGGTATTAATGAGGTGATTAGAGGCTCACACTTTACACCGTGAGCAGATAGTCCCATCCTCTTCATCCTGTTAATGTCTTTATAAGTTTTTAACCAGATGTGACTTTTAAAAAAAAATACTGGTTCAGTTCAAACACTATGAGTATTTTAATGCACGGACGGTTATAGATGTCTGATCGTATGTTTGCTGTGGGGGTTACTCAGGATTTCAAAGGGCCCAATAAATAAATGATGGAGACAAAGACAAGCCTCAGCTTTGCTCAAAGGTGACACCATTTACATATAAGCACCTATAAAGATGAGGAAATAACAGCAATGATCAGCCAACATCAGAATCAAAACTAAACATCTGACACTAGCCAGCTTTTGATTGATCTCACAGTACAAAGTAATAAAAACAATAAAACTCATCTCCGTGACGGTTGTTCAGGATGTCCGACCACGTCGTTCGATCACTGAACAATGCTGAAACGTCGTTGTCAATCACCCAGGGCATTAAATCTCAAATCTGAGCAGTGCTCTTGTACTCGTCTCGTTACACCTTTGGTTGTACAAACACACCTGCTTCTATAGGCCATCCTGTGTGCTTAGACGCCGCTGGAACCATGTGCAAACACTGATCAGATCCACCTGCACACACACGGAACCGCACATGAAGGCACATACAATACGCCAGTATGCAAATACGGTGCACACTTTTCTGTTATTTTCAGTTTCACCCCGCTCACCACCTCCATCCTGTCTATGGTGTCTTTGGACTGGAGCCTTTAGAAATGTATGCAGCTTAAACTGCGCTGAACAAACTGACCGGCTGAGAGACTCACTTTAAACAGGTTTAGATGTATCCAGATGATGCAGTCCTATTTATATCTGCTAGGATTACAAAATGTACAAGTTGTTCAGCGTTCTGAGACATCATGAACGAGAAGTATTTACTTAATATGTGACACAGCGATGAATGAAGCAAATGCATATGATAGGTTGATGAGTCCCGCTTAAGACGGACGCTAAAGGTTGTTTCCTCAGTATCTCCCATTAGAGATGTGGAGAGACATTTACCAGGTGTGAACAGAGGGACAGATGGACAGGTGTGATTGGATTGACCAGGTTAGCCTTTAAGCCTACACATATCCCATGATGCAACATATTTGAGAATGTCCCAGATTTTTAAAATTGTAACTGAAAGATAATAAAGTATATATACGACATTTAAAAAGATTCTCGGTGCAGCAGCCAGAGTTGGTTTGAAGCAGAGACTCTGGGGTCATGTTTTCCTTCCTGTTTGTTTTATATCCTTTTGTCTTTCATGAACAGCCTCTAAGTATATTTGTGTGTGTTTGATTGTTTACATTCATTTCCTGTTTAAAATAAAAGCATCAGTGACGTCAGCGGATGATAGGATCAGATCTCTCTCTTTACATTTCAGTCTTTCCTTTCTGTTGTCTTCTCTCACCTTGTCCTCTTATCTTGAATGTTTTGTGTACTTACTTTTTTTTTTTTGCTCCCGTCACCTCTTTCTACTTCCTTTCCATTTTGACTTAATGAGTTTCATAGTAATGCACAAAGCTGACAGGTGAACAGACGGCTCCACAGAATGAAACACAAAAGAAGCTAAATAATTACCTACCATGGAAACTGCAGACAAAAGACAGCGTAAGCCTCATTTATAGAAATAACACGGCGTGTTTGTTTAACTGGGGCAGTCATCTGGTGTTATATGCACACATACATTCATGGCCTATAATCTGACACGTGAGGCAGATCCCGCCTCCTCTTCCTTGCAGCGGATTCTGTTGAGAACATAGAAGAATCTCTGAACATTCAGGCTATTTTAATAATCTGTCAGCTGTCTCACCAACCGTTAGAAAAAGAGTGTCTTTACTTGAAAAATTAGCAGAATCATTTCTCAAAATAGTTTCTAATAGTGTTAGATCAGTCCTTTAATATTCAGTAATGTTTCAAACCAATATTTAACCAATATTCAGATAAATACATTTTCTATGTCTGTCATTGTAAGGCATTATATGTCTCAACTAAAAACACACTGAAAAGATTCAAAAGACAATTTTTCCACTAACTGTACTGTTCTGTTTTCTTGTTGCACTGGAAGCAAATATTTTTTGAAAGAAAACTTTATTTAGCGGAGAATGGGGGTTTAGGACCCAAATGCAGGACTTGAGGCAGGAGTAGGCAAAAAAGTATTTTTTTATTAACAAAAAACAACTTACAAAAACTAAAGTCACGTCTGACGTGGCAGGAAATCCAAGAACAATCAAAAATCAAAAACACTATGAAACTACGACATGAACAGAAACTATGGCATGGTACATGGACAACGTGAAACACTATGACATGGAACCAAGCGGTATGATAAGGGGGAAGGCAGGGCTATATATACACACACAAAGAGCAGGGGTGACGAGACACAGGTGAAGCAAATCAAGAAACGAGACCAGGTGAAACCAATAACCTAATCAAAAGGAAAAAAGACATGGAGTAACAAAACAGGAAGTTCAGAACTTAACAAAATGAAGCAGAAAACCTGAACACTAAACCATGACTCTGAAAAAGCAAAATACAATAAACAGAAACCCAAGAAACTTAAACCATGACTATGAAAAGACCTGACAAAGGAAAACATGACAAAACCATGACAATCTGAAGCCTTTAAATGATGATTTACAGGTAACTGCAGGTAAATCTGATGGGAAATTAAAAATATTTTTTATTACAAGGCCACAGCAGCACTGCTGTTTTGCATATTCTTAGGCTCTGAGTTGTTTGTAATGGTCTTTTTTTATTAAAGAACAACTTGTAGTCCCTGGTATACAGCAGTCTCCAGTCACCAGGGGGCGCTGCAGGAAGAAATCAAATTATTGAGGCTTCCCGCCATAACTGATTTGCCCCCAGTGATCTTATCTTTAAAAAACAACTTGATCCAAATACAGAAGGTCCTCGTTTCCTGTTTAAAATGATCAAATAAGGAGAAGACGTCTCACTCTGATTTATTGGAAACATGTGGAGATGACAGCGGTGTTACAGAGTGGAGCTTCTTCACAGATTATCTAATTTAGCTTTACACAGACTCCAACACTGATCCTCAGGCAGCACCTCAGAACAGCTTTTAAAAAAAAAAAAAAAATGAATCAAGTAAAGATTTAATTTCTACTTTCATCTGTGGACAAAGAAAAAAATCATCTAATTCTGCTTCTACTGTGTTAATCTAAAAAGCCACCTCTCTGCTGTCACCAGTAAATCACTTCCGTTGCTCATTTTATGAAGCCAATCAGAGCTACAGTGGCTCTCAGCAGCAGGAATATTACTCCTGCCTCTTAATGCAGTGAATGGGGCCTCTGTGACAGAAATGCCTTCATTTTTATTGCCACTGCACTTAATTAAGTTTCGGACGTGTTGCACTGCACCACAGTTGATGAATATGTTGCACTTATTGCCCCCTTCACAGGGGTATTGCATAATGTATTTACTTATTGCTTAACAAATGTTTTTGTGCCTCCGTCAGCCACTAAATCCAATTTTACTTGCTATGCAGTAATGTTCCTTACATTTGTACACAACTGGGGGAAAAAATAATAGTGTGTCTAAACTCAGGCTCCAGCTCGTCAGGCTCAACTCTGATAAAGTGTTCTTCATTTATTCTATGGCTGCTGTGGAGATTCACAGGAAATATGAGAAGAGAAAGAGATGTTATGATGTGTAACAAAGTCACTGGAGGGAAATGATCAGAGGTTGTGGTATTCCACGGGTTACCGCTGAAACTGTGGAACTAAATGATTTGTATTAAATTATAGTTGAATGCCTTTAAACTGGTTGTTGCACGTATATCTGGCAGGTGAAATGAACTTGTTTTATGAGCTAAGTGACGTATCCTAGTGGGAAATAACTTGGTTCCTTGTTATTGTTCGGGAGGCCCAGCCTGTTGCAGTGACTGAAACGCCACACTTTGACTTGAGACTTTGGTAAACTTTAACATAAAGCTTAAAACTGAGCAGAATTCTGCAGCTGGTCTTGTTTTAAATCTGACACAAAACATTTTCCAGATAGTGGAGACAGTTAGTAGCCCAGTCAGCTGATGGACAACCAGTTGAGAGAAAGCTTCCTTGTGCAGATGAGGACTCTTGGTATCTGTGAAGGTTCATCATCATGGTATATATAAAAAAAGAAAAAAATCTGAACCAATGGCCTGTTGGATTTGTAAGGTTACTCTACAAGCTGAGATAGTAGTTCTAGCATATAGGGCTGCATCTAAACTCAAAAAGCTCCACAGACGAGTTTCATACTCCACGAGAAGACAGAAAAAATGAAGAAAAAGGTTCATTTGGTTAAGTTATTTATACTTAACCAGAAACTCAAGTGTCAGACCCCAGGAAAGTCCTCTTAAGGCCCTCCCACTGCACCAAACATCACCCACACTCAGCACTGTGGGAGATGCGGAGGCACTTTTATTATTATTTTTGTTGGATCACGACGTTCATTCAGCATGCACCCACACACAGTATGCAGATCTCTACCCAGGAGAGACTGGCAGTCACACTGAGAATCTTAGCAAGCTGAACCAAGGGCATCTCCTGGACTTATAGAGTTACTCCACCAAGCGAGAAGGTAGTTCTAGCCGATCCATACAGGACCACATCATCTGCATACGTCAGAACCCAGAAAGTGAAGAAACCCAAGAGACGTGTCCAGAACAAGCCAAAACAAAGTCTTCTGTTATAAATGACTGGTGGAGGGTTGGGGGTTAAATAGGAACATCTGTGCGTGGAGTCCACCTAAAACTAGACTAGAGTCTGTTAATGACCAGATACTCATTAAATGTAATTTCAGGAATCTGTTTTTCTTTCCCAGTCAATGTTACTCTAACAGTCCAGAGACTCTACTTTCTCTTAATGTCCTTTTACAACTAAACAAGCAGCTTGTTTCAGCTTGATTCAACTTCTTTTTATCAGGATAGTACATGTGTCGAGAAAGTTTTATTGTGAAACCCATCCTCTCCTCTCTGAAGCATCTTAATCCTGATTCATCACTATGTTCACTTTCTCTCTAAGAGAAGGGTTTTCTTTCTTTACCCGGTCATCAATCAGTCCTGAAACAAATGTGTGTGTGCGCTCTGCAGGATGTTAGAGCGTGAGCAGTGATTTACACTAACAACTCACTCATTCAATATATAATATCTCTGAATGCTTGACTCTCCCCAGACACCCATCGCTTATCGTGTGTGTGTGTGTTGCAGCTCCAGTATTAATACGTGCCTAATGGAGACCAATGGGAGCTGCAGCGGTCCCTCTGAAAATGATTTAATTACATTTGCAAAGTGGATGAGTCTGGAGGGAGCGTTTTGCTGCGTCAGGGCGTTTCAGCTCCCACACAAACCACTCCGTCACGACCACCAGGAAGAGAAGCAGTCGTTCAATTAGTCTGATTGGCCGCCGCTGGCCGAGGTCTGCAGCCAGTGTTTTATTGGCTCTCTCCTTCTTTCCTTCCACTTATTCCTCTAGCTTTTTTTTTTTTTTTTCACTACTTTATTTTTCATAGCCTCATTTTCTTGATTGCTGCCTCCCTCACAACCGTTCTTTCTTGTTGTCATTTTTGCTTCAGGTAATAGGATTCAGTGATAAAGAAGTAAATCTGACACCAGCGTCCTGGGTTTAACATTGTTTTGCTTTTTATTTGCTTTTATTTTATATATAGTATCAAAGTTCCTGGAAAAAAAGACATCATAAAAAAAAATAAAAAAATCTTCTTGACCCTGAAATGTGAGACATGGACAAACTTTTGTGTTATTCTTTTTGGCTTGTGGTCATTTTAAAATCGCTGCAAGCAGTTGTAAAGTTGACTTGTCATTTGGAAGTTCATTCTTCAAGAAATAACCAAAGCTTGGTTGACCTTAGAGTCTTTTCCAACGATATGAAAAGACTTTGAATTGAATTTATATTTTTGGACTCACTTCTGTCCCTAAACCAGAAGCATTTATTCTGATATGAACACAGCGATCACACTAATCAAGCTGAGCCCAGTTAAAGACGGCGGATGCTCCACTTTGTTATTATGTTTCCTGATTTCCTGAAATCCAATCATTTTCCAGAAAGCTCTGACCAATCACAAACAGTTTGCAAGGATGTGGTGTTGATGGCGTGTCAGAACTTTGTCTCGAATGTCCTGCGAACACAAACCAATCTAAGGTTTATAATTAAAGAAAGAAGAATGTTTTATCAGTCACTCCCTGAATCAGAACTAAGTAAAGATGTGACAAAAGTAACTGACAAACTATCAACCTTTATTTTTTTGTGTGTTTGACGCCTTTGGAAACATCATTGAATCAAACATCTGTGTGTGTTCAGGTTCTGGGATTACAGTAGATGTGATCAGCCTCTTCTGGACACCGTGGAACATCATTCAGAGTTTGTCTGTGGATTAGACTTCAGTCTGCATGTCCCCAACCAGGTAACACACAAACACACACACATCACATCCTGGTGTTTGAAAACATTATTATTTCACTCAACCCCGGTCATTAAGTTGATGTTGGCCACTCTCTCTAAGACTCTTTTAGAGTACTGCAGGACCAGACACCATAACCTACGTACGTGCAAGTCATTAATACTTGTGCCTCATCAGTCTGACTCACTCTGTAACAACACCACCCAAACACTTGTCGGCGCTCTGTCTTTTTTACTAGTCGGTTCATTTTTGTTTGTTGTTAACTAAAAATGTCACCAAAGTTTCACCAAAGACGAATCATGCCACCGTTTGTATCTCTGAACCTCCTGAGTTAACCTTTCCTCCATGTGTTCCATCTTTAGTGATCCAAAACAATAAATTAAAAAATTGTGGAGATGGAGTAGCAGACGGAAATACTAAAGAGGAAATATGCTACAACCAAGCAGACCAATCACAGCTCTTGCAGTCTGCCTCACCGTGGTGCATAGTTATGTTTCTGAGGAGGTACACGCTAGGCTACGCCGTTAGCATCTGGACTTTCATCATAGCTACGTCGTCGGATTAATGCAGAAGCCTAAATCACCTATTAAAGAGAGTTACTACGTCTTCTGCACCAGGTACTAAAGGTTAGATTACCCCTGGTGTTTGGTCAAAGCCATTTACAGAATCATGAAAACAGAAGACTGTACTGAGGTGTTTGTATGTGTGACCATAAACTTAGACTCAGTCATTATTTGGATGTTTTTCATGTGTTTCTCCAGATACAGGGAAATGTTTTTCCTCCTCATGTTCTCCACATCCACTTTGTTTGCTGTAGTCCTTGAAATGGGGCCATCCATCAAAATGCCCACACACAAACAGTCTGAGATAACCCACGCACCAACAGCAGCCGGCTGTCGTAGAGCTGGGCGTTCGCACGTGTCGGGGTGAAGGAGCAGCCAGCTGAAAAGGCCGTCGGTGTCAAATTCAGTTTTTCCGTTCATTCAGACCGACTCGACGGCGTAGTCTGAAGATGCAGGCGGTGGGAAGCACTGACAAGAAGCTGAACTGGGATCTGTGTTTAATCAGAGCTGAAATCTGACTCTTTGACAGAAAGAGACGATGAACTGAGGATATGGCTCCTACGTCACTGAGTCGCTTTGAATTTAGCAAAGTTGAGCTTTGTCTCAAACTTCACCACAGCCCTCGAACGCCTTCAGCCGCCCTGCACTATAAAACAACAAGCACAGCTTTACATGTTAACCAGAGACATCACTGCTGACCATTTACAAACTGTACCATTAGTTCCCACATTGATTTCATACCTTCCAGGGAGAACACAAGATGTGAGACGTCCAAGTTTTAAATTTAGGCCAAGAAGTAAATATTTAAATGCGTTTGTTTTTGACAGGATCTGCAGTATAGAAACTATAAATATAGACTTCATCCCCTTTTTTTATTTGACAAGTATGATATTAGACTTACTAAACTTCTCAACGTGTCTCTGTATGAAATGAAATGACTCACATTTCTATGCACATTAATGCAGTTAATGACACATAATGAATTAAAAGCAATAATGAGGAAAAAGAAATACGGAAATAAAATGAATATATAAATAAGTAAATTTTAATAATCATCATAATATGAATAATAAAAAGGTCACCCACCAATATAATGCCCAATTAATCAGCAATAAGGGTTGACAAGGAGTTGATATCAGTTATAAAAAAACAAAAAAACATTATCTTTATTTTCATCTTCATTATCTTAAGGTAATCATGAGAATAAAATATGAAACAGCATAATTTCCTGCACCTCCCTGCCTCAGCAACACATTTTCTCATTTCTCACTCGGGTCTGGCAATAATCAGAACGAGCGCTTTTCCAGGACGCAGTCAGTGACGGGGAGGAAGCGCGTACGCGGCGACGCCTCCCCGGGCCGTGGCCGGAAGCAACGGCGTCACAGTAAACAGTCGGTTTCCCGCGGCAACCAGCAAACGAGAGCGAGCTGTCCTGGTCGAGCTCGTTACTGTGTCCAGCAGAGACGAAGCTGCCTTGTCGGTGTGGGAGAATGTGTGTGTGGGAGGAGACGCAGTAATGAGTTGCATTGTTGGCTGTGCTGTTATCAGACGCGTCACTGCAGGGAATACAGGCTGGAGAATTAAACCAACACTGACATCACAGCAGAGCTCCCCTCTCTCTACCGTCTTTGTCGCTCTAGTAGATTCTTTTTTCAGGGTCTGATTGCGTAGCAAAACCAAACGTCACGAAGTCGCACAGGTCTTTTATATCTGTTTAGCCGAGTGCATTAACAAGAGACGTCCCGGTCTGTATCAGGGTTGATCCAGGATATTTTTAAAATCTTGATTAGGCTTCAGCCAAGTCTGACATAAACCAAAACCACATTTCTGTAGCATCAACGCTTCCACTTCTTCATCTGTTTTAACGGTGGTTGGGTCGCGTAAAAGCTCAACACGTGAAGAAGTGTCCTGTGTAAATGAAGGTCGTCCTCTGTTAGTCAGTGACTAGTGTAACATGGATGTGTGGTGAGGTGGTAGTAGCTGATCATCATCCATCAGTCAAAGGCTGCAGCCAAACAACAACAACAAACACTGAACGTTTCCTGGAGACAGCGTCAAGGAGAAACATCTTCCAGAGAGGGTTAGGGAGTTTATGGCAGCGTTGGATGAGCAGAGAGAACACAAGGTACCAGCTACCCTCTCCACACTACATTAACTTTGACTGGAAGATTTATTGGACTGAATCCAGTCCACTCTAGGAGAAGACAAGGAAGACAAGGACAGACTTTAGGAAGACACAGGAGACCAACTCTAGGAGAAGACAAGGAAGACAAGGACAGACTTTAGGAAGACACAGGAGACCAACTCTAGGAGAAGACAAGGAAGACAAGGACAGACTTTAGGAAGACACAGGAGACCAACTCTAGGAGAAGACAAGGAAGACAAGGACAGACTTTAGGAAGACACAGGAGACCAACTCTAGGAGAAGACAAGGAAGACAAGGACAGACTTTAGGAAGACACAGGAGACCAACTCTAGGAGAAGACAAGGAGGACAAGGACAGACTTTAGGAAGACACAGGAGACCAACTCTAGGAGAAGACAAGGACAGACTTTAGGAAGACACAGGAGACCAACTCTAGGAGAAGACAAGGAAGACAAGGACAGACTTTAGGAAGACACAGGAGACCAACTCTAGGAGAAGACAAGGAAGACAAGGACAGACTTTAGGAAGACACAGGAGACCAGCTCTAGGAGAAGACAAGGACAGACGTCCTCCTCTTCTTTAGATTACTCCTGTGTGTATTCCTCTCATTAAAGTACTAACTGCTTCAGTCTTATCTGGACAGAGTCACATGTGTCTGATGAATCGTCCTCCTCACAGCATCGCAGGACGAACTGGACAAACACCGGGCGGCGTAGACCTTGGTACAGTGTGTGTGTTGAGACTGAGAGCGGATGAGGTGATAGATCATACATTAATGTACGGTGACAGCCATTCACAGGTCTGTAGGTCACTCTTGTAACGGCCACAGTTATAGTCGTCCTGAGCACGATGGAGACCCTACTCCCTTTATTTGTTTCATCTGTCTAAGGACGTAAAGCTTTAAATGCATGGATAATAAGTTCCATTTAACTGAAAGACGGAAACAGTGCAGACTTTTTTTCTAATTAGACATTAATGAGAATCTGAGGAGAATGTTGGTTTTTGTGCGGCTGTGCAGCTTATTGATTTATTTTTAATAGTGTTTAATAGTGTTTAATAGTGTTTAATAGTGTAGAGTCCAGGTGTGAACACTGATCTGGTCTCTAGAGTCCAGGTTAAACAGGTCCAGGTGTGAACACTGATCTGGTGTCAGTCCACATGTGGAGGTGGTCTGGGACACATGTGACCTCCTTCCTTTGGTAGAGTGAACACACAATGAGTCCTGGGTCACATTAAAGACCAGCTACTCACCAGGGCTGATCTGAGGAAGAGGAGGAGAACTCATTCATTCATCCACTAGTAGAAATGATCACATGAATCAGTGACGTCTGTTCATTAGTGATCAGAGACTTTAAAAGATTCTGAGAAACAAACTAAACTAGAAACAGAAACAGGACGAGAGATCAAGAAATAAATAAGACTGTTGAGCTGGTTACTTATGATCAGTTGACGGAGAAGGCAAAGTTAGTTGTGTTTCTGTAACTTAAAATCAGTCTTTTGATCACATGATAGTTTAGTCTTTATTTTAAATATCTACAAACAGAAAACCTTTGATTTATAGACAATTTTCAAAGTTGTAACTTTGGGCTCTGGGAATGTTTTGCTGCTTTAAGATGAAACAGTTCATGTATTAACTCAAGTAATGAATGGCAGAATTAAGAAAAAACACTGTTTGTAATTATAGGTATGAGTGCGGATTTTCAAAACAAAAGCATCACTTAAAGCACAGCCACTGACAAGTCAATGCTGATAACATGTGTACTGGAGACTACAAGGCTCTTAGTGTTTTAATTAGCATGTCCTCAATCACGTTCTCTCAGCAGCAGGAATAAAAAGGACACAGAAGAGGACATTAAACGTCCCTCAGACTTTGAACTTCCTTTAGTGTTCCTCCTCGTCCCACCTCTCCTCACATCTCCTAACCTCCCTCTCTCTCTCTCTCTTTGTCTCTCTGCTTTGCTGCAGTCCTGGCAGCCTTTGCATTGGAAGCGGCTCTTAAAGTTAATTAAAGAAGGGCATTCCTCTCCTCGCTGCCTGAGTCACTTGCGCAGCCACTTTGCTTACTCATGCCCTAAAAGGCTTTTTCGGCTTGTTAACTCACTGATTCAGAGATTCGGTCGAGCAGGTGGGGGAGCTAAT
The DNA here is from genome assembly GCA_005024645.1 of Planiliza haematocheilus. Taxonomy (NCBI): domain Eukaryota; kingdom Metazoa; phylum Chordata; class Actinopteri; order Mugiliformes; family Mugilidae; genus Planiliza; species Planiliza haematocheilus. The sequence continues at coordinate 665,888 of SRSE01000625.1, read as the reverse complement.
GGTGGGGATGGGGGTGTTGAAGGGAATGCTGATCATTATCCGGTGCTCTAACCACACCAGAGCCGTAGATCAGATTTTTAAAAAGCTTATGTTCTTGGAAGTTTAAGCCTAATTCATTGAGATTCTGATTCCTCAGATGTGGTTCAACATTTCAAACCTTTTCTGCTTGTGAGTCTGTTTCAGCAATTCATTTTTCAGTTAATGTGCTGACTATGCGTAGTCAATTAATCTTCTGGTCAGCTACTTAAATATGAGCTAGAAAAGCCTTTTAAAAGGCAACTGGACTCGTAGAGCCTTTTGAGACGATGTCTCACCATTCATCCGATGCATGTTATGATTCTAACCACTGCTAAAGGTTGCTAACACTCATCTGAGTAGCTTCTTCAGTTGCCTAGAACTGAAAAAGCTTCTCAGATCAGTGGTGAAACTCATAAAAGCTTTTTAGATAAAAGTTCTAGCTTCTATTTTAAGCTTTGCAAACCATCTATATTCAACATCTATTGGTGTCCAGCACTAGCAGCCCAGGAACGCATGGTATGTCTTATGTCTTCTCACTGTCATTTAGATTCACTTCTACACAACATCAGTAGCATCACCATTAGCATCCCCATTAGCATCCTCATTAGCATCAGCAAGAGAAGAAACAGGAGGACGGACAGGACGAGGAGATAGAAAGATTACATACAAGGAAGTGATTTTTCTGTGAAGTGATGTCTCCACTGATGATACTGATGGTATTGGTTGAGTGGTCTTGATCGGGACACCACTAATCTCTAAACGAATCAACTTTGTTGATTCAGCCATCCGGTCCAAACACCTGAAAAACGATTCAACACCCGCGGTGTTATGAATGAAACCAACATGTTTTGAGTCATCTGACAGCAGGATGACTTTGATTTCAAACTGGATGTGATAAAGTCACAGGTTGATTCACCTGTTTGGAATTGGTGAGCACACAAATCAACAGAAGCGCAGCATTTTGGAGTTTTAGTCTTTTTTTGCTGAGCTCAACTGAACAGAAGCTATAACCTAAACACATCGGCCAATACATCTGTGTAACAGCAGCGAGCAGATGCGGCAGGTTAAAATGAACTGTGACAGATGTTTAACTCTGTGTCTGTCACGGATTTTAAATCATTTTAGCACAAACCCTGACGTGTTCATGTAGTCCCTCTGCAGGCTGACTGCAGGCTTTTAGGATCTTCACACCTTTAAATTCAGCCGGCTACAAAGAGAAACCTGCATCACGGTGGAGGCTCAGCAGCCTTAACGACGCTGAAGGTTTTCTTCTTCTCCACCGTTTAATCAAACACAAAGTCGCTTCTGAATCATGAAAGTAAAGTGGAACCATGGAGTTTCTGCTTTGCCTCACCGAGAGATGACAGAGGCAGCATGTCATTCAGATGATAGCCGCATCCCAGCAGAGGCATGTCATTCAGATGATAGCCACATCACGACTGATTACAGGGGGAAGACGGGGAGGTGGAGACACAGCTGGTTAGAAAATAAAGAGCTTCGTACGGTCTGGAACATTCAGTTTTGCCTCAAGAAGAAGTTTTTGTTTTTTTCTGAGAAGCTGAATTTGCCTTTTCCATTTCCATCCTTCTGTCGTGTTCCACTAATACGAACTTCACCTGGCACGGATTAATACGACTCAAACCTGACATCAAACATTATGTCAAAACATCAACCACTGTAGAACTTTATTGATGAACAATAGACCAGAAGAAGAAGAAGAAGAAGGATCAAGACAAGGATATAAACGGAGAAAAAGAAGTAGTGTCTCCTCCATGTCCTCCAGTCATGAATGTGCAGAGTCTCAGAAGGCGACCAAGATGTCTCCACGTCCCCACGGTCTCTGTCCACATAGATCTTGGTTCATCTTGTTGTTCTACCTCCATGTTTCTGCCCCTCATGGAAACTCTTCACCTGATGTTTACACAAGAGAAACCAGCACATGAAGAGTTTCCAGGGTTATTAGGAGATCCTTCTAAACTTTTAAGGGTAAACATTGCAAAAGTCCACGTGTTCCACATAAATTGACATATTAACATAGTGACATATCTTTGTGTCTGAGGGTTTAACCTGAACCTGAACAGACGTGTTCTGTGTCAGCACCCACAGGTTTGTTCTCAGTATTTTGAGGTAATAACACCAGAAATGAGAGAAAAGCTTTAGAACATATGAACAGCAGCATAAAAACATGTTGGGAACTCACGACTGAGCTACAAAAACATGGAGAATTTAATATATAACATGAGCTTTTCTGTTTTTATTGATAGGGGCAAGATTAAAGCTTTGAGTCAACTGTGCATTTTGTTGCCTGTGAATCAGTGAGGAGTGATGAAAGCATCAACGTGGACTTCTCTCTGATACAAATGCAAACCATCTTTTAAATTGCAATGCAATTACAGTGAAATCTGTTTTGTTGTTTGCTTCTGGAAAGGAAGAGTGAATATAGATGTTATTGTGCAGAGTGGAGGCCTAAATGCCTTTTGCCCCTGAACTCATAGTGAAAGCTAATTTAGGCGGAGGACTTTGATGTAGGAGCTGAACATCTCGTCTCTCTGCTGGCCGTCCTTCAGGACGAGTATGAGTTTAAGTTATTTCAACTGGAAGCTCAAATGTTCATTACATTTAGAAAACAAGATCAACAAGAACACCTCTCTCACCCGTCCAGTCACTTTCTGTTCTCCTGCAGTAGATAACGTTCAGTCTGATTGGTTATTCTACAGATTTTCACTGAATGCTTCAAACTGAACTGCATAAACTCTAAAAGAGATATCATGGTAGTTAAGGTTCAGCCCTTATCTGTCAGATAAAGGTAGAGAGGAGTGAAGGTAAATGGATCCCAATCATGTTATTTTTGCCCCGATCCAATCTTGACCTTTGAATAACGAGTCTTGATCTGATGTTAAATGTCCTAGAGTTGGTCTCCTGTAGTGGTCTCCTGAAGTATTTTCTTGTCCTCCTTGTCTTCTCCTAGAGTCCAATAAATCTTCCAGTCAAAGTTAATGTAGTGGAGAGGGTAGCTGGTACCTTGTGTTCTCTCTGCTCATCCAACGCTGCCATAAACTCCCTAACCCTCTCTGGAAGATGTTTCTCCTTGACAGCGTCGTTCTCAACAAATATCTGCACAACTGTTAACTTTTCATCCTTTAATTTTGTTTCACAGTCTCCTTCCCGACAGATGCGATAACAGACTGTAAACATCTCACTTCTTAGATCGTAGCCATTTTTGTTTTTGTAAACTAATTCAACTACAGCTCCCCCTTGTGTCTTTCTGCAGTATAGGTCATACGCTCTGCTCCCTCCATATTAGTGGATGAAACTTGGGCCAAACTAAAACACTAAAGTAGTTAGCATTTACAAAGTCTAAATGTATAATGGTGCTTGCTTTCAAAAATAAATGTGTAATCCTGCTCAAATGATCTGATTGACCCAGCGGCTCTTTGCTGGACCAGAATCAGTTCCTAACAGAGAGACTCCAGACAGAGAGGTTTCAGACCAAGAAGAGAAGCTGAGGCTGTTTAACTCCTCAGGACTCACACTTCTCCATCTTGTGTGCAGGTGTTGGACTGTTCCTGGGATGAGATGGTGAAGATCTACACACCTGCCTGCCTCTCCGCTGGAACTCCTTAAAACTCGTACTACTGCCCCTCTGAGGGTCCCGGACTTCACGAAGCATAGTGTTAATCAGAGGGAACTCTAGATTGGCTGATTGCCATTGACTGGTTTCACAATGATTGATCAGATCCGTGTTGGAAGCTTTCACTTTGACTATAAATCTAGCCTTGAACTTAAGACTAAACCTTGGGGTGGCACCGGGTCATAGGTTCATAGCTGAGGCTACAGAATGAAGGGACAGGTGATGCTGAATGTCGTGTAGCTGGAGGACAATAACAGTCAAAGGCTAACATTAGCTTGCTGAGGCTCATTCAGATCATATTGTTTGACTCTGTGTCCATTTGCTCATTCTGTCAGTACTGTCCAGCACTTTTGTAAAATAAAATTTAGTTCATGTTGAAACACCTTTGTGTTCTTCATATCGTCCCTGCATGCTGCACTGTCTTCAGTTTGATTAAAGATGGATGAGCCATCCTACATCCGGAACGCTCAGCTAATTCACCAATGGACAAAAAGGTTTAGCATGAGTAGAGCTGAAGCTAAAGACAGCTAGCGACCTGTGAGGACACCCACCTGTCTGAACTTTAATCCTTGATCTAATTTAAACAGGTCAGTTCCATAAACATTCATCACGAACAGAGAAATATGTTTTTGTATCACAGCACCCCTTTCTCACCTTGTTTCTTGTCTTCTTCTCTCAGAAATGTGTAGCACAGTCCTGAAAAGAAATCTCCATCAGCGTCGTCCACACTGCATCAGACCTTGTCCTCATTTATCTGAAACCACACAAAACAAACCCTGAGAACACAAACACATGTTTGCAGTGAGGAGATAAAGTTTGTATGTTTCTGTTACCACAGTCAAGACCTTGGTAAGTTCCTCTGTTACGTAACAACGTGTTCAGTTTTTTAAAATAATGCTCAGATGAAAAGGAAGGAACAGAAGGATATGTAGTGTATTTGGAATTTGATTTGATGCTTCAGCTCAACATTTCATGTAAATCAGGATGTTAATTACGTCTGATATTCAGCTGATCTTGAGAGCAAATGTCAGCTATGACTAATTTTAAAGGTCACCCATGTACACTGATGATGGAGAACTGTTGGTGCATAAGATATAACTGTTACATTTACAGAAGTTTTGTCTAAGTCTTCAGTTCTAGAAGACTGATGTGTTCACCTGAAACTCACACAGATCATATCTCAGTCCATCTCCCCTTCTCATGTCAAACTGGAAAACCCCTTCTATGAACAGTAGACGTAGACTAAGGTATAATCTGCCATCAATTTGCAACACATTCTGAAAATCCATCCACAGGAAGATTCAGCCCAGTTCACAACTTAATACTGGAGTTAAAGGTTCTCCAGAGAATGATTAATTAGAAAGAGGATCTAGATACGATACAAGTCCAGTTGTTCAGCTTGTTTTTTTAATGACAATAAAACCAAAATGTAAAAACATAAATTGAAAAGTTGGGGGACTTACGAACTTGGTAGAATTTATCTAACCATGTTACAGTTTTACAGTTTTTTTTTTTATCTTAAAAACCAACCTGAAACAAAGACAAAGGACTTTGTCCTGTTTCTTGAGGATGTTCATTCAAGTATTCAGTTCTGGACTAATGAAGCTCATTGTAGGACTACAGGTGGTCCTTCAATCCAGAACCTACAAGATGTTCTCCAAACAGTGACTTTAAATACAAGTTCCTACCATGTGACAAAACTGAAAAAGCTACTTGGATGAAACATCTTCATAAACCCAACCAGGCTGCCTTGGTTTCAGGTTGTTTGTTGTCGTGGCATATCCTAAAAACAAGGATGAAACTAAGACATCTTTTCATCCAAGTGGCTTCATTCTGCGTTACAGAATGACCACTTTAGTCCATTTTTTTAATATTTTTATATTTAATAGAATGAATATGATCATCTGTGTCTTAAATGATCCTTTCACTTTATTTCAGTTCCTGCTGTTTCCATTAAAGTTACCATTATGTCGCTCACATTAACACCGTCGTAGAGGATTCAGGGGAACGAGGCTCCCTGCAGATTTATATATTTAAAAAAAACAAAAAGACTTTTACATGAATCGATTTAAAATGTGGACCTTTTGCTGCATATTCATCCGTCCACTTTGATTAGAACGAGGTGGAAAGAAACTGGAAGTGAACTGCGAAAGTGTTATGAAATCTTCCACTTAGCATGCTGAGCATTAGAATAATTATCTGGATGTAGTAAATGAAGGATTAATAAAGTATTCTGATCATAATTAACAGATAAAATACACATAAACCTGCCGCTTCCATTTTCCACAAGATTTAATTCACAGAAAATCTCAACCTGAGGGACATTTATCAGTGGACGTCCTTCAGGGCTTCTGGGTAACGTAGTTCTTCAAACATTCAGCTGCATTTTTTTTAACTAATAATCTGGTAATTTTCCACCAAAGCCGACAGAGGAACATTCAAACAGGCCTCATACTTCCACACAGACGTCTGCTTTAACGCTCCATTCATTCACTTCGATTGTGTTCCACAGTTTCATTTGGAAGTCCATCAACTTGCCCAGGCTAATCTATATTACCTATAGCTAGTGGAACAATAGATGCATGTATTTACTCCGCTCGCCCCCTGCTTCAGCAGAGAGAGAGGAGTCCCGGTTTAAATCCTCAGCCCGGTTTTAATCTCCCCTTCGTTTGAAAGCGTCTCCATCTCCTCCTGCGTGTTAATTGGAAGTTAATGGCCTGAGCCCGATAAGGGCGGATCTTCCTCCCTTGTGGCCTGGAAGCTGATTTTCTGATGAAATATTTCAATTAAAACATTGTCCAAGTCATTTCCACGCCTGTTACGACTGATGAGGATGTCTCTGTTTTTGATGATGATGATGATGATGATGATGAGGAGGAGGAGGTGGAAGCTGGTTCTCCGCCAAGATGGCAAACGTTCATAGATGTATTTATTGCTGCTCTGTTTATGTGAGTATTTCAGGTTTTTGCTCCATCAAGAAATTATTTGAGTGATCTTCACAAGCTCAACTGAACTTCCTCTCAACGACAGGTAAGTATTTATCAGTTATGGGAAATTAGCTTCACCAGTTTCTGGTTGTCTACACAAACAAGCCTGTTTCTTATGGGTTATACCATAAACCTCAGACTTCCCACTAGTCCCTTAGAACAGAAGAAACTACTCAGATGAAAAGTCTTTTCAAAAAACTCTACAGTTCAGTTGCCTTTTTTAAACGTCTAAAAACCATGACCTGGATGACTGAGAACCTGTTACAGTCTGACCGGGGTGAGGTAGGACCCAAACGCAGGACAAAGGGAAGAGGAGGCTGGTGGAGGTTTAACTGAAGTTTAATAAAATAAAAGGGAACAAAAAGCACTGCTTGATCAGCAGGAACATCCAAAGGAGGAAACAACAAAAAGTGAAGGAAAAAAACAATTGAGACACTGAGAGGACTGGCAACACACTGGCAAAACAGGGAAACCATCCATAGGGAATGACGCGACAGGAACAAAGAGGAAACCAGGGCCATATATACACACACGAGGAACCAAGGGGTGACGAGACACAGGTGACAGAAATCAAGAGACACCAGGTGAAACTAATGAACTAATCAACACAGAAACACAAGGAGAGAAATGACAGGAAATCAAAAACTTACCAAAGTAAAACAGGAAACGGGGACATGAAACATGAAAAACTCAAAACGTGAAACAGAAAACCCAGAACCATCACAGAACCATCACAGAACCTTCACAGAACCATCACAGAACCATCACAGAACCATCACAGAACCATCACAGACTCAACTGAACTTCCAGTGTCTCTGGGATGAACCAGAGTTCATCTCCTGCTTCACTGATGGAAGACGGAGAAAGAAGCTACATTTTTTATTTTTGGGGGGATCTAAAAAAATAAAAATAAAAAACTGCAGATCACCTGACGATGTTTGGTTTTAGATTAATGAGCCTCTCAGCCTTGGCTCAGATTCCTCCTGGCTTTCCTGACTCGACTGAGATGCTAATGTGCTTACCTTCCTAATATCCGTGGAATCAGATGATTATTTAATCCTCGACAGATTTTCTCAGATTAATTTATTTATTTTTTTGGCAACAAATAAATAATTTATCTGTCACAGTGATAAAGATGATTTAGAGTGAACTAAAACGACTTGTGAGGAGAGAGACAGGTAACTAGTTGAGTTGAATTCACTCTCAGCCATCAGACATGAAACATACTAGTCCTTCACATGATGAATAACTTCACATAAAGTCACTTTTCACCAGAATGATAATACTGATTACTTTCTGTGCTAAGTGTTTAGTTTAACATTAAACGTGTCTCCACCTGGTCTTAATGTAAACGTGTCTCCACCTGGTCTTAATGTAAACGTGTCTCCACCTGGTCTTAATGTAAACGTGTCTCCACCTGGTCTTAATGTAAACGTGTCTCCACCTGGTCTTAATCTAAACGTGTCTCCACCTGGTCTTAATCTAAACGTGTCTCCACCTGGTCTTAATCTAAACGTGTCTCCACCTGGTCTTAATGTAAACGTGTCTCCACCTGGTCTTAATGTAAACGTGTCTCCACCTGGTCTTAATCTAAACGTGTCTCCACCTGGTCTTAATGTAAACGTGTCTCCACCTGGTCTCAATGTAAACGTGTCTCCACCTGGTCTCAATGTAAACGTGTCTCCACCTGGTCTTAATGTAAACGTGTCTCCACCTGGTCTTAATGTAAACGTGTCTCCACCTGGTCTTAATGTAAACGTGTCTCCACCTGGTCTTAATCTAAACGTGTCTCCACCTGGTCTTAATCTAAACGTGTCTCCACCTGGTCTTAATCTAAACGTGTCTCCACCTGGTCTTAATCTAAACGTGTCTCCACCTGGTCTTAATCTAAACGTGTCTCCACCTGGTCTTAATGTAAACGTGTCTCCACCTGGTCTTAATGTAAACGTGTCTCCACCTGGTCTTAATCTAAACGTGTCTCCACCTGGTCTTAATGTAAACGTGTCTCCACCTGGTCTTAATGTAAACGTGTCTCCACCTGGTCTCAATGTAAACGTGTCTCCACCTGGTCTCAATGTAAACGTGTCTCCACCTGGTCTCAATGTAAACGTGTCTCCACCTGGTCTTAATCTAAACGTGTCTCCACCTGGTCTTAATCTAAACGTGTCTCCACCTGGTCTTAATGTAAACGTGTCTCCACCTGGTCTTAATCTAAACGTGTCTCCACCTGGTCTTAATCTAAACGTGTCTCCACCTGGTCTTAATGTAAACGTGTCTCCACCTGGTCTTAATGTAAACGTGTCTCCACCTGGTCTTAATCTAAACGTGTCTCCACCTGGTCTTAATGTAAACGTGTCTCCACCTGGTCTCAATGTAAACGTGTCTCCACCTGGTCTTAATGTAAACGTGTCTCCACCTGGTCTTAATGTAAACGTGTCTCCACCTGGTCTTAATCTAAACGTGTCTCCACCTGGTCTTAACGTAAACGTGTCTCCACCTGGTCTAACGTAAACGTGTCTCCACCTGGTCTTAACGTAAACGTGTCTCCACCTGGTCTTAATGTAAACGTGTCTCCACCTGGTCTTAACGTAAACGTGTCTCCACCTGGTCTTAACGTAAACGTGTCTCCACCTGGTCTTAACGTAAACGTGTCTCCACCTGGTCTTAATGTAAACGTGTCTCCACCTGGTCTTAATGTAAACGTGTCTCCACCTGGTCTTAATCTAAACGTGTCTCCACCTGGTCTTAACGTAAACGTGTCTCCACCTGGTCTAATGTAAACGTGTCTCCACCTGGTCTTAATCTAAATGTGTCTCCACCTGGTCTTAATCTAAACGTGTCTCCACCTGGTCTTAATGTAAACGTGTCTCCACCTGGTCTTAACGTAAACGTGTCTCCACCTGGTCTAACGTAAACGTGTCTCCACCTGGTCTTAACGTAAACGTGTCTCCACCTGGTCTTAATGTAAACGTGTCTCCACCTGGTCTTAATGTCCCTGTGTCTCCACATGCGTCCCCAGCCAGCTCTGTAGATGTGATCTCAGTGTGTGTGTCTGTAAATGAGTAGCAGCGCCATCATGTGGTCAGTAGAATATTAATGGATCTCTACCTACCACTGGATCAGAACCATCAACAGCTGCTTGGTGACTTGGAGACATGATCCACATTTAGGAACCGGATGGAAACACTCTCACATGAGAACATCTGATTTATTTTAGAGAAGGATTATCATGTTTGGTTTGTTTCTCTTCATCTTTTAAAGTCTCTCATCACTAATGAACAGACGTCACTGATTCATGTGATCATTTCTACTAGTGGATGAATGAATGAGTTCTCCTCCTCTTCCTCAGATCAGCCCTGGTGAGTATGTGGTCTTTAATGTGACCCAGGACAGACCAGATCAGTCTAAATCAGATGTGTCCTGGCTCTGAACCAGGTTTCTGTCTAGACCTCTATACCTCCCTGAGTATTCAGAGCTTTCACCAGGAGTGACTTTCCTTCTTGCTTCATCAGTTTTCTTTCCGTGTCCGTATGACTCAAAGCAGATGTTTGTGGTGCTGGTAGTTGATGGAGTATTGATTCATTAAACTATTATAGATGTGTGATGTAGATCCATCTAGAGTTCATCAGTCAGCTGCAGAATGAAAAGATAAAAGTCATTTAAAAACAGAAGCAGAGGAGACATTTCCGCTTAGACTCACCCCATCGGTGTGTTACTTCAATGACTTCAATGAGATACCGAGTTAAGACCGCCCCCCTCCCCCCACCACACACCCCCGTACCTCCCTCCTCCCTCCCTCCCTCCCTCTTGGGGATTCAGCCAAGAGGCGCTGCGGCAAAATGTCATATTTCAGTGGCTGCTCTCAGAGGACGACCTTCCTCCTCTACTGTACCTGAACATCAGCTGCTGGAGGACTCACTTCTTCTTCTCCTTCTTTTTTCCCTCGGAGGATTTTTTTTTTTTCTTTTCTCTTCCAGGAAACTGGTCAGAAATAAAAATGAGTGAGTGGAAACTAAAAGGCAGAACTGAGAGAGTTGGTGACTGTTTGACTAAATGAGCCGCAGTTTAAAGTCAGGAGGAAACAGGAGAGTCAGCAGATCTTCCTCCTCCTCCTCCTCCTCCTCCTCTCTTTACACAGACACTATTTCATTTCGTTTATTCTTTTTCTGAACTAAACCATCCTGAATGCAGTGTCCGTCTCCTCCTCTGATGCTAACTCGGGCTCTTTCCAGCCTCACGTCCGTCCAGCAGCAGCGCGTCGTGGCTGCGCGTAAAAACCAAACCCTCCCCTTCATCCCGGGAACGACACCTCTCCAAAGCCTCCTGTGAGAAGAAAACCAGAAACTACTTTCTGTGTCCTGCCTGGCTTCTTTTCTTTTCTTTTTTAATTAATCCAACCAGCACCATGGATGTGTTCAAGACCCGGCTGCTGGGGATTTCCGTGGCCGTGGCGCACGGCGTCTTCTCCGGCTCCCTGAACATCTTGCTCAAGTTCCTCATCACTAATTATCACTTCGGCTTCCTGACGCTCATCCAGTTCCTGACCAGCAGCACCGCGGCGCTCACGCTGGAGACTCTGAGACGGCTGGGGAGGATCAACATCCCGCCGTTCAGCCTGCAGCTCTCTAAGGTAAGACAGAAATACACTGAACGTTAAACACAACATCAAGAGACTTAATGTTTGCATGTTTAAATAATAAAATATAAAATGTCCTGCAGCTTAAAGTAGTTTTAACATCTTATTTCTCATATTTCTGTCCTACTTTACAAAATCAAACCATACACCAACATTCAGAAATAAAGTCAAAGGAACTATTGTGTAACTGTCCATTATTTTTATTTATTTATTTATTTATTTTTGTGTGGTTGTGGTTTTAGACACAAAGGAGTCTTTCATTTACCAGAAGAGATGAAATCATTTCTTCTTCATCTCTAGAAGTGAAAATTAAAATGCAGCTCCAAACTAAAAACTGTTGATGTGAGCCCAGCTGATGACTGACTGACTGACTGACTGACTGACTGACTGACTGACTGACTGACTGACTGACTGAGCCAGTGACAGATGAGCTGAGTGGCTGATATGGATTCACTGACATCATTGACAGGACGCTTGGCCTCAACCTGTGCAGCTAAAAATCTGCAAACTCTCAGCCTGTCAGGGTTTTTCTTCACTTATCTGCAGCAGTGGAAACAGCAGCTCTGGTGCAGCACCTTCATCCAGCCGCGGTAAGACTCACTGTCAGTGGCTCAGATTCAGAGGAGGGGTCAGTAGGCTGCTGACAGATAGATACGGTATTTTTATTTTTACTTTGGGGGAGTTCATGAGAAAAAAAAGGGATGTATGTTCGACCATGATATCCAGAACTTTATTGATGAAGATCTACTGGAAATAGAACCGAAGAAGAAGAAGAGAATAATTTTATTGTCAGTGTAACATTTACAGCAAAAAGCACAAACTAAATGTAATCAAATATAATAAAAGGTGATAAAATATAAGCTGAGACAAACACAAACAGACGTCCAGTGCAGCATCACTATGATGTGACTGTATTAAGCTCCAGCAGCATTTAATTCATTAACAGTCATCAGATAGAAACTATTTCTGTTGGTTTTCATCGTCCTCCATCGTCAGGGACTGCAGCCTTTATGGAAAACCTGGAGCTGGTTTCATCAGGGCTACTGTGCAGAAGGAAAGAACCACTGAACACGTGCGTCAGGGTGGCATCTACTGAGCAGAGACAGGAGGACACCAGCTGGTGGTCAGGGACGTTGCTGTTCCTGAAAACTCTCAGGAAGTCAAGTCTCTGCTGAGGCGTCTTCACCAGCTCCAGTGTCTCTCCATCCAAGAAGAAGAAGATGATTATTACAAGAAGTAGCTCCTCCTCCATGTCTTCCTCCATGTACTGAATGTGTAAAGTCTTAGAAGAAGTCCAATATATCTCCACGTCTCCATCGTCTCTGTCGATTCCATCTTGTTTTTCTACCTCTATGTTTCTGTCCCTCCTGGAAACTCCTCACCTGATGGTGACTTATTAGTGGAGGTTACCATGGTTACCACCACCAGAGTCTGTACTCCTCATCCAGTCACGATGGGTTCTCTTAAATGATCTTCCCATTCTCTCAGATCAACAGCTTCTTCAGCAGGAGGAGCAGGGTTTTAGAAAAAGTTCAAATTTGTTGACCAGACCTGTGAACGCTGCATGATTTTAGAGAACCAACCAGAACTGAATTCAGAGTTTTCCTGGTGACGTGTCTGTGATAAAGCATGTGAGCCGTGACTTTCTCAGTCTGTGGTGACCGTTTTTAACGTCACATGATGATGGCAGAGAACAGCCTTCAGTAACAGGAGCGTTCACCATCTGACTCTCTCCGTTTGATGCAGCTGAAACGATAAAGAACGTGTGTTTGTGTGCAGGAGTTTGCCTCGGTGTGCGTCCTCTCCACGCTGCAGTCCACCCTCACGCTGTGGTCTCTGCGCGGCCTCAGCCTCCCCATGTACGTCGTCTTCAAGCGCTGCCTGCCGCTCTTCACGCTCAGCATCGGCGTGTGCGTGCTGAGGAACGGCGTGCCCTCCGCCGGCGTGGTCACCGCCGTGATCATCACCACCGGAGGAGCAGCGCTGGCTGGTAAACACAAACTCATCTTTGTCCTCACTGTGCCCTGAGAGCAGAGCTCGGTATTAACACTGATTTACTTCACAGTAAAACTAACATCCTTATTGGTTCCGAGGGTTTGTGGCGTCTCTCCCATCTTCTCCCTCTGGCTTTATCAAAATAAGGAGTTTTCATGTGTCTCTGCTTATCTTGTGTTTTCTCACCAGTGAGATTCAAATCCATCTTCACTTGAAAGATTTGACATATACCTAGAAGTAATTTTACTTGAAACTAGACGTTTTAGTTTTCATTGGATCCAGAGGTTTGTGGCGTCTCCTCCATCTTCTCATCTTTCACGTGTCTTTGCTTTGATCCAGCTCTTCTCTCTTCATTTTCTAAATGTACTTTTGTTTCTACTTCTTTTTAAATTCCAAAAAGCACGAGTGCATGAGTATCCACACGAAGGTTTGTTCCACCCACAGAGTCTTAACTTCCATCCTCCTTTTTATTGCCATTTTCACAAGAAAACACAAAAGCAAAAACATATGTTTTTTTCTTTGTTTCTTCTTTATCCAATAAAAGCTTCATGAACGTCCTTTAATCATCCTTCCCTGCAGTGAATCTTCCATTACTGTTAATGATCCTGGAGTCATAAACAAAAAGACCCTTCAGATATTTCATTTCCTGAATCAATCTCCTCTTCGAAACATGGACTGTGAAATGTGCTGAGCATGAATCTAATGGACAGATTCATCATTCTGGGTTTAATCTCAGAGATAATTATGTCCCCTTCTATTTAAGAAAAAAAAGAACATTTGCATCATCCAGACGTCAAACAGATTAATCAGTGAGATAATGTCATTTTGTCGACATTTTCATGCATCTCACTTAGAAAGTAAGTCGTCAGTCTGATTAGGATGAGATGAAATGTTCTTTGGTAATTGAATTTACAGGATCTGATCTGTAGCAGGACATATGAAAAAAGAAAGCAAATAAACGGTGATGACTCTGCTTGAAGACGGAAACACACAGCAAGTGAGCCAATATTACATATCAGAGAGGAGCTCCTCCATGTGTTCATACGTGTCTCCATCAGTGTAATGAGACTCAGGTGTGGTTCAGGTCCTGGTTTAGTTTCATTGTCTCAGTCTGATGTTTGTGGACAAAGGAGCTTTGTCTCAGAGCTCAGAGAAAGAGTTGTTGTTGCTCATCAGGCTGGAAAAGGTTCCAGAAGCATCTCTAAAGAGTTTGGAAGCCACAAATAATCCACAGTCAGACAGATTGAGACCAAATGGAGATTGGAGATTTAAGACTGCTGTTACGCATTTTGTTAACATTTTTTAGAAATGGATCATAAGGATCATAAGTCTTAAGCTTGATTAGGATGAGATGAAATATTCTTTGGTAATTGAACTCACTGATAGAATTTACTGGATCTGGTCTGTAACAGATGTTGAGCTGGAGAAACTAAAACAAAACGCAAAGAAACCGTCTCTAAAAGTGTAAGAAACATAGAGAATCATCACATTTAAGAAAAATGAGTCAATATGAGTAAATATTAAACATAATACAGGAATACATAAGTCAACATCAAAATGTTTAAGTCAATAAAAAATATGTAATTCAACATTAGAATATACAAGGTAGTATAAGAATATATCATTCATTCATTCATTCATTCATTCATTCATTCATCTTCTTTGTCCTGTGAGTCTCCAGTATATCACACCAATCAAGCTAACAAACCTAACATTTAAAAAAACAAACACCAGATACATCCTGCCTTTGCTGGTGTGTGTAGTTCAAATACAGGAAACAACAAAAACCTTCACAATTATAGACACACAGATGTCACAGTTGAGAAATACTCCTGCTGATTTAAATGTTTTTCCCTCCAGGCGCTGGCGACCTCACAGGTGACCCCTTCGGCTACATCACCGGCGTCTTGGCGGTCATCATCCACGCCTCCTACCTGGTTCTGATCCAGAAAACTAGTCTGGACAGCGAGTACGGACCGCTCACTGCTCAGTACAGCATCGCCATCATGGCCTCACCGGTGTGGACTCTGACTCTAGTGCCTGTGTTGGGTCCCCTTTCCTATCACTGTCTTTTATACAGTCTTACATCTTCTTCCTCTTCTTCTTCTTCTGCTGCCCAGGTGCTGCTGGTGTGCTCCCTCATCTCCATGGACGCCATCCACATGTGGTCTTATGAGGGCTGGAAGGACCCGCACATCACGGTCATCTTCGTCTTCTGCATCTTCATCGGCTGCGCCATGAACTTCACCACGCTGCACTGCACCTACATCAACTCGGCCGTCACCACCAGCTTCGTTGGCGTGGTCAAGAGCATCGCCACCATCACCGTGGGCATGCTGGCGTTCAGCGACGTCGCCCCGACCAGGCTGTTCATCGGCGGCGTGGTGGTGAACACCGTCGGCTCCATCACCTACTGCGTGGTCAAATACTTTGAGACGAAGAAGAAGAGCGCGTACGAGGATCTGGAGGAGGCGGGGAAAGATGGCGCGCTGCCTGGGGAGCCTTACCAAGAGAAACCGGCCAACGGTACCGGCCCCACCACCGATCCAGAAATTGATCTGGGACACGTCGACACGCAGAGTTTAGTGCAGGAGGAGGCGGCGGACGCCCGAGCACCTAACGGGGAGTTGTGGACAGGAGACAGCGGACAAGGAGACGGAGAAGGAGGCGTGAATTCTCGCGTCATGACGGAAAAAGAGGCGCTGGAGATGCAGAGGGAGCACCTACACAAGGAGAGCGCCCCCTCTGCTCAGTCAGTAAGTGACAGCTACGTAGGGGTGTGGAGGTCCATCAGACACCTGCAGTTCATGAAGAAAGACCCTTTGATCGACAACATGGAACAGCAGAGTCCCTGAGAACTGGACAGACACCTGAACGGACTCTGGAGATAAATTACAGGATAAAAAAAAAAAACAAGATGAAATCAGAGGAGAAGAAAATGACGGACTGGACCTCTGCGTCCACCAGGAACCTCTTTTATCAGCAGTGCTTAACAAATGCTTGTCGGTCATGTTTGCTGGTGTTGCTGTGATACCTCAGTGGACGCTTTAGAGCTCACTTTCATCAACCAGGACTCGCTGTTCACCAAGAGAACGAAAAAGAGGTTCCTGGTGGAGAAAAGCGGATCAATAGGTCAGAGCTGCCCGTTGGTGATAAATCCTTTGACTACGAGGCAGCAATGATCAGGGGGGTCGCAGCGTAGCATGATTTAGCCAGCTAGCCGAACACAAGCAGGCCTCGTAGAAAAATAAAAAGAGTGCATCTTGTCCAAACCGGAATATCACAAGCAGTCAGGGAACAGCAACTGAAAGTTTCTATTTTGTGGATGAATTGTTTGTAAGTGGAAAGTTTGTCCTTATCGTCATGAACACAAAACTTTGATAGGAAGGGGACTGAAGATAACAAAAATGTGGCGTCATGTTGAACTTCAGTGTCATTTTCTGCTCGTTTAACTTTCTCCGCTTTTATTTCTACCACTGTTTGGATCTAACTACATTTACTCCAGGATCGTAGGAACAAAACCAAGGTTTTGTTGCGTACAGATTAAACAGAGAGATCATAAAACATGATGATTTTTAAACAGTGCACCCTGTACCCAAACTAATCAGCCATTTAATCTACTCTGCTCTCATTTGTTTGTAAGTTACAGATATAAAGTAAATCCTCTTACTGCAGCTGAAAGAACCAATCAGATGTCCATTCTGGAGAAAAACGATGGATTGCGAATAGAGTGGGATCTTATGAGACAGTGGTTCTCAAAGTTGTTCTGTAAGGCCCCATTTGTAGAACAGAAGGTATTTGCCCCCCACAGGTGACACAGGTGACACAGGTGACACAGGTGACACAGGTGTACATATCTTACGCCGATCTGTCACTGGAATGACTTTTAGCTTCCTGTTGCTTCATCAACCATTGAGACCATTGATGGTGATAGCAGAGGAAAGTATTGATCCCTCTGCTATAGTTGGTGTTTTTCTACATTGAGAAACTCTATCAGCAACTTTATATGAGGACAGTTGACCATTTTCAGACACAGGTGCTGCTTTTATGTTTTTCCTGCTCTGGATGTGCTGTCTCCAAGTGGCAGCAGCGTCTTGATATCCAGTGAATCCTCATTGCTCACCATTGTACTGGTGAAAACGAGGGTGATATATGCTACGAACGGGTTAACGCAGAACCGACCGATGAAGAGGAAGACGTTATCAGTTGGTTCTGCTGCCCGTCACTACCGGATCAACTGCCCATTTGCGTGACGACTTACTCGGACAAACCATAGTCATTCTGGATTAATTACGTTACAGTTTTAATCAAATTAATTATGATGATGGATTAATACGCATTGACATGTTAATGTTTAGTTGAGTTGATGAAGACTCCTCCTCTGGCCAGCAGTGCTGAAGCAGGCCTCATTAAACTTTCTTCCCACATCCTCCGTACAATAGCTCCTCGTCCCTAAACGTTGGGAACCACTGTTGTAAAGAGGCTTTAGCTTAGCATCAAGGCTGGAAGCAGGTGGAAAACAACTTGACTAAAAGTTTAAAAAAAATACCCAAACCTACTAAGACCTCTAAGCCTCTCGTTAGCACTCAACACAATCAGCTGTGAAATAAATAACTGTCATGTTATGTTGCGTTACAATCTGCTCGCTGAAACCCCAGATACAACACATTTCTTCGGCGCCCAGAGATCGGCTTCCTGAGCTCCAGCAGATCGCCCCGGTCTGACCGGCGAGGCCGCTCTCCCACCTCCAGGCGACTCGCTGGCATCTTTCTAATGAGATTAGTGGACATCAGGCTCTGTGAGGGACGCGTGTGGGCTGGTGAGACGACCAGATGTCTGGGGGAATTATTCACATCAGCCCGTTGGAGTCGAGTCTCCTCTCACATGTGGGCTGAAGCGTCAAACGGACGGACGTTCTGTACTAACGATCACATCTGGCCCACTGAATCTGACAGCAGAGGCATACGTCTGGATAATTTTAAATAATTCATATCTTTATCGTCAACCCTGATATCTCATGAAAACTTGTTCTTGCTTTAAACAGAGGTTAGGTTTATTTGGTTTCCCAAATAAACATGTACAAAGCAAGAGCCAGGAGGTGATTGGTTTAGCTATGGGAAACAGATCACCTGCCAGTGTCCAATTAAAGTTAAAGAACACATCTACCAACACTCAAAGCTCCAGATCAGGCTCTTTGCTCTGACTTTATTTTGGTAGCCTCATGATGAAACCCAAAAAACTGCTCCAGCATATATCCAAAGAACAAGCTGACACAACTGGACTTGTTGGGGTTTTCACTGGTCTGTTAGAACCGAAGAATTGAATGTTCTTCGATGAAATGTCTTCAAGAAACACAACTAGTCCAGCTGTCCTTGTTTCAGATGTTTGTTTGTTTCTTTTTTTGGGATGAACCTAGACTAATCCGTTCCCAAAGGAGAGACTCCAGACATTTGTCAGTTCTTCTCCAGACTTGTGAATCAGTTTCTGACCAAGTACTGTTCCAATTCAAAGTACCATCTGATCAAGTAGAGCCCAGATACCCAGATGTGTTCTTGCCCTAACCATTTTATCAAGGACGTATCAAGCTGTGCTTTGTGCCAACTTGGTCAAGTCAGTTATCCCAGAATCCACTTCCAGAAATCCTCCTGTCCTCCAGAGTCCAGACTCCCAAATCAGACTTAAGCCTAAACTGCCAAGTATGTAAGTCTGAGTTAGCTGCACAAGGCAAAGAAACCCACAACTGCTCCATAGCCCCAGTACAGGTCAAAGACTCCACATTACCTTTATTCACATTTCTGCATCTTCAGCTTCTGACCTGGATCCTCTCTCCAGCCTCTTTTCTTGTTTTAACTCTAAACAGGAAGCATTTATCCTCCTCTCCTCCAAGCATAGTCTCTTTTACTGAAACAGAAGGAAGAAGCAGCCGCGGGCGTCTTGAATTGTTCAGGGAGAAAAAGCTGTCAGCCTCTGATATTGATTAATATTGATTTTTCTTCTCACACTCCACAAACTTCATTTAACGGTACATGAGATGAGCTGTCGCCTCGGGCTGCAGCGACCGGACCGCGGGGACGTTGGAAGACATTTCGTCCACAATTAACACTGGAAGAAACGATAAATGTAGTTGTTAAAGCATGACTGTGTGAACTGTTCGTGTCTCTCGTGTGTTTTCGGGCTGATAATGAGTCAGCGGGCGCCGCCGCGCTAAACTGTTGATGTGATGTTTGACTGTGATCCTGACGTTGATTTCTAAAAAGCCACAAGTGCATGAATGTATTTGAAATGTTTGTTGGTTTTTCCTGCTTATATTCAAATCTAAAGAATCACTGTGAAAACCTTAAAAGGCCTGGATGCTGACTAGAGCAGAACATTCAGACCTGGTTTGTTCAGGAAATATGAGGCAGCTGACATTAAATCACTCTTTAATTCACTGTCCTGCATTTCTTCTGAATATTTATACCGTGGACAACGAATTAGAGCCTAATGAGTGAATGTTAAATAATACAATACACACAAATACAATACAATAACACAACAATAATGCAAACTTTTTCTAAATGTCCTGCTAATATAAAAGTGTAATTTGATACTAATTAGAGAGAACACGTTCAGTTACCATGGCGTCTGAAAAGCAGGAAACGAGGACAGACTTCCACAGCTCCGGTGAAGTCCGTCCTCTAAGAGTTGTCCCTATCGTAGATGGATAACCGAGCAGAGCACAGGTCAGCCGGCCCCCAGACCTCCAGGGCCCCTGGGCCAGAGCAGCAGTGACATGAAGTGATTATGTGAAAGTCACAGAGCTCAGGTAAAAGCATCGCAATGACAAAGAAACAATATGACCACGGTACACCGAGACAAAATGAACAAAAAGAGACACAAACTGACTATAAAGAGACAGAATCACAAACCAGCTACAAAGATAAACTACATGTCTCCAAGACAAAGAAACACAGAAGACACTAAATAACTAGTCGTAATGAGTGCAGCCTCTTTTCAGTCTCTTCCGTCCACGTCCACTTCTCGTCAGTTTAGCTGCAGAAACAAATCATCTGTTGTTGAGTCGGACTCGGCGGCGTGTTGGACGAGTGACATGGTGTCATGAGAAACTCCTCACTACACATATCTCCAAATGACTCATTTCCTTAAACAGATTTAAAGACATGTTCATTCTCCACATGCAGTACGACTCCTGACCAGTTCCACCACACGGAGGCTGCTGGATGTGAAATGATGCTGGAGGGACTTTTAAGAGGCTCATAGGAGAACACGCGCTCACAAACAGGATTGTTCCATTTCATTTTTTTTTTTTTTATTCCCACGTGGACTTAAAGCTCATATTGTTCCTGGTGAAGTGAAAGGAACATCTGGTCTTTAATTTGCACGTTCACCGCAAAGTAAATTGAATTTTTTTTTCACATGGACAAATCTCTGCAGCGGGGTAATTATCCTGTCGTTGGAGGCGGGGGAGCGCTGTTTATGGCAAGTGTTTCTATGGCGATGATGATGATGATGATGATGATGATGATGATGATGGAGGGGTCGTTTCCAGTGACCAGTGACAGAAGTTCACCGTGGATGTGAAGCTGCAGACCTTCAGGCTCCAGGAGACGATTAGATGATTGTCTTTCTGATGTGGCTCATTGAGTGGCGTTATGTCGAGTGTGTTTGTGAAGCGTTCTCCTCCCTGAAGTTAATCTTTTCATCGTGCTATAGATCGTTATCTTCCTGCAGGGGAATAAAATACATTTCAGTCACGTTTCTTCTGTTATCTGCAGACCCTTTAACGTTGCTCCAGGCTCAAATCTGGTCTGAAATATGGAAATTGATTGCAACTACACGTCCTGGAATAATCCCCCATTCTCCTTGGATGAACACACCTGTGGGCTTCTCCTGGCTCTGCTGTCAAAGGTCTCTGCGGGCTCTCAAACACCTGCCAGCGCGATACGGTGGAAGTGCTTATGCTGCAAATAGCATCTCATGGCTTCAAATGATTCGTGAGACGCTCGGGGTGAGCGCTGAGGACAGGGACGGACGATCCTTCACCCAGATCACCATGGAGATAAGACATCACAACCACGTAACACGGCGCAGGTTCATAAGCTCTGCAGTGATAGAGACTCAGTTTAATTTCAATATAAATCATTTAATCTGGCATTAGGACAAAAAACATGAAAGACAGTAAAGTGAAAAAGGAATTGTTTAATATATTTTTTATTTTTATAGAAACAAAGTCAAAAACATAAAAATCTACAGTTTTAAAAACGTGCATCAAACATAATGCAAAACTAAAAATGACAGTTCATAATTAAAACTTAATGAAAGCAGAAAAAGCTTCTCAAGAAAGGAAATAGTTTTCTTTTTGTTTTTAGCCTGTTTCACTTTTCTAAATCACATTAATACCAAGAAAATGAAGTCTTATATTAACGTTTTAGAGCTTAGACTACAGAATAAAAGATTTCTTTTGGTTAAAAAAAATAAAGCTCAACTCAGTTTTGTTTTTAAATCAAACTCAGGTAGGTTAAATCAACTTAGGTATTTCAAGTTTTGCTTTTAACGCCATTTAAAAAGTGCAACAAGTCAAAATAAATTAACCAAAAAATCCTCTTGAATGACACAGGAAGTGGTCTCCATGGTGACCACTGGTCCAGGTCTCTCTGGTCCAGGAACATTCTGAATATTGCTCCAGAGTCGTGTCCATGCTCCGTTTAGACCAACAGAAAAGGTTTGAAATCACTGATGGAAACTACTTCTTCTTGTTCTTCTGGTTTTATTTGAATCAAACAACCACTAGTTTCTCCTTTATGTGTCTTAATGGTTTCACAGATTAAATAACTAAAGGTAAATTCACTGCTTTAGCTTTTTTGTTTGTTTGTTTGTTTGGTTTTGCTTTTTAAAGTGAAAATCAAACAAGTTTGTGTCTAAAATCTAACATGAATCATCTCATAGCACACGGAGCACCACGGCTGTGAAGCTGACATCGAAATGAAGGCAGAGTTTGAAGATGGGTGTCCTCCACATGTTGACAGACGTCTCGCCTCTGATTCGTTCTTGCAAGAAGAAAAAGCTGCGACATTTTTCCGACTACTACGTTTCTATGATGTGTTAAAAGCAGCTCTGGTGCTGGAGGAGAAAGAGGATGACAAGGGAGGAGAAAAGAGAAAACGGTCTGGCTAAGAGGCAACGTCAGCACTTTACCCAGAAAATCCATCTGAAAACTGTTCTTTAAACGCTTCACTACTGCTGCAGCACACACACTCCTGAACGTAACGGCACAATCTGCAGGTAGCTTCACTTCCCGTGAGAAACCATTTGCAGGGAAAGAAGTGACTGAAGTCATTTGTTGAGAAGAAGAAGAGGAGTTTGAATGAGGAAGAAAGTAAGGATGAATTTAGAGGAGAGGAGGCGTATTTGACACCCGGCTTTTATCTTTGGTGATGTTGGATTGAATTTGGCTCCAGTTCAGGCTGATGTTGAACACGCTGGGGTTTTATCTCTGCAGATGTGAATTCAGTCTCATCCTGTAAAGCAGTTCATATATAAGTGGAGGTTTGCTTCTTTGCTTCTCTGTTTTTATATTTGTTGTTTTTGTGCAGCATTCAAAGAAAACAACGACATGTAGACAAACCGAACAATTCATTTCAGCTCAGAGTTTATTTTATATGGTGAAGCTAAAATATGATTTCAGTCGTCGCAGCAGCAGGAGAAGGTTCTTCATCACTGTTTGGTGGATCTCAGGGTGTTGACTCTCTGTTGAGTCAACACCCTGAACTGCATAAGACGCCACTAACAGAGGTTTGACTCGAGCTAACGGGGCAGGACACACCCCAAACATCACAGACACTGATGTCCTGGCTGTGTGTATTAGCGTCCACAGGCAGCTCTGCAGGTATTTCTCTGGAACAAACAGCTAAACGAGCAGAGCTGCTAATGGTGTGAAATCACTCAGTGGAAATACTGCTGCTGCAGCCAGGAGACGTTCCCGCTGATGCTTTAACTTTGCCAACCGATCGATGCTTCACCTGACTGCACCTGCACTCAGGCTCATTTCATTATTCACAGCAGAACTTTTCCTTTATTGTCTTTTCTTCATTTGCAGACATTTCTTTGTTTTCCTCTTCGGTTTGTTCTTTAGTCACAGCAGCGTCGTGACCACAGGGGCGAGTGGGTGAGTCACCTTCAGATTCACAACACAAGTCATTCATGGGATGGACTGGCATTCCTAACCTGGAAGTCAGGTAACGTCCCTCGCCTGCAGGTTGTTAGTGGTGGAAAGTTGTTCTGAAATGTCTCCATTGGGAACTGAACCGAACTCCAGCAATCATACGGTTTGGGGGCGGGGCTTTATGTGGTGATGGACAGAAGTAGTCACACATGTCATCTGAGAGAAGTGAGAGACAGTTGGCAACAGATTAACATTTAAACACAAAGAGTACATTTAAAACAAGTCTGTATTCTTCTCTGTTGTGTCTAAATAATGGTCACTGTCCTTGGACAGTGAAGTGTTTTTAAGAGTCTAAAGCTGTAAAGCTCCTCGTTTGTAATTAAACACAGGGGACAAACTGTGTGTCGATGGAGTGTAAAGACGATCAGGATATTCATTGTTTTCTTGCAATAAAACTCTTGTTCAATCAGCCAGCTCTGCTGCTCTGGATGTTTCCTGTCTTAACGTACACTAGACGTCAGCCTGAACTTCTGCCAACCCCAATAATGTTTCGTTGGGAAAGTTGTCTCTCAACTATGTACTGATTCTGACCAAGCAAAGATCTGACAGGCCAATCAGATCATTTGGGGGTGGGGCTTAATTTTAGCGTCCTCTATCCTGTCTGTTGTAAAAGATACTGAAGGACATAACTTAATGATTGAAGCATTCTCAGCACATGCAGACATACGTTTTCATACTTTGCTCTGATTGGTTGCAGGGCTACCCAACTGTCCCATAATGATCACCTAAGCAGAGCAGCATCAGACGTGTCACACCAAACAACAAAATGGCTGTAATTGATTGGAGGACGATCCAGTTGATGCAGAGGCTGTTTTCTCTCTCCTGATGATGGAACCCATGAACTCATAAGAACTGAGCCCGACTACGACAGGATGGAAACTCTGGAAGGAGGCTCCTAAAACATGAGACCCATCTGAATGGTCTGACTCCAGAGTGGGACAAAGGGCCCGTTGAGAGCGATCAGGACTGAGCAGCATCGTGTCAGACTGTTCTCCACTGAAGCTCTGACAGCCACGCTCATCTGTCCGATCACATCACAGCCGCTTCACGGAACAAAACATAAAGAACAAACGGAGGACACAGTCTGGTTTTAAACCGTGGGACCCACCCCCCATCCCCCGCCCCCCACTGCTAACATATACTTGGCTGTGTATAGAAGCCAGTATTTACTGTGTGTCTCTGTGACATGTTCATTAGAGTCAGCAGCATCCAGCAGCGTCTCCATCAGACCTGATACACATCATTAGCTGTGCACTGAGCTGTGAGGAGCTGCACAGAATCATTCCACGCTGCATCGATGATGACGGGACGCCAAGACAGAGGGACGCACAGGAACAAACATCTGCACGCAAGTAAAGGCTGAGACGACCCAGTCTACAGTTACAAATGAGACCAGATGTGTTTTAAGCCTCGTGGTGGTGACTTTATCTTTCACCCCTCCCATGTGACTGCTCTCACCTGTACTCCCAGGCTCCTCCCCTTATTGGTTTCACCTGTCCCTTGTTATTCAGCCCACAGCAAAAATCAAGGCTTTTATTCTGTCTGTTGAGATAATTCTTCTTCTTCACCAGCCACCATCTCCTGGAAAGACCCAGAGGACGAATACACGGCTCCGCTTCCATCTGAGACGTTATTGAGGATTAACTTTAACACCCATTACTGCTCAAGGCCTTTTCCTCGTCGATAACTCCAGTAAATGGTGGATTCAGCAGTTTTTCTCTCCTCAACCCAGCTCACAGAAATGCACAGCAGAAACTAAGATACCATAAATCTAGAAATCTTGTTTTATTGTCTACCTAGATAATTCTTCTTATGCTCTTTGAGCATTTGACTCTCTTGCTGAGTGTTTTGAACTTGTTATTCTGGTGAATTAAAGAATAAAATGAGAAGTACCACAACTCTAAATGTTTTTAATGAACACAGACAAGTTCAACAGCTACATAGTCAAAGTCAGCATTTCTTATTTCAAGCATCTGAACATGTCACATATAGATAACGTCTAGATCAGTGACAGTGCTGAGTGGAAAGTCTCCTTGGATCGACACAAATCTACTTGGTTTTAGTCTTAAACATTAGTTGAAAGAGAAATCTGGGTGTTCTCCGAGGACAGATAGATTTACTGGTTTAAGTAAAATGTTTGTGGCCTATTGACAGATCATGTCTATTTTTCTTTTCGTTCCCTTGTACATACAGTATAAACCTTTTGGCGAGGCGGAGGAAACCTTGATGCTCTTCTCTCAAAGACAGAAACGACAGAAGACAACACTCTGATATTCAGCTCTCAAGCTAACATCCTGTGGAGACTGTCAGACTGGAACATGACAGAGGTGAACATGTTCTTTAAAACGAGCTAATCCTCTGCTCTGACGCACACTTCAAAACGCAGCTCTGCTCTTATCCGTTCAGTAACAAGGAGGATGGAAGGCAGATGTAAGATGTAAAGCACAGACAGATTAATTCATGAATTTAAGCTAAAGCTTTGGACCCGTGGATAGTCACGAGGGCATCTTGGGAAAATCCCTCTTCTTCATAAAGACTGTTTATGTGTCAGGATTTGGTTCAGATTTAATCAAAAGGTCAAACAATCAGCAACAGAGACACTGAAGTCAGCAGTGGAGTTTCTCTTCATGACGGTGCCTTCAGGAGATTTTTGAGAACAGCAGCTGATAGAATCATGAAGGGACCGGTTGGTCGTCACTTGACTGAAGATAAGTATTTGAACGGGCTGTGACGTGCTCTGGTGACGGGTTTATGACTAAAATATGTGTTACAGGACTAAAATATACTGATGCTTAAGGTTAAGGGTTGTGGTCTTCATACCATATCGGCTCCAAATGGATGTATTAGAGATTAGATTCAACTTTATTGTCATTGTGTAGAGTACAGGAACAAAGCTGATAAAATACAGTCAGCATCCAACTAGAAGTGCAAAGACAGTGGAGTTTAAAGGAAGTGCAGGTACATAAAGAGTCTGTGGACAAAATGGCAGCCTGGAAACCAGACCAACGCCTCCACCCTCATTTATTTTCTTGTGGTGGAGAGTTTGGTCTGCTGTTGATTTATTTATACAAGGAAATGAATCATTTTTTTCATTTATGGGAGTTGAAAAAGTTTTCAGTAACTGGTGCGACCCACCCTTTAGCTTCAGTAACTGCTGATCAGTCACTACGTTCTGTACTGCAATCATTTCACTGACGATCCACATTTTATCAACTCAAACATGAGCCACTCACCTCCACTCACCATGGGCTGAAATACACAGTGAGACAACACAGCTGACCAGGCACCACCTTGCAATTCAGTGTGATGCAATTACAGACCAATTATCAATGATACAGATCAATTACAGACCAACACGCCAGCTTTCACGGACATAGTCTCTCTTATGCTCCATGTAGACCGCTGTGGACATAAACCAAGATTCAAATGCGTAGTCAGTACCTACTCCTAAACCCCTTGCTGCCGAGGGCTTGATGACAGTCCAACAGTGGCAATGTTGCTGGCAACGCTGACCGACACTGAGTGCACCATAATACGTATAGTCCACATTCTAGGCTGCAGTGAGTCTCTCGTTTTTTTAACAGTATCTCAAAAGTTTTCACCATCCAAAAACTACTTCTCTTAAGAAACATTTTGGAAAGAACAGCTCTAGACTGAAAACAACAATCTGTCACTGCCGGTAATACTTGACTTGGCAGACTTTCAGTGCTGCCAGTGATGCCCGAGTTGTAGTCACAGCAGTCCTATCAGAGCGACAGGGACGTTTCAGACAATAGCGTGCTTTCGTCTTTGTTTCAACACTCGGTGGGTAAGCCCTTTCCTGTTTTAGCGTGGCAGCAGTCCAGGTCACAAAGCCAGCTCCTAGGGGGTTTCCTAGTTTTCTGTGGAAGAACCTGCCCAACATCTCTGGAATGAACTGGAACACTGATCAAGAGTCTGACTTTATCAGCCGATGCTTGAACTCATGACTGCTTTGATGCACCTCTGCAGAACGTTCAACATCTGCGTCATACATCTAGTCAAACAGCACGAGATGAGCTGGTTATTTTTAGGAGATGGTGCATTAATGAGGACTCAATGCCCGTGTGGATTAAGCAAAGGTCTTCTTCTTCTCCTTAAGTCAGTGACATTTTTTAAATGCATGTGTTTCAAGCTTACAGTGCTGAAGATGCAGCTCGGCTTAGTTTAATCACCCACACATGGGAACCTTGGCTGCTGCGTGGAGGCAGGCGTCCTGCATGTTTCCTGCAGATAGGCAGGAGTGTGCACCGCTTCACATTTTCCACCTGCAGCCTCTCATTGAGCGCTCACATACTCATGTTTTCATCTAATGAGGAGCGACTGCTGCAAAGCTGCACTTCAGTTTGCTCACGTTGAAATTATGTCGTTGGGTTTGATTTCTTACCAGGAATTTGAAGATCTATTTTCATGTTCACATATGATACTAGACTTCATTACTATATCAGCTCTATAAAGCATTTGGGAGACAGTGAAGATGGAAAATTGATAAAATACTTTGCTTGCTTATT
Organism: Planiliza haematocheilus; assembly: GCA_005024645.1. Lineage (NCBI taxonomy): Eukaryota > Metazoa > Chordata > Actinopteri > Mugiliformes > Mugilidae > Planiliza > Planiliza haematocheilus. The sequence continues at coordinate 637,870 of SRSE01000625.1, read as the reverse complement.
TGAAAAAGAATCAAACACACGGCAAAAACTCCTCAACTTAAATAAAAAATAACAAGAAAGTAAATCTGTCTACTCTCAGATTTCTACAGAACCTTTCAGTCAGTATCAATAGTTGAGACTTTGCAGTCAGTATCATTGATCTGGACTGGATTTCATTTATGCCTGACAATAAAACAGTGGATTCCATTTGGTCATTATCTGTTTTTAATATGTTAAGATAACTGAAATAAGAAATTAAAACTTTAGTAGCAAGTTCAATAAGTAGCTGTTGAGTCTGTGTTCATTTAGAATTGTGTTTTAATAGTTAGTTGTAATAGTTTATTAAGATCATTTAGGAACAAAACACTAAAATTGACTCAAACACTCAAACAAAAAGAACTACCTAATAAGAAGAATTATCTTAATTTATCTTAATTTATGATATTTCACCTCAGTTCAGTTTCATTTTTTTGCAGAAAGAATTATTGTTGGTTGGACACAGTTCATCCCACATATAACGATCAACTCTGTGTGATTGTCTTCAAACAGATGAGCAAAATGAGTTAATTCAAAAAGTTTCAAAAAAGGCAACTGGACTTATAGATTTAACCAATATGGTTATTAGCATAACAAGCTAGTTTCTCAGGAGGAGTTCCTGTTTAAACTTTAGACTTCCCACCAGTCCCCTAGAACTGAAGAAGCTACGTATGAAACATCTTCTCTAAAAACTACCATGACCTGGATGACTGAGAACCTTCACAGACAAAATGAGTTAATTATAGAACAACAGGAGAAAACAATGTGCTGCGCTAAATAGCTATTAGAGAGAGTAGAGTAACATCCTGGCTGAATGAATCTCAGCAGGATGAACTTCATCTGAGGACGAGATTATTTCTTAACTAACCTCTAATGAGAATGAGAATGCCTCTGCTTTGATCCTCCATAGATCCACACTCACCCATTAATTCAACTCTTATCTTCTGTCACAAGGTCAGAAATCATCAAAACAGAAACCGCTTCACTTCTTCTCCCCATCTCCCATATCTCTTGTCTTCTCTTCCGACCTCTCTGTTAGGCTTTTATCTTAAACTTTATAAAATCCTTTGTACTTTCCATTCAGCTGTTCTGCTTTTTACTTTATTTTTTACTGGATTGATAAGTTCCCCAATTAATATTGATGATATTTCTGGGTTCTTCTAGATGTATTTTCTAACATTAATCTCTGAACCCTTCAACTCATTTATTGTCAATAAATTCATAAAGTCATTTCAAGTTGCCATCTGAAGCTCAGCAGGGACATTTTGATTTATATAAAAAATCAATTCATGGACTGATGCTTATTTAGTCCCAAAGCTCATAATAAGCTCATAAGAGTTAAGGAAGATTTACTGACATTATTATACATCCAGGACTTAAACATTCAAATCTGGATCTGAATCAAAATGATGCATTAAATGGTGGAAACGTATCTTTACTGACTACAATAGATAAACTAAAATCAAAATTACTATTGCAATACACAGCTTTCTATGAACGTTAATCAGCAGTAGATCATGTCCAGGAAAAGACATGTCTCCGTTTCATCCACATTGAAAGTGGAGATTTAAGAAACAGCGACTGATGACTTAGACCCAGCTTTGGAGGATGATCTCCAACTCCCTATCAGTATCTACATTTACTGCCCGGGAGACATTCTCTGCTGATTAAGATGGTGAATGGGATTTTTTCCCTGAACTTTTATTACTCATTTCTCACCACCTACGTGTCGTCTTCTCAAATGGCTTAATTAAAGCGTTGCCTTTCTAATTTACCTGCCGTTTTAACTACATTGGCACTTGGCTGTCTTTAAAACATCATCTACCAGAGGCTCTGTGGTGTAATAAATGTCTAATATAAAGGGTTGTTCCTCCACCTTGTGGCTGTAGGGTTGAACTGCGTCCTGAATGCGGATCATTCTCTGATCCATGTTGGACTATTTTAAATGACCTTTCAGCGTTAAGGTTAACAACAGGAGGCAGGTTATAGGTGAGTGAACAGGTTTTCTTGTTGCGTAGACTTTACTCCCAACCCGTCTGTTTGTATTATGCCAAGAAATGACACAATGAGGAGGTCGGGGTCGATGGACAGATCCATAAAACACACAGATACGTGAACAGAAATGTCTGCTTATTGTAACCATGGTCCTTCTATGTTAATCTGTCCTTTACCAACTTGTATCAAGCCTGAACGTAAACAAACGGAAAAATATCTTTGTATGTTATATTTGGGAAGATGAACGTTTTCAGGGGGTAGATTGTTAAGACTTGTGGTGTTTTTATTTAAGAATTTACAGCTCATGTAGCTCTAGAGGGAGGAGGATCTAAAAACTGACACTGTTACTTTGTCCTGAACAGGTCTGTAAAACAGGGAGCAAATCATTTTTTTAAATATTTTAAAAGTTCTCTACATCAACTCTACCAAATCGGGTGCAACGGAAATGAAACACAAGTTAGTTAGATATGGACCCAGCAGTCTCTTTGAGAAATGTCAGTTTTATTTTATTTTATCTTTCACAAGAGACACTCTCTGCTAAATGACATGAAATAAAATGAAATGAGTGAATGGTTACCTCCATTATAGAGAACCACCATTTTCACCTCAGGGTCTGTTTATGAAAGAAGCCGTTGATATTCAAAGTGAAGTTACTGCTTTAAAAACAAAGTACAAACAGGAAAAGATGTTAAAGAAATCACTTTACTGGAGATGTCCCAATGATATGATTTTATTTTTTTCTGGCATGGATACCAACCAGTGACTTTGTTTCAGACCTATCTCGGCCAGTCAGCCCTTTGATTCCCTCCGTCAGTCCAAAATAAATCTTTGACTTTTAATTGTAATTATTGTTTTTGTTCGTCCTCGTCTGGTGAATTGTTTCAAAGGGATGAGAACACTTCAGTTTAACCTTTAAAAAGGAAGTCACAAAGGCACAGTATGATTTCAGCAATGAACACACACACTCCTCTAATAACGCCACACACACACTTTCTAAACATCTTAAGGTTTAGCTTTCACTCTTGCCGTTCCTCTTCTTCTTTTTCTTCGGCGCCTGCTTCTTGGAAGGGTTAGCGCTGGAGGAGGCATCTGTTTTAGACGTTTTTTCAGAAGGTGGAGCAGACTCTGAGGGTTTTTCTTGTGATCCCTGTCCTGTTTCAGCTGGATGTTCTTCGACCTTCTCTTTCTCCACTGGGACCACTGGTTTGACCTCACCGGTCTCCTCCAGGATCTCAACCTTTGTTGCTTCTGGTTCCGTTGGTGTCTCAGCCTTGACTTCCTCAGGCTCTGGTGCTGGTACTGTTACAACAGGCTGGATCTTCTCATTTGATTTGACTTGTTGCATCTCTCCAACCTCAACATGTGTCTGAACCTTGACCTCTTCTGGATGTGGGGCTTCCTGTGTTGTTTTAGATGTCTTCTCCTCAGGTGTTAGAGCTTCTAATGTGGACACGTCTGGATTTTGAACCTGCTCAGGGACTGAAACCACATCCTCTTTGACCTGAGTTTTTGTTTGGAAGTGGCCAAATGCTGCAGCAACCATATCCTCTTCATGGTCTTCCTCTTTATTCTCCTCTTCATTGTCAATGGGTGTGGCCAACAGGGAGGCGGCAATCTCTTGCAGCTTGGCCTGCTCCTCCTTTAGACGGGCCATGTCCTCCGTCAAGACCGGGTCCTTCTCTTGGAGTTCCTGGACCTCCTCACATGTCAGGAGGGCAGATTGGCCAGCATCCTCAGTATCAATGTTGCTGTCAACATCAGAGCTGCCAAAGACCCTCAACGGGATCTCTGCGTTTGAGCGGCGAACATCCTTGATTTTCTCATAAAGGACTTTCCTCTCTTGCTGCAGGATGCGGCACAGCTTCTCCAGCTTCTGAATCTTCAGGACAAACAAATCGTACTCTTTGGCTTTCTCGGTTCTCTGGAAGAGGAGAAAGGGCAAAGAAAATCAGAGGCCAAGAAAATGTGACCAGGGTCATTTATTAATCACTAAAAATGTTTGCTTTTGTGATGCTGTATCATCATCCTTTAAATGAGACCTTTACAGGTACAAAAACTAAAGAGGAGTCCAAGATTATGCTGCACTGACCCATGACGACCTCTACTCTAAATCTATAGAAACCAAAGTATATGTCTACATGGAGTAAACACCTTTACTAGGGTCCTGCCGTAATGTCAGCATCTAATTCCAAGTGTCAATATAACAAGACAACCAACCACATTGGGTAATTTGTGGCTTTTTGTGAATTGGTTATTAAATGGGATCTGATCCATATATGTAGGAATACATTCATGTAATGTTCACACATGCTTAACGCTGTGTTTATATTCTTTAAATCACAGCAAGCATCTGTGTAATTGTGTTTTGAACCTTTTACTGTTTATTCTGATTGTTTCTTTCTACCAATGATTGTCAGCAACTTACATCCTGAATCATATCAGTCAGGGCCTTGTTGCAGTTCTCAAACCTCGTCTTCCACAGATTAGACTCTTTCTCCATCTTCTTCATCTTGTCGGACATCTGGAAGAAACAAGTCACAGTCTGAAATCTCCTTTTGACATTTACGCAACACTAAAAGTGCTCCAATCAAGACTACGGCGCCTCAAGATGAACCAAGGTTTCGACCACATCAATTGACTTTCACACCAACAAGCCTCCATGCAGTCGTCACCACCTACATTGTCCATCTCCTTTTTGAATCGGACGTAGATTTCGTTGCTTTTGGCCAGCGTTGCCTGAAACTCATCAAACTTCTGAGCGTAGAGGGTCAGCTGTGAAAAAATAAACAACAAGGAAATCAGATTCAAAAGATTCTGGATGGACATCAGTAAAAAGCTGAATCTTTATTTTCTGCTGCTGCTGCTGTCACGTTTGAACGATTCGCTCAAAAGCTCCAGTAGAACGATGAAATGGATTGTGTCACCATTTCTTTGAGTCAAGTTTTAAATGTATTAAACCACAATAATTCAGCTTTCCACAAAGATTTTAGGACATTTTAAAAGAGAGCCAGTCACATTTGTGCCGTTCACTTTGATACAGCCCAGACCGACTCACTGTACGATGCAATAATCAGTTACAACAAAGGAGTTCTTGCAGAACACTTTAGAACATGGTGGCACAATGCATCTGTCTTCAAATTCAAATAAAGACACATGTTGCACTCTTTTTTAACATAATGTGTCATTTCTGAGGAAAACTCATTTCAACTGATTCAGTTACAAAGCAGATAAATGAGAAACTGCAGGGACTCCAGGTTGTTGGGCAGATTTAACGTGTGTGCCTTTTCCCGTTTCATGAAACTGGAATTAAACACATGAATAAGACAGCAGCTCAAATTCCAACCAATTTGGACAAGCTGAACTAACTAGCCTTCTTATGGAAAGGGGTTGTTTGGTTTAGGCCGTCTTTAATTAGTTATTAAATACAAATATTAGATGGTGGTTCCAGATTGTGTTACTCTCTGCCCTGCCTCTGGTACCAGGTGAGCGCTACCTGTCCTGACGATCAACATGTTAGTTTTGTCAGTGAATATTCACCTGTGCCTGCATCACAGTCCCCTGCTCTCTGTAAGCCTGAGACTGCAGTTTCCACTCAGCAGCCTGAACCAGTAACTGGTTAGAAGAGAACAGACAGAGGCGCATTACAGGCGTTTCTTTACCTTCTTCTTCATGGCCAGCTCCTGCTCCTTCATAGCGAAGCATTTCTTTGTTTTGTCAATAGCCTCCCTAAGCAACTAAGGTGACAGAGACAATACACAGTCAATCTGGGTGGTCTTCACACAGGAATGATAAAGATCACCAAAGGGTTATGGATTAAAGAAGTACAACTATGACATTTACATCAAACAGATGTTAGTGAACTGTTATTATTACTAAACACATGAAATACAGAGCAGTAAATAAAACATTCAAGATTCCATTGAATATCAACAGCAGTAGAGGACACATGTGACCTGTCAACGAAAAAACAGAAGTATAATACCAACTATTGACCCTCCTGGTATGTGGAACATAGTGCAGGACCATTCACTAGATAGATGATGTTGTGTTGTGTTCTTCAAATGCTTCATATTTTCATCTGATCTTTGATCTTGAGGTCTGGCTACATGTTGGACCGATGTGCATCCACATATCTGCATATCCGTCCCTCCACGGTCTGGCTTTCCTAACTTGTCTTTCCCGCAGTGTCTTTCCACGTCGCCGTAACAACTAAATCAAAACACACCTCGTCTTTTCTCGTCTGTTTTATCTTTAGAACAGTAGAGGACAAATGTGAGCGATGATCTAAACATGTGGAACACAGTGCATGGCCGATGACTTCAGTCTGCAGTCATGCAGACAGAAGCCGTGAACAGTTGTCTGCTTCACAAGGACGAGGTTGCTTCATATTTTATCTGGAAGAGGTCTGGCTAAGGTTTTGGATCAATCTGTGGACACATGTCTGAATATCCCTAACATCATGTGGGATTCTGTATTCCTCTGTATGTTCTTTATCATTAGCTCTGAAATGTATAAATTACTCATATTATATCTTTTCATTTGTATTCTAACTTGTATTTTTGCACTGTCTTGTCCTGCCACTGTATCCTCTCTGGGATAAAAAACAAAAACTTATCTCATCTGTTTTGTCTTATATGAAATCCAATGTAGTAATTAACAGCAGAGGATATATATCAGCAGAAATACGACGCCGGCATCTACAGTTTGTCAGCGTATGGAACATCTGGAGATGGAACATCTGGAGATGTTCCATCGGAAGATTCAATGAATGTGTGGACACGTATGTACGTATGTACGGACCTAATTCTTATGGATATTTTTAATAAATTCTCTGCTCTGGAGAGGTTTTGATAAAGAAGAAGACTCTTGGCTGTGTTAGAAGGAAACTTTAACAAATCTGAAACTTGGCTGACAAGAATCAAATAAACCAAAGTAATGTATAAAACAGAAATTGTTCTTAATCAATGTTTTGATTTAAGAACTATTTCTTTATGAAGTTCAAACTTTAAAAGACGTGCTCTTTCTTTTGTGTTTTTACTCGTGGTCACTGATGTGTGTACGGGTTGGAGAAGATTTATGGGTCTACATTCAAAATGCGTTAAATGGAGGATTATAAAATACTTTGGTGACATAATAACTGCTGCCTACAAAGTCAGTCATTGTGTTACCTACAGTAGATGCAGTAGCTGCATGGTCCCAGTTAAGAGAAGCGTCATTGTTTGGTTTTGCTGCTGACGAGGAGTCCAGTAGGACGTCTCAGCTCGTTTCTACTCACGTATTCCTTCTCCCTCTTGTGTTTCTCTTCGGCCTCGGCCAGCAGAGCGTTGGCCTGCTGCAGTTTGGCTTCGGTCAGTTTGTTCTGAAGGTCGCGGTGCTTGTTGATTTTCTCCAAGCTCTGCAGAAAAGAGAGAGAGAGAGAGGGGGGGAGTCCTTTAAAGGAAGTGGCCTCAAACAGTTTCTTCCTTTATTAATTAATCTGTTAGTAATTATTTATCCTCAATGTCAGAAAAATAAATCACATCACATTTGTCATTATGCTCTAATAGAAGATTAAAACTACTCTGATATGTAATGTATGTAATGTAGAGTATTAACTATAAACTCAGTTAAACTTTAATTAATACTGACTCTGACCAGAAATAATTTTCTCTTTCTTTTCACATTTGTCTTAATGATTTATTAATTAACATTTTCTTCTCAGCGATAAGAACACGTCGTTTACTGGAGTACTATGACCTATTAATAGCTGGTGACCTTTGACCCCCTCTTACCTCCTCCCTCTTCTCACACTGGCTCATGAGGCTCTCCAGTTTGTCGGTCAGGTTGCTGTTTTCGTGGCACAGTTTGTCGTTTCGGTTGCTGTGCTGCTCGATCTGAGTCTGGATCTCATTCAGCATGTCCTGGAAGTGGTTGGTGATCTCCCTCCTCTTCTCCTCGTCCTCCCTGCAGCGCTGAAGAGTCTCCTCCTGGGGGAGGAAAGGAAAAAGAGCAATGGATGGGGGCAGCGATGACTGGAGGAGAGGTTCGGTTATGGCTATGACAGGTTGGCCTGCAGAACATTATATTCATCACTGTACAAATCATCTTATACTTTATGTTCACAGATCGGTTGCAAGTGCAAAGAGATGTGGAAGTTCATCATTTTATCTGTGCTAACGACGAACAGATTATCTACATATCGGCTTAAAATCAACTCTGGATTTAGACAGTGGATTTAGTGGATTTAGAAATGATTCAGCCAATTTCTTTTTTGCACATTTTATTGTGTACTATATATTAAATAATAAATTCTATTTACACAAAACAACCCCTGAAGACAACTTCTAACTATAACCTGAAAACTTTTGATAGCAAATTTAAGAAAATCATAAATGTGATGAGTCAAAAGCTTAAGGCTTTAAATGCTGCATATGCTGAAAAGCAACTACATGGTGGCGGCAGCATCATGCTGTGAGGCTGCAGGGACGAGAGGACTGGTCAGAACTGATCAGGGTGAATGCAGTCAAAGGGTCATGAGGCTGGGACGATGGTTCACCTCTTCTCCAGCAACTCCAGATGTCTCCTGGTCCACCGTGCTGTACAGAGCCCCGCTCCCTCCCTCCCTCCCTCCCTCCCTCCCTCCCTCCCTCCATACGTACCCTCAGCATGTTGTAGTGTGACTGCAGGTCTCTGCACAGAGTCTCCAGTTCACCGCGAGCTGCGACTCCGCTGTGACGCTCGGCCTGCAGCTGCTGCCGTTCCTCCAGCAGGACGGACATCTTCTGCTGCAGAGCACTGAGCTTCTGCGCATCACAGCGCCGCATGGCTGCCTTTAAACACAGATGGAAGACGAGAAGTTACATCATGTCGTTAAATCGTCTTTAATGTCAGTTACAAACGGAAAGTATGAGAAACGGTCAGTCTGTAGTTTCACTCACATGTCTATGAGAATGACACTTTTTAAAAAAAACAACAACTATGAACTATTTCTATTAAATAAATGTTTTCTTGGGTCTTTTTAACTGGTTTTCCTTCTTGTCCATGTACATAGTATATTCTTATGCAGAAGAAACAAAAAAATGTGATTTACATTTATAGTATAAGTCTTCTCTTTTTTTAAGCTACCACACTTCTATAAGATCTGCTGCCTGTAGTGTATCAGTGTACATTGGACACGCGGCCAATCAGACAGTTTGTCCAACAGTGTGCAGTGGATGTCTCCCTCATTCCTTCTCTCTCTAGAAAGTCTTCAGGACTTAGAAAGGCTGTCTCACCACTTCAGCATACTTCTTGACAAGATCATCGAGTTTTTCCTCCGGTGATGAGAGCTTGTTCAGGCTCTGCATGATGAGAGAGACCTCTGTGGAGAGGGGGGAGGTTTTCAGACGGGCTCAGTTCTACTTCCAGGAAATGTAGAAAGTTCTGAGCAAATACTTGACACCATATGTAGACTACTCCTGCAGTGGATTCAGAAATTATTCAGCTTTTTTAAAAACCTGCTGACAGTGAGCCTGACCATTCATGGTTGTTCTGTTAACGTCTGAGGCTGTTGCATTGTGGGAAATTACCACATTGACATGTCTTGTCTTGTATGACTTTATCCAGACATAGACAACAACAACAACTTGTTGCCTCACCTGTGTCCGTCGCCACTGTGATGTCATCTTTTGACTCGTCCTTGATCTTTTCCACCTCGGCCTCGACAGCGCTCTGTTACATCCAAAACAACACAAACATTTGAATTCATTTTCTTTTCTTTGCATGTACATCCAAACCTATCAACAGCAGCCTGACGTCACATGACCCACCTGCTTGTCCAGGAGGCTGGCTGCAGAGCCGTAGGTGCTGATGATGTCCTCCAGACGTCGGCCGAACTCCTTCATGGGGTCCAAGACGTCGGCGCAAGCTGCAGCCGCCGCCTCCACCACCTCAGAGCTCTCAGGATCCAGGGCGGAGGACGGTTTGTCGGGCTGGGGGGGCACCAGCACCTCAGCTGCTTTCACTGACCTCTCCATCCTCAGTTAGCTAGATAAATGCAAAGCACACCTGTAACATCTGAGTGGTTGATTTGACATGATTTGGGTTCATGTTTCCTTTCTGGATGAAATTTCGGGATGAGTTGGCTTCTTGAAGCTGGACCTTTGGACCTGGTTTTAGATATGCTGGTTGTTTTCATTAGGTGTCAATCAACCAGTACTAAATAATAAAAGACCTTTAGCAAACATTCATCTGTAAAAAGCTTTAAATGTATCTGGATTTGTATCAGTGTAGACAACAGCTTAAAAATCTTGAAACCATGACACGCTGAAGGAGAAGCAGACGATCTTCTTTTCTCTAATCTCAAACTTGCACACACTACAGGATATTATTGATTGTCATTCCAGATCAGGGAGCATTGAAAGCACGACCTCATGTGATCTAATATAGAAGCAGATCTTGAAATAATGAACTATGGTGCAACAACTTGCTGTAAATCTACTTGTATGACATTGATTGATGTGACCACAATGCGTCTGGAGTTCAGGAGGTTTGAAAGAGGACCAGTAAACACCTCATATTACTAAATAATCTGGACTGGAAGCTGATACCAAGTGAAGTCCAAGCCAGACTTCTCTGTTACTGGGACGGTAAATTGGGGAATAAATCAAGAGCCTCCTGTAGTTTGAGCAGAGCAACAGGTTGCTCACAGTAACTGTTTTGTATGCACTATATGGACTGTAGCTCTATCAATATATTCCTACCCCTTATTTGATCTTCTTCAGTGAAATGAAACATGGGAAATGGTTTCCCGCACGTGGACACCTCTTTAGTTTTAGTATTTCACATTTGCTTTTAAAAAACAGAAACAAAAACTAGAAAAAAAATGTTATTTCCTGGGGTGTCTTCATTTTCATTCTCTTACTCTTAATTATTTCTTTTTTATTTTGGAGACCCTGTCTGAAATCTGTCAGACGTCCTCATTTCAAGTCAAAAAAACTTTGGGTTTGACGTGAAGCATGACAGCAGCCAGTCATCACCTTGGTCATGTAGTTAATGTGACATGGATTTAAACGTAAAGCCTGTGGCGCCTCTCTCATTTCATGTGGGTCAGTATAAGCTCAGTCATGACCAACGACATGCAGGACTGACAAAGATAGATTACCTTCTTAAACTTCTTAAAGTTCAAGTCTGAAGTTTGCTCAACATTATGTCAGCTCCGTAGAGAACTAGTATCAGAATGTGCTTTTAAAATCCTCTATTTGTAGTAAATTAATGTTTTATTAAGTTGCTTAAATGTTTGTTTGAAATTAAAACTGATAAAAATACTCTGCAAAGTTCATCCATCTCACACTTGTCCCAGTTTGATGTATTAAATGCCAGAAAATATTGAAAACTGTATATTAAGTCTACTCTAGTTAATCTGTAAAAGCTAACATGTATAATAAAACAGAGCAAATAATAGATACATGTATTCATCATTCAAAAAAGCAACGCAGAGAAACTTCTTCTTGTCAGTTGACTATTCTTGGACTTCCTGCATTCCTGTGGATTAATGGAACTGTGATGGACATCAGTGTGTGTGTTGTGACTATGTTCAGCATGTCCAGCGTCTGTTTATCCTCTCAGCTCTGTTGCAACACGGCTGCTGTATCTGTCAAGTTAAAATTAGCCGTCTGAGCCGACCGACCCCCACTCTGCAGCACACACACAAACACCTGTTGTAGTGTCGTCTATTCTGAGGGGAACCAAATACGGCGAGACTGCCTGTTACTGCCACACACACACACATATGCAACATAGGCCCAGTTCAGACCAGGCGTTAACATCTAGTCTCACCTGGTCCATCTCTAAGTCCCTGTGTCTCCACCTGGTCTTAATGTAAACGTGTCTCCACCTGGTCTTAATGTCCCTGTGTCTCCACATGCGTCCCCAGCCAGCTCTGTAGATGTGATCTCAGTGTGTGTGTCTGTAAATGAGCAGCATTGCCATCATGTGGTCAGTAGAATATTAATGGATCTCTACCTACCACTGGATCAGAACCATCAACAGCTGTTCTTGTTTGTGAGTCACAACTTGGGCAAACGTTAAGTTGATGTTTGTTAGACCTGCACAAAGCTCAGATTATAACTGAACCTTGGAATAATATGCCATAATCTCTACACTTGTCTCCTTATACATCAACATAATCACATCAGTAATTAACCACATGATGAATCAAACTCCTCCTCTTCATATTGAATCATCTCCTGAGCTGATTCTAGTTCAGATCAGTTTCTAGTTTAGTTTGTTTCTCAGAATCTTTTAAAGTCTCTCATCACTAATGAACAGACGTCACTGATTCATGTGATCATTTCTACTAGTTGGTGAATGAATGAGTGAGTTCTCCTCCTCTTCCTCAGATCAGCCCTGGTGAGTAGCTGGTCTTTAATGTGACCCAGGACTCATTGTGTGTTCACTCTACCAAAGGAAGGAGGTCACATGTGTCCCAGACCACCTCCACATGTGGACTGACACCAGATCAGTCTAATGTGTCCTGGGTGTGTTCATCTGTCCTGGACACTTGTGACCAGATTCCCCAGGATGAATGTTAATGTGATGTCTCTGATGGCCTTGTGCTTTACTGTATTTGTCACCAGACAATGACAATACAAATATCACAATCTTCTTATAATGGACTCAGAGTAGCAGAGAATGTGAGTTCGTATCATTTATCTTCTGCTGCTATGACAACCCCCAATACAAATGAGGCTCCACCCCCTTATGTGTTACGCAACCAACCCTGAACCCTCCCACTGAACTACAAGCTGTTGACCACCACTAAATAAACACCTTGTTGTGATATTTTACTTGATGAATATATTCTTGACACACGTGCGTTTAAAACCAAAATGCCAACCAGAAGGAAAGTAATGGAAAACGCTACGCAGAACACTAAAAGCTTCACCAATTCAAGATTCTTAATGTTTATTGTCATATGCAGTAAAAGCAGCGGTTTAGACCATACAATGGAAGTCTTACTGTGCAAGTGTCCCTCACTGACAATGTTGAATAAATCAAAGAAATATGTAAACAGATGATTAAAGAGTTCTGAAAGTCTCAGTTTTTCTGTGCCATCACACAAAAATTGTAAAACATCACCTTCACAGGAAACAGGGAATTTTGTTTTTAAGAAAAGTCTGAACCATAAAGATCATTTAAAATAATCCATTAAACAGTGTTTTCAACTAAATATTTTACACCTGTGTCCGACTGAGACACTTTAGTTTAAAATAAACTTAGGTGGATTCTTAAAAGCTGGATGACAGAAACCAAAATCTAATAAAATCCTGAAGTTTTGCAAACGGAAATGTCAGGAAAGCAAACCAGAGCAAGTGGAAGATTACGGAGAAATAATTAAACATTCAGCTGAAAGAAAACATCTGTCAACCAACAACAACCTGTCACACCATGGTCTTTTAACATAAGTATTCAACATTTACTTTTATGAAGTGATTTAAAATCTCAAATTAGCTCAGATTATTTACACACAGCAACTGATCATACCGAGGCAGCCATTATGGAGGCTTACAGAGCACAGTAAAACACATTACCACTTTATTGCTTTACTAACTGTTTAAAAAGCTATCAGCCAGGCCCGTTGCATCAAACATGACAACATGCAGACGTTTCTTGTATATTTTCCCCAACAGCAAATACCAGTGGTAGTACAATGCAGACATGAATAACAGTGATTTGTGAAGAAGTGGAGATTAAAGAAAAGAGTCTTACCAGGATCAGTGAAGTGAAGGAGAGGAGGTGCAGAAGAGAGAGCGACAAGCAGAGGACAAGAGAGGAGGAAGAGGAGGAGGAGGAGGAGGAGACTTACTGACGGGACAAATGACAGCTGACCCCCAAAATAACCTGAGAGGCTCAGCTCAGGGACACTTGAGTGTTTGTTACTGTGACTCTGAATAAAGGGGGGAGGGGTCTGCTGTTTGCCAGATTATTTAAAGGAAGCTGGTTGGCTGCTGATTTCAAGATTTTTTATGTAGTTTGCTTTCACCACATTTAATGTCACCAAAAAAATCTTCATTTTATATGCTGATGATTCTAAAATGATGGAACGGTCTGTTGACTTATGGGCTTAAAACAGGAAACGGTAGATCTTGTCACTGGGTGTTTACATGAACACTAGGATTATTCTAATGATCAGAATCAAAACCACCTCAGTCAGATCAGACTGAAAGATAAGGTGAAGAGGTCTAATCCATTGTTTCTCAACAGGAGGTAGCAGTGTTGGACAAAAAGATCAAACACACGTGTCCTGTCAACAGAGAACCACAGCAGCTGAAGGCCTCTCTCACATTGGCTAATGTTGATAAATCCACTGAACAACCATGGTGTGATGGACAAAGACAACACTGTATCATTCCAGCATCAGAACCTCATCCCTCCATCAAACATGGGGGTGCTAATGTCCTGGTTTGGGCCTGTTCTGCTGCATCTCACCACAGCATTGTAGTGAGTATAAAAGAAAGTTTCTACAACTGGTGAATTGAATTGAATTGTTCTTCTCTCATGTTTCAGTTTGATGCTCATGTGTCCAGGATTATCCAGATAGAAGTCATCATCAAAGTCAGTCCAGTTCTTCCAGGAGTTCAGTGGTTAGGAGATCATTTCACTACTTCTAAGACCAAACATATTCTGACCTGATCAAATCACAATCAGTGATTCAACTGGAAACCAAAGAGAAACATCATCCACCATCAACATTTAAAGCTCAGAGTTGAAGCTGCTGCCACTTCAAAGACTCTCCTTCCTCCAGAGAACACAGAGACAACGAGGAACCAGGTAACCAGAATCTAAATCCAGGACAGAGAGGTTGAGTGAATGTGGTGTTGAAGGTGTAGAGGTGGATCAGTTTGTCAGAGGAGACTCTGTAGAAGGACAGAGTTCCAGCAGGACAGTCCACATACACTGATACTCTGTGAGAGACAGAGGACGAGGAGATGGATGTTTCTATGTTATTGTGATGGACAGAGTAACCATGATCAAAGCAGCTCAGACTCCAGGACTGATCATTATATCCAAACCAGCTGTCATTAATGCCTCCTCTCCTTCTGATTCCTCTGTAACTCACTGATATATCAACACCTCGTCTCCATTCAACCTCCCAGTAACAGCGACCAGTCAGAACATTTCTACACAGCAGCTGATAACAATGTTCAAATCTGTCTGGATGATCAGGATATGGCTGCTTGTCCTTCACATGTGTCACCTTCCTGTTGTAGTCAGACAGTTTGAGGTCTCTGTTGACTGAGTTTGTGTCCACTTCAAGTTGACAGAAATCTGATGGAGAGAAAAAGACACAACACAGCTGCAGTTTATCATCTGACACATCTGATGGATTTCTTCTTTCTTTCCTCACTGATCTGTTGTTCATTAATAGAAAGTTTAATGATGATACTTTTAGTCAGGATTCTCTTGTCAGTGATGTTTGAATGAATAAATACCACAACTATCAGCTTTGGATTTAAAGACAAACTGACACTTTGATGTTTTATCATCATTAGTCAAACTTACACTTCCTCAGACCAGGTTTTAACCTCTGCTCTCCACCATGGTCCATCCTGGAGGAAGAAACACAGTCAGAATGATTTTCTATCCAACATGAGTCCTAACTGCTGTTCAACATGAAGCAGAGTTCATCAGTTTATCAGTGAGACACAGAAACAGACTGAAACTCATCAGTATAGACTGTCTCTGATTGATTTCACAGGAAAAGACCAGAAGATGATGTGATGAAAAGATCACAGTCTTCACTGATCTGCTCTGTTTTATGTCCTCCCACATGTGCAATTAAAAATGAATACTCTCTGAAAATTAACTCTTTAATACTCTTATTAAAATTAAATTATTGTTAAAATTAAAAATTAACATTTGAGCAACTAACCTGTTTTCAGACTGATCATGAACACTCTAACAAACAGCTAAAATTGTTGTCAGACCATCCTCCAGAAACAAAATAACCTCTGTAAATTAGAAACCTACACTGTGTGAGCTCCTGTTGTCTGTCCATACCTGAGAGTGTCCAGTCTCCAGAGTGGATCCGCCAGTCCAGCAGACAGCAGCTTCACTCCCTTGTCTCCTGGATGGTTGTAGCTCAGGTCCAGCTCTCTCAGATGGGAGGGGTTGGAGATCAGAGTTGAGGCCAGAGAAGAACAGCCTTCCTCTGTGATCAGACAACCTGACAGACTGGAGATAGAAAAATATCAGAAACTCAAGAAGAAGAAGGAAAATCCCCAGATGTTGAACTTCTGCACCAACATGAACCTAAATCAGGATTTAACTGATCAACAAGCAGCTGTATCCTGACCTGAGAGTTTCCAGTTTACAGTGAGGACTCTCTAGTCCAGCAGACAGCAGCTTCACTCCTGAATCATGCAGGTTGTTGTTACTCAGGTCCAGCTCTCTCAGACTGGAGGACTGGGAGCTGAGAACTGAGGACAGAGCTTCACAGCTTCTCTCTGAGAGGTTACAACTGCTCAGCCTGAAACATGAAATGCATTCATTTGACAACAGTTACTGAGTTATTCTAAGTTAATGGAAAGTCTTCCTTCTAGTCACAATAAGCCACTCCATGTTTGTCTATCCCTGTTTATGCTTCTTAATCAGTCATAACAGACAAGTACAGCACTGAAAATGTGCGTGTAAAAAGGTTACCAAGATTCAATATGTTTGTTTTACACAGTTTTAATAACAACATTAAAAGAATCGGTAACACTTTACTTGACAGTGTCTACATAAGAGTGACATGATACTGTCAGAACTAGGGATGAGCGAGTACAGCATTATCTGTATCTGTATCTGTATCTGTTAACCATATGAATTATCTGTATCTGTATCTGTACTCGGAGTGGGCGGGGCCTGACCCGGAAGTGGGCGGGATTTAACCCGGAAGTGGGTCTGGTTGTCTTGAAATGAGCGAGGTTTTAACTGGTATGTTATTTTAAGCATGCAATTGATATGGGCTGATCAGAAATAGTTATTTATTGCTGATTAGAAAACTGTTTACAGGACAGCATCAGCATTGAGCTTCAGAGATCAATGGTTTTGATCACGATAGCAAACGAACTATTTACAGAACAAGTTTTGTAACAATGCGGTTGCAATTATCAAGTAAAATGTAATGAATAAGAGTTTTCATACTCAACAATAACTTTCTTCTTTTAACTTTAATTTTTTTATGATCAGTGTGATTTTTTTATATATATATATATATATATATATATATATATTTATTTTTTTTTTTTTTTTTCCCACACCAGGTGTGTGTGTGTGTGTGTGAGTGAATAAGAGAGTGACAGAGAGAGAGAGAGAGAGAGAGAGAGAGAGAGAGAGAGAGAGTGTGTGTGTGTGTGTGTGTGTGTGTAGCTTGATTTCCAATATTTATACCACTACTAGCTTTGTTTTTTCACGAAATACAGCAAGAAAGTGTTAGAGCCAGGCAGCCAGATGACGGTTAAAAAAAGAAAAAGAAAAAAAAAATCTCCGACAGGCAGAGACGCAACGCGACTCTACTAGTTCATAAGTAAGTACCAACCTAAGTAATATAACCTGAAGCTGAAGAAAGAAACCCTAAACATTAACGGAAAACGTCCCGCGAACCCGAGTGACTGAGGGAGAGACAGAGAGCTGTTCTGTGTGTGAGTGATCAGAGCGGACACAACAACACATCTGCGAGTGTGTAGGGGAGGGGCTGTAGTCTATCACAGAACGCAGACACAGTCAGCTACCCAATGAGGATTTTTATTTAATCCGAGCACAGATATTGACTCGTATTACTCGTATAATACTCGTACTCGGCAAAAGTGCTTTATCCGTACCGGATACTCGTTTCAGCCGAGTATCCGGCTCAACTCTAGTCAGAACTATGACATGACACTGTCATAAAAGTGTCATAAACTTTATAAACATGTCATAAACTTTTATGACCTCTGTCATTAAGTGTCATTCAGTTTTTGTTATGACAAGTTGACATTGCTTGGGCTGTCTCGCTTATGACAATTTGACATTAATCAAAGTGACATTACCAGAAGTTGTCTTGGTCATGACAAGTTGACATTAAATATGTTTGGGACGTCTTTGTAATGACAACTTGACATTAAGCAGGATGACATTATCAGAGGATGTCTTAGTCATGACAACCTGACATTAAATTAGTTTGGAGTGTCCTTATTAAGATAACTTGGCATTAAACAGGATGGCATTACCGAAGGACGTCTTTGTCATGGCAGCATGACATAAACAGAAAACCCACCTCTTTTTGTATTCATGACAGGTTGACATAATGATTATTCAAAAAAAAAAATGATTCAGGAGGTTAGTTAGAATGACTTGAAAACATTAGCTTTTTCAGCATAAAAATACTGAATTTGTCCATTGTTTTATTAAGTTGATAAGTTATTTCAATTTATTTATTTTTATTTAAAAAAAATTGTGAACACGTTTCTGAACAGCACTTTATTTATTTTAGGAAAACATCAGAATGGTTTGTGTTCATGCCAGGAACCTGAGACGGTACAACATGTTTTGATTTATTGTAGAAATTACGTCCTCCAAAGACAAGATCTTATCAGAGAATTGCCTGAAGTTGGTTTGAAAGAAGTAACTTTGAAAAATATATTAGAAGTAGGGTCAAGCGGGAGGGAAAAACGTTGTTTTTCACATTTTTAATAGATACTGGATTATATAGCCAAATATAGTGCACTAAGGTGCTAGTCCCGTAGATGGCAGCAATGCAACTTTTTGGATGCCGACTGCTATAAAACCCCAAAGAAGAAGAAGAAGAAGCGGCCGTCTTATGCTGCCAGACTGCACCAGCAACAGCCAGGGAAAGACCAAGGAGTGAAGGTCAAGGTTGGATTAACATTACTTGGTGAGTAATTATATATATTTTTTATTTTCTTAATTTTATGTGCAACAGCAAGTAACTATAAGCGCTCAGTCAAGTTACACAACACTACAATTGAAATGTCCGCTGCGTGCTTTGAATGTATTAGCTAGCTAGCTAAAAGCTTCACAGTAACTTAACTTTTAATGTTAGAAGTGCATTGAAGTCGGCTATAAGGTGCCTAAACTTGCAGTCCCAGAACTGCTGCGGGAATTAATCTTCAGCCCTCTGTTTGCAGACACAGGTATGAGCTGCTAGCCGCTAGCCGCTAACACTAATGATAAATTAACAGAGACGCGCTAACCGTTAGCCGTTAATGGGCCTTAGCGCCTTAATCGAAATGATTGAAGAAATATTACTATTTCTGTGTGTGCATGAGCAAAGTAGTTTTGTATTGCTATGTGTGGTATTTATTACATTTTGGGGAGGAGTAGTTTAACATTTTTGTCATCTTATTCACAGGATGATGCTGTGGAAATGAGCAGAGGCTGCAACCTGTGGATTGGTGGTGTACCTCGGGGAAAGGGAGGATAATCTCTTTAAGGAGCATGTGGTAGGTAATTCCAACACAGAAAAACTATACTTTGTGTTAGTCTTGTTTTTAATTGTTATGTGTTTAATTCTGACATTAATTATGACCTATTTATGCTAGGTTGATGGAGATCTCACCACTGAAGTGTTGAAGATCATTGTAACCAGAGGTGTCACATTGGTCAGATCCAGCCAGCGCACGGACTGTGGTTGAGGGAACAGAAGTCCTGGAAGACGTAGACGTACCCAGAGCCTGTGCCTTGCTAATGGGGCTGATTTACTCACAATCTCGGGTATTTTTCACAAGGTGAACTGAGTGAATGTGGATCAGATGGTTTCTGTTCTTCAAGTGTATATATTTGGCAGGGCTTTAGTGTTTACCACATCCTTCACCTGATATTGCTGTGATAGAAATTGTTATTGATATTGATGTTGGTTACAATAAATACATTTTGACAGTAAAACTGGAATTGCCATGTCTAATTTGATTCTGACTTAAATGACATTTGAATTGACTTTTCTGAGTAGAAGGAAAGTAAAAGAAATTAGTTATATCAACTTAAATGGAGTAATTTGACAACGTATTAACACTAAAACTTTGATATAAAAATTGAGTTGGTCAAAGAATGTATTCGTTACACTGTCATAATGGTGTCACGACAGCCATTATCCTTCATGATATATTAATTACAAATCAAAATGGTACCACTTTACTTTAGGTCAAAGAATGTATTCATTACACTGTCATAATGGTGTCATGACAGTCAGTTTTGTGAAATATCATGTCACATACACACACCTATCTGACCAAGAGTTAGAATTGGTCACTGATCCTGCACATCTAATTATAATAATCATTATGTCAACATGTCATGAATACAAAAAGAGGTGGATTTTCTGTTTATGTCAAGCTGTCATGACAAAGACATCCCAAACATATTTAATGTCAACTTGTCATGACAAAGACAACTTCTGGTAAGTCGTTATGAGGCAAATGTATTTGATTTGACCAGTGTGAACTAGTAACTTAATACCAACCTAAGAGTTTCCAGTTTCCAGTGAGGACTCTCCAGTCCAGCAGACAGCAGCTTCACTCCTGAATCATGCAGGTTGTTGTTACTCATGTCCAGCTCTCTCAGACTGGAGGACTGGGAGCTGAGAACTGAGGACAGAGCTTCACAGCTTCTTTCTGAGAGGTTACAACTGCTCAGCCTGAAAAATGTAACATTTGAAAATTCACTCTTAATGTTTATTTGGATCATGGATTGATTTTGTATAATTGTCATATCATCAACAATTGCCTACTCCATGACTGCATTGAATAAAAAACAAGGCTACAAGGTGGAAAAAAAGAACAGCAGACAGGCAGATGACACCATCAGAACATGACCAGCCCCATGACCATCCAACAACAGGTACTAGTCCAATGTGGCATCGACATTAGCAAAGCACCAGGACCAGATGGAGTACCAGTGAAGGTGTTGAAATCATGTGCCCATCAGCTTGCTGCAGTATTCACTCGAATCATCAGCCCCAGCCAGCTGATGAACAAACTGCACCAGCTGCAACTTGGAACTTCCTTCTGTCTGTGGATCAAGGACTTCCTGATGAACAAACCCCAGCATGTCAGGATGGACACCTCCACAGTCTCCACTATTGTCCTTAATACTGGTGTTCCTCACTGCTGTGTTCTGAGTCCAGTCTTATACACACTGTATACCCATGACTGTGTTCCCACCCATAGCTCCAACACCCTCATCTAATTTGAGGACGATGCGACCATTTTGGGGCTGATCAACAACGATGACACACACGCACACACCCACACACATACACACACACCCAATACTACCTCCCATTCCAATAAACGGACTACTGCAACAACTGTTCTTTGTGCTAGCTTTAATACAGACTATTTATATATAGTATTTTTTTACTGCACCTTACTTATATTACCTTTATTTTTTTCTATGCTTGTGACATGTAGCTGCTACAGGAGATGCTGCCGAACGAAATATCGGGATTTCAAATCAACAAACTGAATCTGGCTTTCACTATTGTCATTACTTCTGTCAATGTTCTGTCTAATAAATTAGACAGATCAGTTCACTTAACCTCTTGGTTGTCTGGGTTAATTTCAGTGATTTTATGTGAGTGCTCTTATGAAGGCACCACATGCTGTACTAATCAACCTGACATCAATCATGGTGCATTCATAGTCCACAGCTGTGAGCAATGCTCAGACTGTTGCAGCCTGTAAACAGTCACTCTACTGTTCAAACTTCACCAGAGGCCTCATGTACGAAGAGTTGCGTAGATTTCCTTCTAAATCGTGACGTAAGATCAGATTTAGAAGCATTTTAAAGCACATTTCCTTTGTACATCCCAATCCAGCGTACCTGACTCCTCCCTGGCCACGCCCCTTTTAAATATGCAAACTATATTTAAATTGACCCTGCATCTGAGATTCCCCTCTCTGCACGATCACAAAAACATAAGAAGGAGTAAGACGAGAAAGAAGAAGAACTTCACAGAAAGTGAATCTGAGACGCTGCTCACTGGAGTGGAGATGCTCATAAATGTCTCTTTGTCACGCTGCCACAATGTTTACTTGCATTTGTTCATCACGTATGATCTGTACACTGATGAATGAAAATGTTTCCTGTTGACATTTACTAATTCATGCCATGGTGCTTTTCTATCAATGTGTGTGCAGTCCATAGCTCTGATTCCATTCAGAAACCGTCTCTGGCTGCAGATTGCTCTTTAATGTTGACCTGTTCAGATGCATTGTGGGAATCTGATCTACCTGGCTGACATGAAGATAACTCCGTCCCACGCGGCTTGCATGGCTCTGCTCAGGGTCGACTGGCTCAGTCCCGATCGGTCGGAGTAATAGTTTTCACATTGATGACAGTTTCCCAGCATCACCTCTAAGTGTCAAAGCCAAAGGATCCACATCTGTAGAATCCTACGTACGCCAGCCACGACGTTGGCGTTGGCACGGACAAAGTTACCGGACATTTCACTCTTGATACATCTGAACTTTTACGTCAGTACGTATGTTACGGTTTTGTACGCATGCAACATTCGTACATGAGGCCCCTGGTCCCTGAACAGTTTTCCTTCAGATAGATAGCATCTATGCTAGCTAACCTGGATCACCTGCTAGAACAATATCTGGAACAGTTTCCAACCTTCAGTTCTTTCTGATTCAGATCTACAATAACTTTATAATTTTTTTTTTTTTTTTTTTTTATACAAGATTTTTTTTTTATACAAGATCTCTGGAATGCAGTTAATGAAGTAGCAACCTAAATCAATTTTACATTTTTTTTATGTTTCAAAGTCATCCAAAAAAACAACATTTGAAAAGAAAATGTATGAATGGGTATCTTAATACCAACCTGAGAGTTTCCAGTTTACAGTGAGGACTCTCCAGTCCAGCAGACAGCAGCTTCACTCCTGAATCCTGCAGGTTGTTGTTACTCAGGTCCAGCTCTCTCAGACTGGAGGACTGGGAGCTGAGAACTGAGGACAGAGCTTCACAGCTTCTCTCTGAGAGGTTACAACTGCTCAGCCTGAAGAAGAATCAACATCAAATGTTTTATTTGTCATTTACTAAATGAATCATGTTTCAAATAGTTCCTAAATCCACCTACAGAGCTTTGTTGGAGGCTTTGACCACTGGCAGCAGCCTCAGAAGAGCCTCCTCTGAAGCAGAGTATTTCTTCAGGTCAAACACGTCCAGATCTTCTCCTGATGACAGTAAGATGAAGACCAGAGCTGACCACTGAGCAGGAGACAGTTTATCTGTGGAGAGTCTTCCTGATCTCAGGGACTGTTGGATCTCCTCCACTAGAGAACCATCATTCAGTTCATTCAGACAGTGGAACAGATTGATGCTTCTCTCTGCAGACAGATTCTCACTGATCTTCTTCTTGATGTACTGGACTGTTTCCTGATTGGTCTGTGAGCTACTTCCTGTCTGTGTCAGCAGGCCTCGTAGGAGAGTCTGGTTGGTCTGCAGTGAAAAACCCAGGAGGAAGTGGAGGAACAAGTCCAGGTGTCCATTTGGACTCTGTAAGGCCTTGTCCACAGCACTCTGATGGAGACGTGTTAGTTTAGGTTTGTTTCTAAAGACTTTAGACTTCAGAGATGTAGTTTGTTGATCTTCCATCAGGTTGACATCAGAGTTGATGAAGGTCAGATGGACATGAAGAGCAGCCAGAAACTCCTGAACGCTCAGATGGACGAAGCAGAACACCTTGTCCTGGTACAGTCCTCTCTCCTCTTTAAAGATCTGTGTCAACACTCCTGAGTACACTGAGGCTGCTCTGATATCGATGCCACACTCTGTCAGGTCTGATTCATAGAAGATCAGGTTTCCTTTCAGCAGCTGATCAAAAGCCAGTTTTCCCAGAGACTCAATCATCTTCCTGCTCTCTGGACTCCAGTGTGGATCTGTCTCAGCTCCTCCATCATACTTGACCTTCTTGACTTTGGTCTGAACCACCAGGAAGTGGATGTACATCTCAGTCAGGGTCTTGGGCAGCTCTCCTCCCTCTCTGGTTTCCAACACATCCTCCAGAACTGTAGCAGTGATCCAGCAGAAGACTGGGATGTGACACATGATGTGGAGGCTTCGTGATGTCTTGATGTGGGAGATGATCCTGCTGGCCTGCTTCTCATCTCTGAATCTCTTCCTGAAGTACTCCTCTTTCTGGGGGTCAGTGAACCCTCTGACCTCTGTCACCATGTCAACACACTCAGGAGGGATCTGATTGGCTGCTGCAGGTCGTGTGGTTATCCAGAGGCGAGCAGAGGGAAGCAGTTTCCCCCTGATGAGGTTTGTCAGCAGCACATCCACTGAGGTGGACTCTGTAACATCAGTCAGGATCTCAGTCTTGTGGAAGTCCAGAGGAAGTCGACACTCATCCAGACCGTCAAAGATGAACACAACCTGGAACTCTTCAAAGCTGCAGATTCCTGCTTCTTTGGTTTCAGGAAAGAAGTGATGAACAAGTTCCACCAAGCTGAACTTTCTCTCTTTCAACACATTCAGCTCTCTGAAAGTCAATGGAAATATGAAGAGGATGTCCTGGTTGGCTTTGTCTTCAGCCCAGTCCAGAGTGAACTTCTGTGTTAAGACTGTTTTCCCAATGCCAGCCACTCCCTTTGTCATCACTCTTCTGATTGGTCCATGTCTTCCAGGTGAGGCTTTAAAGAGCTCTTCTTGTCTGATGCTTGTTTCTGGTCTGTCTGGTTTCCTGGATGCTGTTTCAATCTGTCTGACCTCATGTTCATCATTGACCTCTGCAGTCCGTCCCTCTGTGATGTAGAGCTCTGTGTAGATCTCATTCAGAAGGCTTGAGTTTCCTGCTTTAGCAATCCCCTCAAACACACACTGGAACTTCTCCTTCAGAGTAGATTTAACTTTACGTCCACACTCTGGAACAGGATTACTTCCTGAATGAAGAAGAAATGTAATGAATCAGTGAACTCATTCATTTTAATAACATTCACATGTGACTGTTTTCAGTCCAGAAGAATTCATAGATGTGATTCAGATGTTTTCATCATATTAACATCAGAGTCTGGAAATAGAAACTTCTCCCATGTTTCCTCCATTTCCTCTTTCCATCAAGTTAAAGCTGTTAAATCCTCTTACTGCTCTGCAGACAGTCAGCCAGCTCCTCCTGCTTCATTCTCCTCAGGAAGTTCACTGTGATCTTCACAAAGAAATCTCTGCTGCTCCTCCTCTGCTCTTTCTCACCCTCCAACACCTCCTCATCCTCCCTCTGACTCTCTAAGCATTCTGGGTAATCTGGACTCAGAACCTTCTGCATCTTCTTCAGCTCGTTCTTCATAAAACTGATGATGTTCTCCTCCAGCAGCTGGAACAGAATAATAATCCAACTTAAATGATCAGAACACAATCATGTTGATGTGAAAGGCTGCTTGTTGACAGCATTCAACATGAAGACTTCTCCAAGCAGAATGCTAGTTTGTGCTTGTTGAGGTTAGCAGTAGTAGCTGTGATTGAACATTTACTCACCATGAATATGGAGTCCAGGTCTTTGTGATGATGATCACTGGAAACCACTGAGATCTGCTGCTGAAGTCTGTGGAGAAACATCTTTGATTCAAACTAACTTCTTTAACAAACACACTTTGGTGATGATCATCATTTTATTGATGCCACAAACACAAGATGAGAACAACAAACACTGCTCTGATTACTGAATGTGGTGTTTTAACAGAGGAAACTAAATGACAGATAAACTCTGGACTAAAACATGACAGTCTAATGAACAGAACTGAATAATGATTAATAGATCTGTGTTCATTCTGACCCTGGATCAGCAGACTGATGTTCATCTTTGAAGTCAATAAGTCGCCCCACAGACCAGTCACTCTTCATGGACACAGATGTGATTCCAGAGGGATCTGGTCTTTGCTGATTCCTGTTAGGATCCAGATTAAAACATATTCTGATTACATTATTTTTAGATCATTGAATTGTCACATGATGTGTTTTGATACAAATCCCTCTGTGTGTTAGAGAAGTGTTTCTTTGTCCTTACCATGGATAATCACACTGCTGTCCTTGTTTGAAGTTAACAATTTGACCTTTGGACCAGTCACTCTTCATAGACACACAGCTGTATTCAGAAGAATCCTGTTTCTGTTGGTGGATCCTCCTTCAAACACAGGACATACAATATAAATACAATCTCCACAAAAGGTTCAAAAAGGCAACTGGACTTTTAGATTTTTGAAGCAGACGTTTCATCCGAGTAGCTTCGTTAGTTCTAGGGGACTGGTGGGAAGTCTGAGGTTTAAATAGGAACTCCTCTTGAATCTTGCTTGTTGTGTTAACAACCAGAAACAAGTGCAGCTACAGGTACCTGTTGTTAAGGAGGGACTGTTTTTGACCTCTGCTGACGCTTGTCCATCTGAGGCTCCAGTGTCAAGGTGTGAATGAGACTGAAACTTCTTGGGGACAGAAGTTAAAACTGTAAATAGATGGCAAATTAAATCTCAGTCCATCTCCTCTGTTTAGTGAAGGTTTTTCCGGTCTACTTTGTTTTTGCCTGGGTGTTTTGTCTTTTGGGTGGACCAGTCTTTTTCTGAGTATATTCACTGGTTTTAAATAAAATGGCATACAGTGATTTTTGTAAACTCTGCTGAGTTTCTCGGACACTCCAGCCACATAGAGGATGACAGTGTTTTTCCTTTTGTCGTTCTCCTCCTCTCTGTCCTTTTTTGGGTATCTTTGTGAGTTTCCAGTTTGGATATCCACATGTCTTGAGTGCCCGTTTGATGTGTTTCTGATCTTTCTCCTTGGTATCCAGTCTTGTGTGTACTGTGCTCTGTGCTGGAGTGTTCTGATGACCCCTAGATTGTGCTCCAGGGGGTGGTGTGAAACAAATAATAAGTGCTGATGAGTGTGAGTGGGTTTCCTATATAATTCAATGTTGAGGCTTCGGTCTTCTTCCACATGCACTAGACAGTCCAGAAAAGCCAAACTACCCCTGCTGATGTCCTCCTGAGTGAACTTGCTGTCCACTGCATTGATGTGCTGTGTGAAAGATTCTTTCATCTTGATTTTCACCCAAGTGTCATCCCCCTACCTGAACCAGTGGGTGGGGGTGTTTCCTATGAAAGAGTTCAGGGCTCTGGTCTCAACCTCCTCCATGTAGAGATTGGCCACAATCGGTGACATCAGTGACCCCATAGCACAGCCATGTTTTTGCCTGTAGATCCATTAAATTCAGAATAGGTGATCGTCAGGCACAGATCGAGCAACTTGCAGAGTTGGTCTGTAATGAAGGTGGTCCTACCAGCCACGGAGTCATCCTTTTGTAGTCGTTTCTTTACTACTCTTGTGACTTCTCTGGTGGGGAGGTTACATCATAGGATACGATGGTTTCCTCTGGACCCAGTGAGATGTTGCTAACTTGGTGAACGAAATCCCTGGAGTTTTCAATGTGGTGAGAAGTGTTGCCCACCAGCGGAGACAGGATGGATGCCAGATGTTTAGCGATGTTGTGACCGAGTTTATGCTGCTGACGATGGGTCTGAGAGGTGCTCCTTTCTAGCGTATTTGTGGTAGTCCATAAATACATGGGATGGCATCCCCCGGATACAAACGATAGTAAAGGCGTCTATCGATTGCCTTCTCCTTCTCCAACTGTTGGAGGTAGTTTATTATTTTGGTTTTGTAGGTGTTTGTAGGTCTCATCTCAGTGTCTCATATGTGTCCTTGTCGCTGAGGAAATTGTTATCAGCTGTGTTCAACACCACGGGACACCTTCCCTTGTCAGCTGGCAAGATGGTGATGTGGTTTGCATCCAGTGTGTTAATTCCATAATAGGTGATATGTTATGTTTTTACCTAACAACTTTTGGTGTAAAAAGACTGCATATATTGGTATCGGGTGATATCGGTATTGGAAATTAAGAGTTGGACTCGGAATATCGGATATTGGCAAAAAAGCCAATATCAAGCATCTCTAATCACGATCAAATGTAATGCAACAAATATATTTCTCTGTTTGTGTATATGCTGCTGCTAAAATGAGTTGAATACTTTATGTGGCCTCAGTTTTGGTTTCTTACCTTGGATCAGCTGAGCGCTGTCCATGTTTCAAGTCAACAGGTCGACTCTTAGACCTGTATCTCTCCATGGACATACCTGGATCCTAGAATCACAGGACATAACATTTTAACAGTCTGACATTTCCTAAATGAAAAATTCTCAGTGAATCATTAATCATCTGTAGTCTAGACACAGATGTATTTTATCTCAAGGAGTACTCTAATATCTCCAGTGTCATCTTGGAATCCTCAAAGCTGTTTTCTGGCTCTTGGTGTTCATTAGTGCCGAGTGCCTATGACACTAGGCCACTATTGATCTTCTGCGTGTTTCTTTGCAGTTTTTTTATTTTTATTATTCATTTTCCCCCCTTTTTCGCCAATTGATGCGGCCCGAACCGGCGAGAGGACCCCAACACATGATATATCGAAACGTGTGTTTTGATCCCGAATCCCATGCTATTACTTGGATAAGTGATCGGTGAGTTTTTCGCGAATTTATTTGCGAAAAACCGCGACAAATTTCCCATTGAAATGAATGGGAGACCCCGAAAAATCAACAGACATTTTCTACAATCAACTGCTCTGGCATACTTTCACCCAGAGACTTCATTTAAACTTTAAAACGTAGACACTCTTGTCTTCTCTTCAGAGATTCCCTTCACTTATCGACACCTTTTACCGTTTTTTAACTATGAAGCCTCAAAGCGGTGTAGGGTTTTACTCAAATTTCGGGGTTTATAATGGGTGTGTATTGCGCGGAATGTTCACCCTAGAGTGGATGACATCATCAGCTAGAGTGTGGAGAAGAGAAGAACATTAGGCAAAAAATAAAATAGAAACTGCTCCCGTGGCCACAACTTTCACACCACAGACATAATTTATACATAGAAACGTAGGAAAATTTGTCTTCTCGCTCACAATTCGTCTGCTAAAGCTGTAAGTCTTATAGTTTTGGCGTGAGACGCAAAGATGCGCCAACAAACCCCTTCCTCGCTCCATAGACTGCCATGTTAAATTTGTGGAGGAAAGCAGAAGCAATCCTTTCTTTTAAATCGCTTTAAATAGCTCACATTTCTTCATTTTACCCACAAACTGCATATCTAGACGTTCAGGAAAGCCTCAAGATGCCCAAAGTGAAGTCGGTTCAATGATTGGACACAAGGCCTTCCTGTTCGAGGCCGTGGTTACAGCATTTTTTCTCTCTCTGCCTGTCTTCGTAACTGGAATTCAAACTGGTAACCGTGACAACGGGTTCACACGCAGCAGAAGAGGAGGGGCTCTACAGAAAGAGGCGGGAAATTTCCAACTGACATAAGTAACTGGTCTGTGGGGCGGCCATTTTGGGGCAATGTCAATGGCAACAGCCCACTCGGGAAACTTCTAACTGAAGTAACTGGCCATTTTGGCTTTTGGCACCCAAGTTGAACAATGACAGGTGTCTGTCTGTCATTGGCTAGTTCATGTCATGCTAATTGCTAACATTAGCGGCTAATCCTAATTTTTAGTGGGTAGAAATTGGTGGAAGCATTAGTGGCAGCATTAGCATGTTAGCGAATAGCATATTAGCAATTAGCATGTTAGCATTAGCATGTTAGCAATTAGCATCTGCTTAATTTTTAGTGGCTTAAAAGTCATGCTAACACTAAACCAATGTTAAAATACGTGGCTAGCGCATCATGCTAATTGCTAACATTAGCGGCTAATGCTAATTTTTAGTGGCTAGAAATTGGTGGTAGCATTAGTGACAGCATTAGCATGTTAGCGAATAGCATATTAGCAATTAGCATGTTAGCATTAGCATGCTAACAATTAGCATGTATTTTATTTTTAGTGTCTAAAGAGACATGCTAACACTAAACCAATTAGTGGCTAGCGCGTCATGCTAATTGCTAACATTAGCAGCTAATGGCAACAGCCCACTCGGCACTTCAAAAATTTCCGCGGGAATTTTCTAGTTTCATTTAATGTGATTTAGGATCCAACTTCTCCTATTTAATTTAACACACTGTTGATGTCTTTCATGAAGTTTATGTTTTTCATCTCTTTGGAAAAGGCGTGTTGATTGTATTTAAAAAGATGAAGGATTTTATTTCAGCTTCATGTGAAAAGAGTTTGACATGGGAGAGTGTTCAGTTCCTCTAATTCAGGGAACAGTTCACTGACAGGAAGTGTCCAGTTAGCTTTAGCATGTGATTATCACACAACCAGAGAAACCAGCTGTAATCACATGATCCATGTAGGGAACTGAAACAAAGCAGTATTGGTTGTTTTATTCTATAATGTTATTTGTCTTTTATGTCCCGTCCCTTTTAGTTTTTATTCACATACTTTTTAGATATATATATACTGTTTTGCTGTCTGGTTGCATCATACTTAACTGGCAAAAGCTCAGGAAGGAAGTTACTTATACGCAAACAATTCTGCGCTAGTCATTAGTTACTGATGCAAATTCCAAAAAAGGTTTCAAAAAAGGCAACTAGACTTGTATCTACAAATCCAGTTGCCTTTTTTGAAACCTTTTTTGGATTACCATGACCTGGATGACTGAGAACCTACACAGACACTGATGCATATTATCACTGTGCCAGTTCTTGACTAAATAATCCATATTTACAATGGAGTTGAAGATTATGATTATAAAGAGAAAACTCTTCTGTGTGTTACAGTCCATGTTACAAAACAGAAAATAAAAAGCTCAAACTAGAATCTAAACAGATTTTACATTTAATTAGATGAAAACTTACTTTGCTAGATGATCATTTCTGTCTTGCTGGAAAGAGTAGATTAAAAGCAGCTTTAGATGGACAGCTTCACCTCCAAAGGATAAATGACTGATTCTTTACAACCTCATAAAAGTAGAAAGAGACGTTAGGATAAAACCTTCTTTGAGACAAACATGAAGCAAAATGAGGAACAATTCTGAAAAGTTAAACCTGACAAGAAGTGAAACTAACAAAGAGCTCAGTCAGCTGCCGGCACAAACATGACTTTACTACAAACTGTTTGTTCAGCAAAAGATGAAAAACTGTACAAGTGTTACATTTTATTTGAGATCATCTGTCTTTCACTAAGTTAATTAAAGGTGTTATGGAGAATGTATGAATAGGTTTATTTTCAGAATTCTTGATCCTGATTGGTTAAAATGTGTACATTAACTAATATTAAGTAAATAGGAAGAATAACAACACACTTTTATTTATCTGCTGTTCTCTAATAAAACTGTTCTAACCAGGATCATGGACCAAATCATGGAGTGGAGACGAGCTACTCAAGGCAAAAAATTATTAAAAGTTTTTTATATCCATGAACTGGAGAAAGCAATAAAATGATTACAGTTATCTCCAGTAGTGTCTCTCTTCAGACCTTTCCAGACATTGTTTCTAGTCACAACATCGGCAGGTTACGTTGTAACCTGGGTTCTCTGAGTGAAGAGACTATCTCTCCACTCCGTTACATATTCCATATGTACGGGGAATGACCCCCCTGCATGTCAGGGTACGTGGATAGTTCTTTAAGACACACCGGCTCGCCCGGTCACGCCCCCAGGATAGCCTATAAAGCACCTGTGCTGGCGTGAAATCAGTGGTAGTTTGATCGACACTGGCCTCCGAGCGGCTGTAAGAGCTGGAGAGATAGTCTCTTCACTCAGAGAACCCAGGTTACAACGTAACCTGCCGTTCTCTATCATCTCGAGACTATCTCTCCACTCCGTTACATATTCCATATGTACGGGGAACTCTTTAAGACACCCCGAGAGGAGGCGGTGCAGCCCCCTAATCCAGAGGCAAACGTGCAACAAATGAACTATATACAATGCACACTATTTACGTACCACCCAGGCCAAGGCGCGCAAGTTGCAAAGCCAAACCTGAGAGGCAGAGGGCTGCTCGGTTCGGCCCGCAAGACGCAGGATGGACCCAAGAACACAGGAAAAGGCCCCGCAAGACGCAACGGCCAATTACTGGAAAGAGGGGGTGACCACTCAGGCCAACCGACTCTGCCGGTCGAGAGCCAAAGGTAATGGGGAGGGAGGCACAGCCGATGCTCCCTAGGGGTCCCACCCAGCACCCTGTCCCCAAAGGAAGGGGTGGCCGCGGGCACTTATGGTGGCCAGCGAGGCTCCCGGCCACAAGGGCCATGAGGTGGCCACACACCGAGTTGAGTGTGCCCGAACCCTGGGTGGGACAGGCATACCAGAAAGTGCCACAACCCAGTGGGACAGCCTTAGTAGACAGGGGCCTCCCCAAACGACTGGTGTCGAAACAGATGAAGAGCTGGTCAGACTTCCTGACAGCCTTAGTGCGCCGGATATATTCCTTCAAGGCCCTAACTGGACACAGCACAGATTGGTGCTACGCAGTCTCCCCATCTCCTCCAGAGGGGGGTGCCCCGTAGTTCCACCGACTGAGATAAGTGAAACTCGGAAAAAAAACCTTAGGCAGGAAAGCCGGGTCGGGGTGGAGGACCACGCTTGACCCATCAGGTGAGAACCTGCAGCAGTACTGTGGACCAGAGGTCATGAAACAGAAACCAAGGCAGTTTAAGGGAAAGACTTTACCGCAGCAGCCCAGAGGGGCTCGAAGGGAGGGTCCCCAAGCGCATGGAGAACCACGTCCAGATCTCATGGAGGGACCGTGGGTCTAGTCCTGCAAACCGTAGCCGCTGTGCGCCTTTAAGGAACCGTGAAATCAAGGAGCAACTGGCCTCACTCAGAGCGTGCTCACCGCCACACACTGCCTTGATCGCCACCAGCATACCTCGGAGGGTAACGCCGGACTTTCCGGCATCCAGCTGGCGCTGCAAGAGCAGTAGGATGTCCTTGGCTGTGGCTGAATAGGGGTACACCTGGTGGGCCCCACACTAGGCAAAAAAACACACCCCAGCAATAGGAGTGGGCCATCCTAGTAGATGGTGCCCTTGCTTCCTGCATAGTCCTCACCACTGGTGCTGGCAGACCTAGATCCAGGAGACTGTCTCCCTCAGGGACCAGGCCACCAGTCTGAGCCCTGTTGGGAAGGGGTGGAACAGGGTAACACTTGCCTGAGACAGCAAGTCCCTGCGCTGTGGGAGTACCCACGGCATGCCATGCAGGACCATGTGTCGGCTCTCTGGAGGCGAACAAGTCGAACTCTGCCCTGCCGAGGCAACCCCAGATCTGCTCCACCACCTGCGGATGGAGCCTCCATTCCCTGGACAAGGGCCCCATCTCGACACGCTGTCTGCGGCAACAGGCACAGGAAAATCGCTGCCACATGACTGTGGCCCTGCTCCTCTGAGACTGCACAGGCCAGCCAATCGTCGAGGAAGTGAGGATTCTCAGTCCTCGACGCCTCAGTGGTACAAGGACCGCATCCCTGCATGAAGTAAATGTACGGGGGGCCAGGGAAATGCCAAAAGGCAAGGCCCGAAATTCGAGCCCTAGAAGGCGAACCACAGGAAACGCCAGTGCCCGTTCCAGATGGTCTTGAATCTGGAAGAATGCATCCCTGAGGTCGATGGTGGCAAACCAATCTCCCGCAGCGATGGGCTGCCTACCCTGGGGACTGTCAGCATCCTGCATCACAGGGGGCGAAGCTGAACCTGTTGAGCCCCCCTGAGGTCCAGGACGAACAGGACGAAGCCCCTTGTCCTGTTTGGGCACCAAAAAATAGCGGGAGAAAAACCCAGCCTGGTGATCTCCCTGGTCCACCTGCCGTATGCCCCCCCCCCCCCCCCCCCCCCCCCGAAGAAGTTCCGCGGGCCGAGCCGTCCCCCCCCCCAGAGAAGGGGGCCACAGAGGGCCGCTCACATTGGTGAAAGTGGCCAATTGTCATATAGAGTCAGTGAAGAAACGGCGGTAACCCTGTGTCATGGTGGATACAACCCATGGGTCCGCCCCCAAGTCCAGCCACGCCTCCCAGAACTGGTCGACAGGGGAGGCTGGCTACCTGGGGCCTAGGGACTAGTCAGGAGGGGGGTGGCTGCCTGGAAGACCCCCGGCCTTAGGTGATGGTGTCCCGCCCCTTGCTTGATGCCGGGTGTTTCGCCTACGGAGAGCGTCCAGCTGTGGCCTGAGGTCTCCTGGTCCACATGCCGGGACCTCAGGTGTTGGACGAGGGGCAGACGGTATTTGTGCCTGTCTTGAACCCCTGGAGCGCTTCTCTCTTTTCTGCAGGACGACAACAACAGTACTGCACCTATCTGACAGGTGCTACAGATGTGTGGGGTCAGAGGTCAGAGGTCACCAAGAGGGTCCCCAAGACCTCCCGAGTGCAGCGGCGATTTTCCTGTGCCTGTTGCAGCAGCCTAGTAGCATCTGGCCAACACCGCTGAGGGGCACAGGAAGCCTGAAAAGGCAAACGCGATCCCCCTGCTGGAGCTAGGACTGAGACAACCACTAGTGGCGTCTGACCACCCGAAAGGATGCCAGAGCCCACCTGCGTGTCTGCCTGCTCCTTCATAACTGAGGAGAGGCATGAGGAAGCTGCCTGAAGCTCGCCCACAACACCGGATCCCCTTGAACCATCCTGTAGCTGACGAGACAGCTGGAAACGTACAGGGACATGATCGCTCCAGTGTTAACCCGGCTGGTCTGAGTAGCCATGACTCTGTGCAGCTTGGCAAGCAGGCCGTCCATAACCCTGCAATTCTTGCTAGGGCAGGAGGCTCTGCCGAGAGCAGAGCCGGAGGGAGGGGCCAGCGGAGCAAGAACTGGGTCCAACGGCAAACTGGTTGCAAACCCGGTCTTTGAAGTCGGGTAGGAGAGGGATCTGGGCCGGAACAGGGCGCATATCCACATCCTCCTGAAACCGAGAGGCGGGCGCTGAGGGTTTCTCCGGCAGGGCAACATCCAAGGCTCTGGTTGCCCTGCTAATAAACCCAGCGAAATGGTGGGCCACCTCCACATTCTGGGTGTCACCTGGCAGGTGCTGCCCCTGTGAGGCTGGGCTGTTGAAGGCCCAGGCCCAGAGGTTTCCTAGCAGAACGAAAGGCTATGTTGTAACCTTGGTTCTCTGAGTGAAGACTAACTCTCCACTCCGTTACATACCATACGCACGGAGTGGGAGGGGCCAGCGTGGTTGGCCGGGGTGGCTGAGCCCCGGACGCGTCAGCTTGCGAGCCGCAAGCAATACACTGGTAAGGAACAGCCGTAACAGCCGTGGCAGTTAGCCGTTAGCTTGCGAGACGCGGGCAATACACCGGAGCGGCTCTGACAGTTTTACCCCTAACTTCATCAGAGAGGGGCAGGCCTGCCCGCTTAGCACCGAAGGAGCGACAACGCGCTTCCTGGTCGGTTCTTTTTCTTTTTTTTTTTCTTTTTTTTACACAGCACACACTCAACGTGCCCATCTGCTAGGGACATGGGATCCCACAACTAAGACAGCAGAGTCCCTGCCGACCTGCCATGCTGGTTTTTTTTTATGTTTCATCCGTGTGTGGCCTTTCAAACTCCACACAGTAAAGCCAGCCGGCCCATTTGGATTCGAACCGGTGACCTTCTTGCTGTGAGGCATCAGCGCTAACCACCTCGCCACTGTGCCGTCCCCGGCGGGGGCGGGGCCAGCGGCAGTGACAAGGAGGATCACTTCCTTGTTTATTGTGTGGAGATAGCCCTCGTGCTAGCGCTCTGGAAGCCAGTTCGCTAGCTATTAATGCTTTGTTGTTGTTTTTTTTGTTTTTTTACTTTGTTCAAGCCGTCCTTGCCTCCGGCAGGCGGCTGTTCCGGCAGACTTCTCAGCCCGCACACACAAGGGACCCCGCCGAACGCGTTAGCCCGCAGACGCGAGCAATACGCAGGTGAGGAGGCAACGCCGGTCTTGTGCCGTCGTATGCACCCTTGCCGTGAAAAACACCCCCTCGCGGGAGCGCGCTTGAGCCGCTCCGCTGTTGGAAAAGTGAAGCAATTCGCCTCAATATCGCAAACAAACACTGGGGGAAATGCTGCCTCGTGATTTAATGATTTGTGAAGGGAATAGAAGGGAATGGCATTGGTTCGCGGGAGTTATTGAGCTCTAATGCTCAGTATAAAATATATAAAAATTAATATAAAAATTACATGTGTTCAAATGCAATAAAAACAGGTGAGAGTCATAGAGGAGGCTTAGATCTTCTGTTCTGTGTTGATTTTGAGCAAATGGGTCACATGACCTGGGAGTTATTGAGCTCTAATGCTCATATTTACAGTATAAAATATATTAAAATTAATATAAAATATTGCATGTGTTCAAATGCAATAACAAAGGAGTGTATCAGAGAGCAGGCTTGGCTAAATATTATGTAGCTTTTCCTGCAATTCAGGTTCATTTAGGTCAACAACAATAACATTCTGATCTTGTGGCCTGCAATGAAAAGGTAAAGGTGAAGGAATTTGAAGTGCACTGATTGTCATGTGTTTCTCAATATTAAAGGATATGCTCTCTCTGTCTTGTTTTTAAGATATGAAATATTTTTCATGCTGCTTAATAAAATGAAATATAATAAATATATCCACATCTGTAGCCTACGCTGTTTAAAGTACCTGATGCTGGGATAAAAGAGGCAGGGCAGGGCTGTGTTTTTCTACTTGCCACGATGTGCACCCCTGGTTAACTTGAACTAGGAAAGGTCCACATGGATGAAACTCACTCTGGTTATACACACTAGTCCCATCTCTAGACTGTGAAAAGCATTTGATGCTGGGATCAACCAAAAAGAATTACTGGGGGGGGGGGGTGCTTTTCAAGGCAGGGCTGTGTTTTTCTACTTGCCACGATGTGCACCCCTGGTTAACTTGAACTAGGAAAGGTCCACATGGATGAAACTCACTCCACTTATCTGAATCAGTCAGATTTATTGTCACAAACCATTTACTTAATACTGAACAGATCACAATAAGCAACATTTTTTGAACAGTGTCTTAACAATAAAATAAATAATGAGTAAATAATAAATTAAATACTGTTTAAATTAGAATTTCAATCTCACATCAACGTGGAAAAAGTAAAAAAAAACAAGAACAAAAAAAGATACAGCAGAAAAAACAACAAACTTATGTGCATCCAAGGCACAAGAATTCCTCATCCATGGAGGGCCTGTTCACACATCCGTGATGGTACCACCTCTGGCAGCTGTCACAGCAAATCTGGGCAAACAGGGATGTGTAGTGGTTAATAAGTTTTACTTTATATAGGGTACCCCTAAATATATGATACCACAAAATGTATTGACTATCAATATCCTTAATATTCCTTAAAATATTTGATGCTCACCAACATAAATAGTGTTCCGACAAAAAATTGAATTTCCTACAGCACGTTGTACAATTGAAAGTAAGTAATCTTACAGGTCAATAGGAAAAACAAGCACATTAATCATGCCTTTATTACATTTCGGGAATGCAGAAGGTTGTAATTACGTCTGCAAACCTAACATTGACAAAATCAGAAAAAAAATGCTTTTATGATTTTGTCAATGTTAGGTTATGAAGGCATTACCCATTGTGCTTCATCTTCGTCCTGGTCCTCCACTCTACAGTAAAAGCACAGGCTGCTTAGTTCATCTGTTCAGACAAACAATATTCAACAATATTAATTAACTTGCTTATAGTTGCATATTTATGAGATAACATGCATAAAAAACCAACAACATGAAGTGATTGAGATTGTAGAGGAAAAAGGAAACAGACCAGATTCTTCGAGGAGGCAAGTGGCTATGTTGAGCCTCAATTTCTCCACTGCCTCCTCTGACGTACTGATGTCGATTGCCTCTCCCTGCAAAATCTTTTCTGCAAACTTAAGAGAAGTTTGATTAGTAGATGGTGTGAGGATTGCATCTGTGACTTTTTCCCTCTAAATGACTACATACAAATCAAACATGA